>OX411309.1:93613770-94213770 GCA_948150685.1 Rhaphigaster nebulosa | reverse complement strand
CTTAGTTATTACCAGGTAATGAATTTAAAAACAAAACAAAATAACACTTTTTTTAATGTTGTATTATTTGAAATAGAAAATTAGGATCACCTTTTCTTAAACCTGATTTCGTTTAAACTTGTGGCATCCGTTTCTTTTACTTTGTTGCTCTCTTTAACTTTAATGTTCATGTTTAATTACTTTAATGTAATATATTATAGTCACCACTAGTTATAATTATAGTCTTCAAAGGAGAGTTTTTGATCAAATTGGTACATTGAATTAAATCCTTTATTTTAATTTTTATCATAAGACAAATCTTAAAATTGACTATTTAACAAATATTGTTATTATTTTAAATTTAAAACTTAATTATTTTCGTTAGGGCAAATTGCACCTCAAACTTATATTATTCTAATTCACATGCATGGTTCAAATGATATATTTTTAGAAAATTGTGAATAAACTTTAATACTCTTATTTAATTTCTTATAAAATCAAAAATTATATATTTGAATACTATGAGTATAGTTATTGACCTTAAGTTATTGAGAATAATACAATTTGCCCGACTATATAGCTTTACAATAAAATATAGCTTCTTACAAAAACATTTTTACAGGACCTTGAACAAGGCTTTGCATTAGACTTTTGCTATGAGGGTCGATTGATCTGCTGGTCGGATTCAAAATCACTTATCCAGTGTGTCAGTTACAATGGAACACACATCGGTTCCAAGGTAATACTGTTTGCCAGTAAAAGTATAAATAATGTTATTATATGAATTTAGTATTACTAGTAATTTAGATTTTGAAATTAATAGACTTATTTTAGTTGATATATTTTATTTATAATTTCCTATCACCTGTACCCAAATTATCATATGTTATTGATATTCTTGTATATTTACTAAGCATAAATCTACTACTTCAAAGATTCCTTTTAAGATAGATTTATTAATATTTATCTAAGATATCTCAGCAAAAGGAGCAATGAATATAAATAAAATGTCTGCTACTTTATTTTAAATATTATCTGTTTATGCTTTCTAACCGTTTTTCATCACTTTATTTCCCAAGCTCAATGTTAATATTGTCATTTATTTTGTTCAATTATATTTTAGTGAATATATGTGTGTGTGTGTGTGTATATATACACTAAAATATAATTACAGAATTATTTAATAAAATAAATGACAATATTAACATTGACCTTGGAAAATAAAGGGATGAAAAACGGCTAGAAAGCATAAACAGATAATATTTAAATAAAGTAGCAAATATTTCATATATATATATATATATAAAATATAAATATATATATATATATATATATATATATATATATATCAAATAAAATGTCTGTATATCAAACAACAAATTTCAATTTAAAAAAAAAAAAAAAATATATATATATATATATATATATATATATATATATATATATATATATATATATATATATATATATGTATATATGTATATATAAAATGTGGTTGTCATAAAAAAAGAGCCTTTTGCTTGAGTGCATAAGAATGAGTAATAATTAAATAAGAAAAAAAATTTGCACTGGTTTGCAAAGCAATGGAAATTCAGGAAAGATCTTGTTTCAGAAGAAGCACAGACATAAATTATCTGAATCTCTTTCCTAACATTGTGTTAGGAATGAGATTCAGTGAAATTTTCATCAAATTTCATTCAAATTCAGGTTAACTTAGTCTTTCTTGTTGTGAACATTCCTCCTAAACATGACTTCCGTGATGAGCGATATACAAATAGACATTGGAAGTTATTTTGCACGAAAGCAAAAATAAATTAATTTTTATGTATGTTTACATATTTTTAATACATGTTCTTAATAAATTATAAATTTACATTTGTTAAAATCTTCAATCTTCAAAGATGTAATTTGTACGATTTTTCAAATCATTGCAATAATCGTTTAGTTTTTTTTTTCTTATACCCTAAAAAATTACCTTTGCAATTTACATCATTTTACATGTTACATCATTAACCCCAAAAAATTGTCTTCGATACTTCTTTAGCCCTAAGAATAGCTTAGCTAGCTGTAACTGTTTTTAGCCTGGGAAAGGTGATATATTGCGATCTTTCTATATATTGAATTTTTTTTTCAAGGAACCTTCATGTTCAATATATATGTGTGTGTGTGTATATATATATATATATATATATATATATATATATATATATATATATATATATATATATATCACAATCTCGCTCTCTCACACACACATGGCACAATTTCTGACTGAGGCCAGGGTCTACAAGGGGCTGTAGCGGCCAAGATATATGTGTACTTATATATTTATTTATATATATACACACACACACTTTTTTCCCCCCTTTTAGTATATATAAATAATAAAAGGAAAAAAACTTCTCCAATTATAGTTCTGCTTTTTAATCAACAGATAATTAATATTGCCAGACTTTTACAGTAAATAACAGAGGTCGTGTATTACAAGTTAGAAATATTTTTTTTTTAAATAGAATTTTAAACAACTTCTAAAAATCTTTATTCATTTTTTATTTTGTCTAAACATTTGAATTTCAAAAGGGGTTATTTCCTTCTCTTGCATTTATTTTAGCTTACTTTTAATGTTGCATTAATCTCAAACGGTTTTCAATAAATTATGGAAGGATATTTTGATATTCTATCTGAACAACTATTTCTTAAAGCAATTCAGATAAAATGGGGTTCAAATTATTATGACTGGGAAAGCAATGATTGTTTCAAATCCCTTCTTATAAAAAATATTTATTGGTTGAACGATAAAAGCAGCTCTTATCAATAGCTAGATTAGATTACTTTAAATTTGATTTCATTCAAATCATAAATATTATTTTAAAATATTTATTTATATTTTGTTATTTTGTTGCCTTTACCCTGCAGAGTCATTGGCAACACTACTATTTTACACTTGGTTGTAAAATTTATTATTTTTAGACATTAAAATGTTTTATTAACCACTTTTTCTCTATCATCTAAGTTATCCTTTAGCTTTGATGACAGATCTATTTTTTTCCTTATAATTGAGAATACAGGACTGTCTTGTAACACATGTTTTAATGTTCCTTGGACACCACAGGTTGGAGAATAAAATACATTTTAAAGGGAAAAATTATGAAAATATTTAACAAAATTTCATCACAAAAAAGTGTAACATTTCACTTGTAATCTGACATTACTTAATATTATATATTATATTAATATTAATGAAACGTGGTACAAATGTTTCTTATTGGCCTACTAGAAATATTACACTTCTTTTGTTATTAGCTTGAAGTTTTTTAGGGTTAAATCTCAGCCCACTATATAATAATGTATAAAATATAAAGTAGTATTTTTTTTTTCTCACTACCTCTATTTTTTCATTATCTTTCAACTTAGGTGAACATAATTGCAAATCAGCAGCTAGTTGCTGACGGACTGGCTTGTGATTGGTTAACTCAAAAACTTTATTGGACTCATGCAGAAGCTCATCGAATCGAAGTGGTTTCCCTTGACAAATATTATAGAAAAGTTCTATTTTGGGAAGACATTGATGAGGTCAGAGCAATCGCTCTTGTCCCGATGGAGAGGTCTGTAATGATATGTCCATACTTGTTTTTAATTTTTCATTTTATTATCTTGAACTAGAAAACTTTTTAATTTTTTTTTTTAGCATTATGTTTTGGACAGATTGGGGAGAAACAGCAAAAATTGAACGTGCTGCAATGGATGGTGATCCAAAAAGTCGACGAGTCATTGTTTCTCATAACATATTTTGGCCTAATGGACTTACTGTAGATTATGATTCTAGAAAAATTTACTGGTTAGATGCAAGACTGCATTTTATCGATGTAAGTAGCTTATATTCCCACAGCTTCAAATATGTTTAATATTATAATTGAGTATTAAATAAAAATATTGCCTTAGCCTTCTGTTAGGCAATTTGGTTGTATTAAATGAAGTATTAATTCTGGGTATAACAGTAATTTAAAGTGAATTGATTTAATCTAATTTTATTAATGAATTTGTTCTTTATTTCCCCTCTTCATAAAAACTAAGATTCTGAAACAAAATAAATTCGTGGGAGGCACTTATTATTGTATCGCTGATCTTAACACTCAGTTATTTAGAAAATAATAGGAAATCGGTCACTGATTAGTTGGTTTTTAACCAACAACTAACAAACTAATCGAAGAACTTAGTTTGTAATCCTTAATTTATAACGTTTTGCATCTCCATGCAATCTGGTCCATCTCAAAATAGATAATCATTAATTTTATTATTTACTAATTACTGAACTGTTATTTTATTAAATTCATCCTCAAAATTGATATTTCATGCAATACAGTGGAATAAAATTATAAATTACCATTAAGTTTATAGCAGAATTAGCCCAAGAATTTATTAAATGTGAGGTTAATAAAATGGTTAAATTCTTCCAAAGGATTTTGGACCTGAAGCTGTTACTGCAAGAATGGGAGAAAAATATTATAATTCCTATACAAAAAAATATAGCCAAGGTAAAAGTGGGAACTATTGACCAATATGCCTCTCCTCAGTCCTGTACAAGATATGCACAAGAATTTTTGAGCAGAAACTGCGGGATGTAGAACAAGACCTAGAAGAGGAGGAAGACTTATAGTTCTGGTGGACCGATACAGGACTACATTTCTCCTTCCGTATGGTTGTGGAAAAAGCATTGGGCAGTGGCAAGGAAGCATTGCATTATCTTGTAATTCTTGATCTAACAAGAGATATGGTATGTACTAATTAAAAGAAGGGAAGCGAACCTTTTGAACACCATTAAATCAGTATACAAAGATCCAAAGGGTATCGTAAAACTTAATGGTCAGATATTATAAACTTTCCAATTTTTTAAGGAGTAAAGCAGGGATCTGCTTATCTTAGTCCTCTGCTTTTTACACTTCTTATGGATGAGATATGGAAGTTATTTAGAAGGAAAACCCCAAGAGCTGTAGTTGGATATTTGAATTTAATCCCAGTGCTGACTCAGACCCTGGTTTATGCTGATTTTATAGTCCTGATTGCTGACTACCAGTCATCAATGAACAAATGACATGAAGAATTGCAGTTGAGAGGGTTGCATATAAATCCGACTAAAAGCAAGGTCATGTGCACTGGAAGGAATAGTGTGAAGCCTAGGATTTTATGTGACAATGACCCGTAGAACTAGCGAGTGCATATCTAGAGACAGTTATAACTAATGACCAGATTGATATGCAGAAAAACATTTAAAATATGTCATATATTATGCAGAGAAAAAATCCTCTCATTTAATGACTTAATTGTGTTTATTAAAAAGCTTAAATTTATTGTTATAAAATTTAAATCTTTCGCTATGTTGCTTTTCTCAATAATGGCTACAATCTTTTGAATGCTTTGTGCATTTCATTAAAAAGTGAATTCTGTGTAATTTTAAGCATAGAATATTCCTGTTTCTTGCCAGATTCTGCCATCTTGTTATTACTGGATGTGGTGGTAATGGTTTTCCTGTAAGAATCTCGTATTTTTTATTCTAATTGGGGAGAAAAATCATTTAAACAAAAATATTGGCCAAATATGCTAATATATGCAATAGCGTATCAAATATGCAAAATTATATAGAATAAAATTTAATAGATATAAGCCAAATGTATTGATTTTGAAAGATATTCAATTTTGGTTGAAAAACTTGGTGGTCTTTGTTATAACCAAAGATGATAAAATATACATACCAAGAGGTTCTAAATCAGATGATGAAGGCCAATGGACTCTGCTACCAGATATAAAAAACAATCACAGGTAACCAGGAAGTTAACAGCAGAGACTGATTTAAATAGTCTATAACTTAGGCTATTTAAATTGGTATTCCTTCCATTCCTCCTATTTGGAACGGAAAACTGAATAACCTTCAAAAAACATGCATATAGAATCACTGGGGCTGAAATGAGATTCCTCCGAAGAATAGTTGGCAAGACTTCACGGCACTGCTTCAGAAATGACAGGGTTTGGGGATTCAATCACTGTGTGACATCCTGGAAGAGCGACAGCTAAAATAGTTTGAGCACATCTGTAGAATACCAGAAAGGCCAGGTGATTCTTGGAAGCTGGACAGGAAGGCTAATGTCCTCGTGGCAGACTCAGGCGTATGCTCAGTGACTACATTGGTTAACTGAGACAGCAAGAGGATGCACTATCCCGGAGATGAGAAGACTTGCAAAGGACAGAGAGCAGTGGGCTAGGTGGATTGGGACTGCAACTCCACGCCTAATGGCATAAATGGAGATAGAGGAAGAAAAAGAAGCAGTGTAAATATGTTTTTATTGGGACTGCAACTCCACGCTTAGCAGTATAAATGGAGACAAATGAAGAAAAAGAAGCATTATTAATGTGTTTTTATTGGTTAAATTAAAAGAGCTCCTGTCTGGATGTCTCAGGATTATTTTTGTTAAGTTAAGGGATGTAACTAACAGAAGGTTGCAAGGGTTTTTTTTCTTTCAGTCAGTCCTTCGCAATTATTATGTAATCTATACTATTATGTAAAGCTCAAGAGTTTGTGTGTTGGAACATATAATTCCAAATACATAAATTTTAAAAGTGTCCAACTTTCATACGTGTTGTCATGACAACTTCATACCCGTAGAAGCAAGTTGACCACAAAAACTTTTTAATATGTGTGAAAACGTTATTTTATGAATTAAATAGGAGGATATGGGAGGGAAAAAAGTGTGAAAAACTGAAACTTTATTGTCATTTTGACACACTTCCTTGAAAATGTCTGCAAGAAAAGAGACTGTATAACATCTTAAAGGTTATTATTTTAAAGATCATTTTGTATTTTAGGGATTAATCCAAAAAATAATTGACTAAAGGGCACCCTGGTTTGACTTAAAATGCAAGCTGGCTACGGATGAGAAGAAAGAAGAGGAGGACTGAAAAAAGGATCCATCAGAAAATTAAAAGATTCTGGTAGACGAAAGAAATGGAAGAAAACGAGCTATATAGGACCCAGAATGAAATCAGAAAGTTTTACCTCTGGGTAAACAGATCTCGCCAATCATTCAAGTCCCGATCAAATGCCTGTAAAGATATAGATGGCTCTCTGATCACCGAGAGAGAAAAAGTAATAGGACGATGGAGGAACCACTTAAAAAATCTCTTGAATGGGGAATCCATAGGAGAAGGCAGGCACTAAGGGATCAATATAAGAGCTGGGCTCTGGAACCGCCAGATTAAGAGGACGTTCAGGATGCCATTGGTTGGAGGAGGAATAACAAGGCCCCAGGAGTGGGAGCAGGTGAAATTCCGGTTGAATTTTGGAAATATGAAGGAGAAGCAACCTCTAAAGTCATGCACAATCTGATTCTAGGACATCTGAATAGAAGAGGAGTGCATTCCTGAAGAAAGTTAAAAAACTACTATTTGTCCTATTCATAAGAAAGGTGATCTTTTTAACTGCGAAAACTATAGAGGAATATTCCTCCTACCGTCTTCCTACAAGATATTCTCTAATATTCTATTCCACAGACTCCTTTCATTTGTTGAAAAGAGAATTGGCTAATATTATTATTATTAAGCCAAAAGCTTTAAGGCAAAGGTACAATAGACCAGCTCTTTTCAGTTAGGATGATAATGGAGAGAGCGGCTCAATACAATATCCAGACTCACCATCTCTTTGTGGATTTCCGAGCTGCCTATGACAGCATGATTCGAGAGGAACTGTATGAAGGAATGATCGCTCTCGATATCCCTCCCGAAGCTAGTCCGCCTTGTCAGGATGACAATGATAGCTATTCAGTGCTCAGTGAGAATGTCCGGAACCATATCTGAGTTTTTTCATAGCCACAAAGGACTCTGGCAGGGTGATTGTTTAGTATGCTTGCTGTTCAATATTGCTCTGGAAGGAGCCATCAGTAAGTCGGGAATCCAAGCAGGAGGGATGATTTTCAACAATTTGTACCAAATCTTAGCCTATGCCGATGATCTGTATATTATTGGACGCAGTTTTTCCAGCATGAAGAGTGCCTTTATAAATCTTCAAAGAGCAGCTGCTAAAGCTAGATTACAAGTGAATGAGAAAAAAAAAAAAAAAAGTATATGGTCTGTAATCCTAACAGAGGAGAGGATCTAGGAGGAGGAGTAAAAATAGTGGATTTCAGCTTTGATTGTGTAGAGGAATTCATGTACATTGGAACACAACTAAACTCAACTGGAGATTCAGTGTCGGATTATAGCAGCCAATAGGTGCTACTATGGACTTCAGAAACATCTAAGAAATAAGTCTCTCTCCAAGACAATGAATATATAAGACCCTAATCAGGCCGCCGATTCTCACATATTCATCAGAGCAGAGTGCTGGACGAAAGCCCTAGAATTGTCCTTATTAAGATTTGAAAAGAAGGATTTTGGGGCCTGTGTGTGACAATGGTGTATGGAGAAAAATCGCTGAACTTATGCATCTCTATAAAGATCAGGATATTATGCATTTTATAAAATCTGGACGTCTGAGATGGGCTGGGCATATTGCAAGAATGAGTTGTAACGAAATCCCTAAAAGGCTCCTCGAGGAAAAGATTTTTGGACGCAGAAAAGTGGGTAGACCTCGCCTGCAGTGGGAGGATTGTGTAGCTGCAGACGCGCAAAAAATGTTGGGGACTAGAAATTGGAGAGCAACAGCACAAAACAGAGAAGATTGGCGGCTCAGACTAAGGGAGGCCTTGATTCTGCACGAGTTGTAGCCCCATCGAAGAAGAATCCAAATTTAACGCAGGTGAAACCGTGGGCCACAGTTAGTTTATTATATAACATAAATTTGATTGTTTATGTTTGAAACTAATTTGTTGATTTTAAAATACTAATATTTATTGTTACTTTTTTAGAAGAGCATGAATATAACAATACTTTTAATTGAATGTAAGGAAAAATAATTTCTTGTGTCAGGAGAACGATATTTTTAATGATATGGCATCATTTTGTCAGGTTTTTATATTTGTGGTGCTAAATGTTTCTCCGAAACTCTGAGAACTCGTATGTCTGAGATTATTTAGATTGGTAGGTAATATATAGAGGTTCTGCCTATTTTGGACTGCTGTAGTTCAAGTATAGTTATGCTCCTATGTACCACCTCATAGTTACTCTGTTTTATTTAACAATGGACCCAGTAAGTAGCTTCCCTCTGGCTAAATCTGTTTTAACATCTTCTCCTGTTTATGGCGTGGCTGAACCTATGATTTCTCTGTTACTCTTTTTATTTTTATTATTGATAGTTTCTTTATTTAATTACTTTAATAAAGCTTTTAAAAATCATTCCTTCAAATTTGAATCACTCTTTAAGATTTAAATAATTCCCATATCTGACTAAATAAATAGCTTTTAAAATTCTGACAAAGAGAGTGCACGATGTGTCCATTGCTGATTTTAATCAACATTTTTTGGGTGATTCTACATTGAAAAAAAGTCTACCAATATCCTACCGTTTTATTCAATGGGCCTTAGGAACTGAGAAAAAAAGAAAACATACTTTATTTTATATCTCGAGTTTGAAAAATGATATCGGCATAGATTTTCCACCTAAACATTTATTTTTTGAAATAAATTAAAGTAAAAATATAAATATTTAAAAATAATTGATTTTTAGTCAACTAAATTTAAAAAAAAAAATGTAATTATCAAGTAAACTAGGCTTATAGATTTTTTCACACCAAAAATGATGGCAGTTTTGGATTTAGCACATCAAAAAACCTTAACATATTAAAAGTATCATCAAAAACAAAAATCCTTTTTTTTTTTTTTTTTTTTTTCAGTTCCGAGGGTGCTCAAAATTTTGAAAGCCACAATATTACGTTTGGGTTTGAAGCTCTGTACATCGTCTTCAATTTACCTGATATCGATGTTCCCTCCTTGGAAAAATTTTTATATAAAAAATTATTATTTTTAGTTTTGCTCGAAAATTTGAATATAGGGGTTTTTCAAAGTGCTAAAAACAAATCTGATGCCAGTTTTGAAGACAAAAATTCTGTTAATATGCTTTACTCTGTAGAACACCGTTTTCATTACATATAAGTCAATATGCCCTTAAGATCGCTCTGAAATTCAATTATTTTGTTTTAAAAAATTGGATCACTCTAAACTTTACTATTTCTCGATCACAAATAATGTTTTTATATTACTTATAACACTTTTAACATGGCCATAAATATTCAAATTAAATTCTATTTACTATGACAACCCAAGTAAGGCTGGGTTCCTAATCATATACATATCATAATATAAAAAGGTTATTTTTGATCAAGAAATAGTTAATATTACACTTTTATAACACTGCTATAAAGCTTATCGTAGAAAAAAACAAAACAAGAAAAATTAATATTAAATATTAGAGAGACCAAATTATTTAAAATGTAATTATCAAATTTTGATCGTTCTGACAGGTCTATTGAGTTGCATGCACTATGGAGCAGTATCATTATAGGGCAAAAATATATTATTTTACTACGAAAATGTTTATAGCGATGGTGTAAATGTGTAATAGTCACTATTTCTTGATCACAAATAATCTTTTTATATTATGATATGTACATTATTAGGAACCCAGCCTAACTTGGGCTGTCATAGTAAATAGAATTTAATTTGAATATTTAATGCCATATTTGAAGTATTATAAGTAGTATAAAAACATTATTTGTGATCTAGAAATTGTATAGTTTGGAGTGATCCAATTTTTTAAAATGAAATAATTGAATTTTAGAGTGATCTGAAGGGTATATTAACTTATATGTTATGAAAACTGTGTTTTACTGAGTAAAGTATATTAACAGAATTTTTGTATTGAAAACTGGCATTTGGTTTTAGAACTTTGAAAAACCCCTATATTCAAATTCTAAAGTAAATCTAATAAAAATTTTGCCAAGGGAGAACCCTTCAAATTTTTTTTAAGATTTTAATAATCGCTCATAAATTAGGAACCCTTCAAATCAAATTTGGGGCATCGGTAAAGATCCTTAAACTCCGCGAATTGCTTTAACTATGGTCTTTCTATCTGTTTTAGAAACAACATTATCCGCAAAAAAAAAACAACTTCAATTTTGTTTTTATATGGTAATCTATCTCCTTTTTTAACACTGACCTTCTAAGATAATGTAGTTGTTTATTATGTTTATGGAAAGAAGAAACCCCTCTTTTGAACGAGTTCAAAAACATCGATATCAGGTAAATTGAAGACGAGGTACAGAGCTTCAAACCCAAACATAATATTGTAGCTTTCAAAATTTTGAGAACCCTCGGAACTGAAAAAAAAAAATGTTTTTTTTTGTTTTCGATGATGCTTTTAATATGTTAAGATTTTTTGATGTGCTGAATCCAAAAATACCATAATTTTTGGAGTGAAAAAATCTAGAAGCCTTGTTTAATTGATAAT
This sequence comes from Rhaphigaster nebulosa, assembly GCA_948150685.1. NCBI lineage: Eukaryota > Metazoa > Arthropoda > Insecta > Hemiptera > Pentatomidae > Rhaphigaster > Rhaphigaster nebulosa. The sequence continues at coordinate 94,202,360 of OX411309.1, read as the reverse complement.
TTAAACACTTTTTTTAATTTAGTTGACCAATTTTTTAATGTTTATATTTCTCCTTTAATTTATTTTAAAAAGTAAATGTTTAGGTGGAAAATCCATGCTGATATCATTTTTCAAACTCAAGATATAAAATAAAGCATGTTTTATTTTTTTTCTCAGCTCTTAGGGCCCATTGGATAAAACAGTAGGATATGATATAATTGTGCTTTTTAATTTCTTGTTGAGTTTTATATTATAGCACAAAATAGAAACCTATTTGACTAACCAAAAAGTTAAGTGTCGAGTGTTCCCCTCCAATCTAGTAAAATATTATGTTCCGTTTTTATAGAGGCTGGATACTCTGTAGAACTTCTTGATTCAGTGATCCTGTGAGCACTCAATTTAAGTTTGTAATCTGTTGCTTCAGTTTCGGTCCATTTTTTTTATTGCTGGTATGTAGTCATCAAACTGTTAACCTTTGAATTTCCTCTCTTATTTCATTTATCTTATTTTTTTCATAAGTGTATGTTGAACAGTTGTAAAAACAGCAGTTTGATTGTTGGATACCAATATCAGTCTATTAGTTACTACTATTAGCAGATGCATCAGTTAGGTAATGTTTTTATCATCAAAGATAATACAATAAATCTTATTATTTTTAGACAATAGTAATTATCATTATTATCACTGTCAGTCATATTGTTATGGATGCCAATGTTTATTTTTTATCAATTGCTGCCATATTGCCCATCATATTCATTTTATCGATACTTTCGTTCTCCAAGTATAATTTAATGTTAGGAATATCTTAATTGTAAAGCTTGCTCGCAAAAGAAAATCCAGGCCTGCTTGCCATTATTCTTTTTTAGTTTTATGTTGTACCTTATTTTGGTTGATTTAGCATAATTTTCTTTGTTGTTAATTGTCACCAAATTATAAATTATCTTGTTACCCATTTCAAAGAATTCCCATCTCTTCATAATTGTAAAAATGTGTTTTTTTAAATATTCCTTATCATCTTAATGGCTCGTCAATTTTTATCTTTTCAGGAAATGGACTATGATGGCAGAAATAGAAAAACTGTTACCAATAAAGGAGTACAGTACCCATACGCTTTAACATTTTTTAAGGAAAAATTATATTGGACTGATTGGGACACTTGGTAATTAATTCATTTCTTCTTTGTGTCCATATTAACCTCCCGCCCTCCCAATGTTTTATTTTTTTAATATTTAGTAATTTGTAACTTTAGGATGAATTCACAATAAATAATTATATATTAAATGTAATATCTTATATTGTTATACTTGCAACATGAAACAACAATTATTTATTCACATTTATGATAGGTCTATTCACATGTTTGATCGGCAATCGGGACATGATGCGAAAGAACTAGTCCATGTCCAGGATGCTGTGCCAATTGATATCGAGGTTATAGATCCATCTAGACAAGTCTTCAAAAAGACTCCTTGTCATAATAATAATGGTGGCTGTTCACATCTTTGCCTTCTATCTCCTAACTCGCCTGGTTATACTTGTGGATGCCCTACTGGTGTTAAACTCTTGGATAACTTTACTTGTGCTGATGGTAAGAACTAAAATACTCATTCTTACTAAACTTTTCTTCTTCTTCTACTTACTAAAATACTCATTCTTTACTTGTGTTGATGGTAAGAATTAAAATTATGTTTACTTCATTTTATTAAAATTTACTTTAATCTTTTATTTTACAAATGGTTCTGCTCATGTTTTTATTGTTAATTGACCGCTTATATTTGCTATTGTCGTAGTGTTTATAAAAAAAAATGAGGCAAGAGAGTATTATGACATTATTAAATTTCAAATTATTAAATCAAATAATCTTGTCTGAAATAGTATAGTTTTCATTTTTAAGATTCACTAATTTCCTCAGAAAATCTAAGGATGTTTATTCATATCTATTTACATTTTTATCAACTTGTTACTATTTTTTAATGTTAGTTGTAGGCATCTCTTAGCATCATTAATAAATTTTGAATTAATTGCTGTTATGGTAACTGTTGGGTTACTCTTCTCTAAAACTCATAAGAAAAACAAAACAACATACATATTTTTAGTTCTTTTTTTTAAAAAAAAAAAGCTTTATTTTACGTACTAATTATATATTTTAGATACAATACATTGGTGTATTTCTATCACTAGAATCATTTTCATGCTGATATAGCAATTAAAGAAAAGAAAAACTATCTTCTCTTTATAGTTCTGTAATCTATATAAATAAAAATGTAAATGTTCGTTAGTTCAAAATCTTAAATCTCCAAATGTCTCTACCGATTGCTTTGAAATTTTGACAATATCATCTTCATGGTTCCTAGATGGTTTTGCAAGAATAAAACCAACCAATATCGATATAGCAGCTTTACAAAAGCTGAAAAGCCACTTCTTCTCTAGATTGTAGCACTAAAACGACTCGGAAGATTTTAATGAAGCTTGCCTAAAATCTTCTTATTAAAGCGCTTTAACTATACATACATGAACTACACCCCCGAGAAAAAGAAGGAAAAGTTATTTTATTAGCGCATAACACGAAAAGCATACATTTCTTGCTAATTTTATGCATGCTCATTTCAAATGTCGCATGTGGAGCTCTATACTTGAATTGTTATCTATCTCCTAATGCTGTATATTTTTGCCGGGTCCCTGCGTTAATTTGTAGTTATGTATGTATCTCCTGCGAAATATGTACTAAAAATATGAATGAATAAATTTTAATAATTAAAGTTAAATTAACCAATTAGAAGGAATTCAATCTATTATAATAACGGTAAATTTAATTGTGAATATACATACTAAATTTAAACTGTATATATATATGTATATATATATATATATATATATATATATATATATATATATATATATATATATATATATATACTCATATCAAGCAATAGCGAAGCATTGCCGGGTCAGCTAGTAATTAATAAAATTATTAAATTTTATAGATTATTTCAGCTTTTTCAAAGATTTCAAAAATGATTGTTAGTAAAGCTAGTATAAAATATCTGATGTGGACACCCCAGGACTTCTTTATACATCTATTAAACTATAAATCGGCGGCTGAAAAAGTGACCCTGAATTTGGTTACTAGTTTCCAAAGATAGCAGTATCTCAAAAACGCTACTCAGCGTTGCGACTTCCATCTATTGACACATACAAACACACATAAGCTGTTGTTTCTGGAGGTCTCATTCCGTTATTATATGTCGTTTTCTGTCTATGTCATTAGACAAAGCATTGGAAATCGACAGTTTCAACATTTTAAGCGGAAGAACCCGCTTAACTTACATGTTATTCTTCTGCTGCAGACTTGTTCAGCTTACAAATGGGGAGGAAAACAAGTATTTTACACCCAATTTTAACACATAAAACAAGTAATAAAATTGTTAATTTAGAGTAGAAAAAAAATCGCATTTATAACCTTTATCACCAAACCATATGATCTCTTAATTAAATGTCGATATACCTTTTGATTTAAGTTTATTATGACCTTCAAGTAAAGTACTACTTCTGGTTTGCCAATTTTAACCAAAATTTATTTTGTTATTTATATTAATATGTAAGTCTTAAATACCAAATTTGAGAAGTTTTGTATTATATTTTAATATAATTTTTGATAAAAATCAATAATGACCTTCAAGTAAAGTACTACTTCTGGTAATCATGCAATGCCCAAAAAGAGAGGTTCACAACTAGATTTTAAAGCAATCCTAAGTACAAAATTTTAACTTTCTACGGCTAACCATTTTTGAGTTATGCGAGATACGTATGAACGAATGTACGTACAGACGTCACGACGGAACTTATCGAAATGGATTCAGGGATGGTCAAAATAGATATTTCCGTTGAAATCTGAAAACTGAAAATTTTCGTGATTACAATACTTCCTTTACTACGTAAAAAGAAGTAACAATGACTGCTGCTGATAATATTGTTAGCTGTGGTTAGTACCCCATATGAGACTTTCTTCCAGTTTCGGTTAATTTAATTATTTCTGTATACTTTTATATAATTCATAATAATTATTGATCTACATCTTTCTTTTTTTCATTATTAAACATACGTAATATATTTTTACAGGTCCCCAAGAAATGATTCTTTTAGTTCAAATGACTGAAATCTGCCTTATTTCCCTTGATTCGCCTGACCATACAAGTTTTTCTCTGAACCTACATGGAATTAAACATGCTATGGGAATTGATTATGATCCCGTGACTGGTTATCTTTACTGGACTGATGATATGGTGTGTAGTAATTAAACAAACCCAAATTTTATTGCAATAAAACTAATGTATTGTATTCCAATTATTTTATTGTTTTCTTAAATTTTGCAGGCTCAGGTAATACAAAGGGCACGTCTCAATGGTACTGGTCAAGAGAATGTTGTTTCAACTGAACTTGAATTGCCAGATGGAGTCGCCATTGATTGGAGAGCACAAAACTTGTATTGGACTGATACTGGTACCGATCGTATTCAAGTTCTTAGGATAAATACTACATATACTAAGGTATTTAAGAATTTTTATGTAAATTATTTATATACATAAATTACAAAATCAAATTATTTAGTCACACTGTTTTTTCTGCAATTTATATTGTTTTTTGTAAATAAAAGTCACATGGTTAAATGTTGGCAATATCTTTCTAGTGTTTGTTTCTCCATATTCTTTGTGCCTCTTTCCTCCAATGTTTTAATAGAATTTAGCACATTATAAAGTATAGAGAAAACTAAGGAAATATTAATAAATTAATATAACTTTTTTTTTCTTTAATTGGATTATTTAAAATATTCACATTTTTATTTGAAATTTTTGCAGGTCTTAGTTAATACTGAATTGGTAGAACCCCGTGCAATTGCAGTTGCCCCTGATGAAGGACTAATGTTCTGGTCTGATTGGAATGAGAAAAAACCGAAAATAGAAAGGGCAGCCTTGGATGGATCTCTTCGTGGAATTTTGGTTAGTGAAAGACTTGGCTGGCCAAATGGTATTGCATTGGATGTTCATACTAAGAAATTATACTGGTGTGATGCTAAAACTGACAGCATTGAGGTAATTATTGCTCATTAATAACAATTATCATTTATTATAACTTCATTAGCATTCATTCTCTTTGCCATCTCAATAAAAGGACTTCTCAAAACTACAATAAAAATGTTTTGTAAAATTTATAATACATGATTAATTTCAGGTCATTAACTTTGATGGAACTGAAAGGAGAGAAGTTGTAACCGATAATTTGCCACATGTTTTTGGCATAACATTGGTTGGTGATTACTTGTACTGGACTGATTGGCAAAGAAGAAGTTTAGATTCAGCTCACAAAGTTACTGGCAACAATAGGAAGGTAAAGAAATTATGACATTAGAAAATAAATTCATAAATTTATATTATGCACTATCTGTACCCGCTCAGCGATCCCCGGTTTAATTAACTTTTAAAAGATAATGTGAGTAACAGAAGACAGAAGTATTGTTCTTATCATTCCTAATCATAATTCATCATAATACTGTAGAGTTTGTATACAATTTTTACAAACAACTTTAAAAAAAGAAAAGATTTAAGTTTAACTTTGATTTTTATTTAATTTTTTACACGTTAATTTTATATTGCACATTTCATCATACTTATTGCTATATAAAATGAATGGGAAAGTAAATAAATGTATTATAGGTAACAGAGATTTAAGAGAAAAAAGGTCATTCAATTCAATACTCTGACTTGCTTTGCCATGGCTATGTGGAATGAAGGGAAAGGGAGAAAAAATATGTTTTTTAAAATAAAAAAAACATTTACTGTAAAGCTAATACTATTATAAATGTGATTTTATTAGCTTATAATGTGATATATAGAAGGTTATCAGAAAAAAATGTGTTTAGTTCTTTAATATTTTTCAAGTTGAAACTTGAATTCTGAAAACATTTTCTAAAGGCACTTAGACTCTTCTGCATTTCTAAGCTTCAATTATTAGAACTCTTAAGAAGAGGTGAGGCTACCAGAATTTTCAACGAAACAGCCGTTTGCCAACAAAAATTTTTACCCTAAATATTCCAAGACCAAAGGGGCGAAAAAATTTCTCGGTAATCGACTGCATTGTTTAGAATTTGTTTTATTTCATTTAGACGTTTTTTAGGAACAGGATCAAAATGATAATAAATTTATCAAAAAGGCAATGAAGCTTCATGTTTTTAGACTTTTTTCTGAATCTCCAATTTTATTAACAAATGACGTTTTCACACAATAACTTCAATCTTGTTAAATTTTTTTTAGTTAACTTGGTTTTACATATTTAAAGTTGTTATGACGAGGATTACAAAATTACCTTTTTTTTTAATAGTTTTTCTCTATTTCTTCCACTAAGGAGAGCATTTAAAAAAATTAAATGCATGTAAGCCTTTCTGAAGAAAATCTCCAAATAATAGTGAAAAGCACATCAAAACCGACTGGCTATTTTTCGAATTTTGCAAACAAACATATGCCGACTAAATTTTTATATATATATATATATATATATATATATATATATATATATATATATATATATAAGATAGTTGGTTGTTTATATAAATAAAGGAAATGATGGTCCAAGTGAAAAACACATTATAGTTATACAGTTTTTGCCAATGTTTCGACCTTTTTTTGTCACACTTCAGGGCTGCAAACAGATTTAAACAATAATTTAAAACATTGTACCCCTGTATACTTCAAGAAAATATTAATATGAAAAAATTGAAAGAATATGTGTGAAAAAGAAAATACCCATTATTCCATTTCATAATTTCAATTCTCTAACTACCACCGTTTAAGTAAATTGGTATATGTTTTACTTATCTGTGGTAAAAAAAACAAAAAAACACTAGTTACAATTGAATTGTTTCATAATTTATTCGAGTTTGGGAGTACAGTAAAGTGTTTTAGGGAAATTTGTTTAATGTAATTAATCAATTATTGATTAAGAAAAAGCAAATTTATTAATAAAATTTTCAAACAAAATTTTATTTTAGTACATCAAAAATATATTCTGAAATCAGAGCTCATGTTCAGTGCAACATAATTTAAAACCAAATAAAATTTTGCCCAGATATAATCTTAAATTCAATTTATTTTAATTATGATTATGTTTTTAATAAAAATTAATTTATGAATTTTAGAATGTACATTCACCAACTTGAAAATTTTATTGGTCAAATAATTATTTGACCAATAAGGTCAAAATTGTCAAGTAATTATAATTACAGCTTCATGAAGAAATAAAAACAATTCTAAATATTCAGCTAGTACTTCCGCATAGTATCAAATAATTATAGACCATGTTGACTATACATAGAGTAAGTTTGATAATTCTCAAAAAAACTGAAAAAGTTTCATTTGTTGAGGATTTGCTTATATAATGTCTTATTTACTTACAAATTAAATTGATTTTAATTTAAATACTATTTATATAAATTTAAATTTTATCTTATAATTATTTACTTTAAAATGAAATTAAATAAATGGATTGATGATCTTTCCACAATCAATCTAAAATCGTGATATGAACAAATTGACTACTTTATATTATTAGTATGAATAATAAGTTGAAAAATAAATTCTATTTCAAAGGATAATGAACTTATATTACTTAATTAATACCCCCAAGCAAAATTTGCTTCACCTATCTAAACTTTGAAAGCTTATAAATTCAAAACGATGAAAGGTATTCCAAAACGGCCATCTACTCTTGGTTTCCAAATCCTTTCAAATGTAGGAAAACAGCGAGAAATGCTTTTCTGAACGACTGGAGAGCACAGAGCCAGTCTGAATGCTGAAGGAAAAGGCCCGCTCTCAGTCATTGAGAAGGGGTAAGGAGGGCGCACCGGCACTTACACAGTCATTGAGATCCGACACTTACTCGATCAGCGCACGGGCATGCTCTCAGTAAGGAATGGGTTAAGGTCGAAGCAGGGATAAAAAAGAGAAAATAATGGTTGGGGGTGCGGTCAATGAAAAAACAAACAAGAAAATATGGTACGCATTGTAATAAGCTTTTCTTATTTGTATGTTTCATCATTGACCGCACCCCTAAACAATTTTTTTCATATTTTTTGTAGGTTTATAAACAACTTACATATTTTCATTAGCTTTTTTATTTTTAGGTTATATTGGATCAGTTAGCTAATATAATGGGTCTGAAAGCAGTAGGATCTCTTATTCCTTCGACCGTGGATAATCCTTGTGCTATCAATAATGGAAATTGTGCTCATTTATGTCTCAATACTCCAACTAAGTATGTGTGTGCTTGTCAAATGGGTATGTATTTTTGTTTTGGGGTGGACTTCATTTTTCTTTGCTCTCCTAGGAGTTTTAATCTTTTAATTAATTTGTTTTTCTCTAGGTTACGAACTGGAAAGTAATAGAAAGACATGTGTAGTACCAGAAGCATTTTTGTTGTTTGCACGGAAAGAAAATATAGGACGTATAAGCATAGAAAATCCTTACAATGATGCGATAATTCCTGCTTCAGGAATTAAGGATGCAAGGTAATTTACCTTATTTGAAAATTCTTTTTTATTAAATGTATGACTGATTAAAATATTGAAAAAATTATATTTCAATTTCTAGTTTAATCAAAACGTATTTTCATGTTTGTAGAATAAGTTTATTCTAAATTTATTTTTTAATTTACAGGGTATCCAATATAAATCTGGTCAAATGTTTCTTATGGCCAAACGGATCTAATATAATAATGCCAGAGGAAAAAGTCGTAGGTTTACTATAATAGTTTCACCAAATTCTATTGCTTTTTAATTTTTACAAGACACATGCCCCAAAAATTTGGAGTTTACAGATAGTAATTACATGCTCATTTGTAGTCATTAAAATGTTATGAAAGATCCCACAAATGGTATTTTGATTTCTTCAAAATTGAAGGATTTATACTTCTTTTAAATCTTGTTTTCTGAACATCATTAATTTTTTTTAGGCACCTCATAAACTGGAATGTTTGAGACATAAAACATCATTTTTATGTATTTTTTCATTGCTGTCCTATTAAAAATATTGCCGAGCCTATAGGATTTGTATCTTTTTTCTGAAAAATCCAAAAAAGTTGTTCTAAAATTTTTTTCTACATTTATGGTAGGCAAAGTGATTATATGAATTCAAAATGTTATGTACAATATCAAAATTTAACAACAGAAACATTTTCTCACAATTGAATCTTTATGGCTTCCAATGTTTCAGTTTTTTTTTCCTCGATACTGATTTGTGGGGGATTCCTTACTTAAACAATAATATTGACATGTTCAGTCATCCTTTGGACTCTTTATTCTCCTTTTCGATCTTTGCTTGTTAAACAATATTCAGTAATCCCTAAGAGACTTAATTACCTTCAGGATTAATTATCCTTAAGGTCATGGGTACTGTTTGTTTATGAGGACATTCATTTGTACTTAGTGTGCTAATACGTTCTATATCTATATCCAAGATTTCATTCCATACACACCAATTGAAATTGTTGATGTGATTATGGTGTTCGGAGAAGCATTAGTTCTGTTGTGATTTTTTTTTTTTTTTTAAAGTAAACTGTGTATGAATATTTTATTATTATTATTGTTATTGAAGTTAATGTTTCTATTGTTAAATTAATAAACATTTTCGATTCATACGATCAATTTCTCTTTCATGATAGTGAAAAATCATTTCAGAAACTACTTTTTTGCATTTTTTAGAAAAACTACTACACCTAAAGGTTAGACAATATTTTTAGTAGAGACAAATAAAATAAATGAAAATGATGTTATGTCTCCACGATTCCAGTTAAGAGTGTGCCTGAAAAATAATAATGGCGTTCAGAAATAAGATTCTAAAATGGTTTTAAATCCTTCAATTTTGGAAATTTCTAATTGCCGTTTGCAGGGTCTTTTATAACATTTTAACGACTGGATTATATTAAAAAGTTGGTGTTTCGGTACTCCAAGTTTTGGCTGCGCATAAACTGCATGTGTCGTGTCAAAGTTAAAAAACAATAGCACTTGGCGAAACTTTAGAAGTTGGCCTATGACTTTTTCCTCTGGCATTTTTTTATTAGATCATCTTTTTGGCTGTGAGAAGCAGTTGAGCCAATCTATATAGGACACCCTGTTAAATTATATTTAAATAAAAAAAAAAATTATATTTTTCAGCACGGAAACATGTACTTGTTACACTGCTTTAAATAATTTCAATGTCAATAGTTTTTCTTTTTAAAATAATATTGTTTATAGTCCATTTCTTTTGCATAAAATAATAAATTATCACAATGTTTCTAAAAATATTTCGCTTTCCTTTGCTAATATTATGCATTATTTTAAAGTAATATATATTAAACTATATTATATTCAAAATCACCCTACACATGTTCTTACTATAAAACTATCAAATGTCCTCAAAGTAAAATTTGGCTAATATTTAACATTTTCACCATAATTATTGCATTTAATCTTACATCATATCAAAATTGAATTCTAAATGCATTATATCATTACAATGTATATAACATTGTTCTTGATAACTAACAATACATGAAGAATTTTGGGTTATTTACTCACAAGGGGGGAAGTGCATGCAGTGTCCATCGCCAATTCCAATTGTGCATGCTTATCATATAGCATATTTAATAAGATTGTGAATATCCCTTGCATTTGATTTACTCATAGTTTGTGGTCAGGTTCACTGACCATTATTAATTTATTGTTGATGATACTACCTTCTTTTAAATTCTCTTGGCCAGTCCTTGATACCACATGAATATTTTCTACTATTCATAAGCAATAGATGTGGCGGCGCATTGGGGTGTCATCCCGAGGGGAGTGCAAAATAATGTTTTATCGAAAAAATATTTACAACTTATTGTATTTTTATAATATTTCAATATTGTATTAATATTCATATAAAACTAATAGAATAATTTTAAAAAAAAAAATAAGAAAATGTTAGGGCCCAAAAGTTACAACGGGGCGCCGTGATCCCAGAGGCACCACTGCTCATAAGCATACTTGAAAAGCATTAATGGGTAGATTAATCATTTTCTTAACTTAATAAAATACAGAAATTATAGTAACATTTTTGGGTTGATTATGACTACTTTTTTTTTTTTTTTTCAGTGCATTAGATTTTGATATTAAGGATAATAGAATATTCTGGACAGATGTGAAGGCTAAAGCAATAACAAGAGCTTATATAAATGGATCACATGTCGAACGAATTGTAGAGTTTGGTCTCGAGTCTCCGGAAGGTATTTAAACATCTTATGTGCATAATTTTTATGTATTAATTTTTTATGCTCGAAGGCTAAAAATATACCGTGTGTATGTGATATACTCTTGTGATGTGATTACATAGCTTTATCGCGAACACAACGGACATGATGATACAGTTGGCCCTTGTCGATTATTCAAGAAAGTTCTAGATCATTTATTCAATAAAGTTCTAGATCATAAGTTCAAGAAGATTTCATAACCATATACGAGTATAATGAGAAAGAAACAGATGATCAATCAGTTCGAATCAAGTGCACGTTCAGTGCGAGTTAAGTACACATTGAGTTCACCTCAATCCAGAGACTGAGATAGTTAAATGCTGAACAGCGTTTTTTGAAACAGTGGTGAAAATTGAATAGATTTAAGAAAGTGATCGAAAACGGACTGTGGGACTGTAAATAGTATTTTGTATAATTATGTGATTGTAAGCACAGTCTTTTGTGGTTTGTTTACATTAGTTTATTGTTGATTGCTCATTATTTGTAAATAAACTGCTGTGTTACTTTTGATCTAAAAGAATTAATTAAGACGTTTCAGTACAATTTTGAAACGGGGTAATGACTAGAAACATTGCAATTGGTGTCAGGAATGAGATCATTTCTGTATCACAAACGATTAATTTGATTGTGGGACTGAAAGTAAACAACATAAACTATGTGTTTGTAATGTGTAAGATAAAGCAACTGAAGAGGATGAAATCAGTGTGTTGAAACGGACCTGGGACGGTGAAGATGAAAGAGAGAAGAGAACGCAAGTCATCCTACCACAATTGAAGAGGCGGGAGGTACTGAATGAGATCCATGATGGCAGTTCAGCATCAGAAAGACAGATAAGTTTCAGCTACTGTTCTACTGCGTAGGCTACCACGACGACATAGCCGAATGCTGTCGTAGATGTGCAGAGTGTGCAGCCAGCAAAGGATCTGGGATTCGGGCTAGAGGAGCCATGAAGCAAAACAAAGTGAAAGCACCCTTCGAAAGGATAATGACCGACATAGTGATACCCTTTCTACCGACTAAGAGGAGAAAACCTGGTGTATACTTCAGTAAGTGGACAGATACCTGTGCTCAACCCAGTCAAGAAGGATCAAAGGTTGCTGAAGCTCTATTGGGGAGCCTGTTCAGCCCATTCATAGTCCACCTAGAATTGCACTCTGACCAAGGATGAAACTTTGAATCGCAAGTCTTCAAGAAGTGCAACATCCTTGGGATTAGGAAGACGAGAATGCCATTGCATCCCCAGTCAGAAAGGTTTAGTAAAACTTTAGAGAGCCTCCTAAGGATGCTCGTAAATGAACTTTAGAATGACTGGGACAAAAAAATACCATTTGATTGGGACAAATAAATACAACTGATTTTAATGGCCTATCAATCAGCAGTCCATGAAATGACTGGCCAGACACCTACTAGTATTTTGTTCGGGAGAGAAATTCCTCTACCCAGCGACTTACTGTTGATAGCCCGGAACAAGAGTCGAACACCAACTATATTGAAGACCATTCATTTTCAGGTACGAGACAAGAGCCGTGTGGAAAGAGACTGGATGAAGACATGCTAAGTGTCTGGTAGGGCATTCAAGGTGGGTGAAAAGCTCTGACTCAACACTCCAGCCAAGAACATAGGAAGATCTCTTAAGACCCAGGACAACTGGGAAGGCCCTTACACAATAGTATCAAGATCTTGTCTATCTTCGATCTTGTCTACCGGATATGGCAGATACCAAGAACGAAGAAGAAGATCGTTCTTCTGGATTGACTGCTCCCTAAACATTGAGTGAAGAATGTCCTGTTCGGGGCAAACAGTGTCAAGAATAAGATAGTGTGATGTGGTTATATAGAATTATCAGGAACACGACGGACAGTAGTTTGTGGTTGATTATTCGAGAAAGTTCTAGATCGTTAATTCAATAAAGTTCTAGATGGTAAGTTCGAGAAGGTTCCAAATCCATATATTAAGAAATAGAAATAGATGATCAGTCAGTACAGTATAGGTTAGTTTAGTGAGGTTCAGTATGTACTGAGTTCACGTCAAGCATGAGATTGATATAGTTGAATGCTGAACAGTGCTTTCTGAAACAGTGGTGAAAATTGAAGATACTTAAGAAAGTGATAGAAAATGGATAGTGGGACTGTGTTTTGTATAATTATTTGATTTATGTACAGTCTTTGTGGTTTGTTTACATTTGTTTATTGTTGATTCCTCTTTATTATACTGTTAGTTTGTAAATAAATCACAGTTCAATAAAAACATTATTTTTTGTCCAAAAGAATAAATTAAGACATGCTATACAATTTTGAAATGGGTAATGACTAGAAACATCACACTATTTAAAAATTAATTGTAATTGAAAAAGTTGAACTAAGAAAGATAATGATTTTCAGGTCTTGCTGTGGATTGGTTAGCTCATAATATTTATTGGACAGATACGGGTACTAAGAGAATAGAAGTAGCAAAAACAGATGGCAATTATAGACGTGCTATTATCTGGACCAAACTTCAAGAACCTAGGAGCATAGCTGTCGATCCTACTGAAGGGTAATGAAGTGATTATTAAAGTACTAAAAAGAAATTTAAATTTTTTCATAATACATTAGAACAGTGGTTTTAAACCGCTGTTCCGTAGAACACCAGTTCAGGAACCTCTTCCAGATGTTCCGCAAAATAATTAATAATGAATTAATTACTAGAAAACAATTGGAAGATTCCAAAATACAAAGTCTCAAGTCTATAAAATACCTGCAAACAACTCACCAGTCAACGTTTCGCCAATTCAGACATCATCAGGACATACACCAAAAAATCACATCTATTAAGATCAAATACAGCACATCTCACATCAACTGTCCAGAAAGACGCATCAACTAGAGACAGCACATAACTCCAAGACATCCAATCACATCTCTTTAGATATAGATATAGGTGTTTTAGAGACTTTAGGCTTTGTGTTTTGGAATCTTTCGATTGTTTTCTAGCAATTAATTTATTTCTCTTTTGAGCTTTTTCTCTTTTACATTTAAAATAAATGAGTTGTTCGAGTTACCCGAATATTTTGATAAAAATAATTTTGGTGCATACTGCTTACATAGTATAGTATAGTATAAAACACAGAATATCATTAAGAAAAAAAGGCTACAAAAAGATATTACTGAAGTGGAATTTGAACGTCTTAGTGACAGTGGCATAGCAGCCCATTATGGTAGCACAAGTAGTACTCCATCCACCTCATAACAGGATGACTTAGAGGACGATGAGAGTGACAATGATGATAGTTTTGGTGCTAAAGAAGATGTAATTCAGATATGTCAAGCTCTTTATAGAAGTTGATATCCTCAATTCTGTGAACAGGAAAATTTTAATTTCAATTACATCATGAATTTGAGACAAATTAGTTCTGAAGTAAGGAAAATCATTACAAACCGCTAAAAATACAAGACTGATTACTTCATATTTTAAGTCCTGATAGAGTTATAATTGTGCATTGTGCACATATGTATGTAATTTTTAAATTTAATCCGTGCGATCCTTGCCCTCATTACCCCGAACGATATATTATAATTTTTTTTATAATAGTAATAAAAATACCAAACAAATTTTTTCTTCTCAAATTCAGGTTTTATCAAAAGGTAGTTACAAATTTAGTAATGTAATGAAGGTTGTAATGTAATAAGTTTTATTATTAATAAAGTGTTTCTCTCTTGCCATAAGTATTACTTTGATTTTAATGATTCCAACTCTTAGATTTTTCCTTTATGGTGTATTAAAGATCTATTTTTTCTTTAGGTTTATTTATTGGAGTGAATGGGCCGGGCTGGGCTCAATTCATCGAGCTCATCTGGACGGTAGTAACCCTCGAAGTTTAATCAGCAATGTTGGAAGGGCTAACAGCTTGACCATAGACCTGGCTGACAAGAAGATTTATTGGTGTGCCCTTCAGGGGCATATAGAGTCGGCTAATGTTGATGGTAATAGGAGAACTATAGTCGTTACCAGTCCACGCCCTTTTACCATGAGCTTGTATCAGGTAAAAGCTTATTTTCTTCTCTATTGATGTGTTAGGTATTATTTTTTTCTTAATTTTCACAAATTTAACTCTTTAATGTTCAGAACCTTAAGTACAAATTTTGCTCTAACATTTTGTGGTCTTACTGACAAGCCATGCTTGGAAGCTGTGTATGCTCCTGCTAAACTTGAGTCTAGATAAAGAATGAATTGTAGCATTACTGATAGGCAGCATTAAAACCGATTGACGCCCAAATGGGAAGGTAGTTAATGCTGAAAATCATTGAATGAGGATTCAAAGAGTGGTCTATGAGTTAAGCCACAAAACATTCTGCAACTTGACTCAAGAATACGACCGAGCCTGGAAGGTAGTTCAACATGGCCTACACCATAGACCACTAAGGGATATATAGATAGCTATACTGGGAGTACTTAGTTAGCTATACTTACTTAGAATGATGACAATGCAAGACACTTTGTGAGTCACACAATAAAGCAAGTCCAAGAGAATATGCGAGAGTGGCCACATCGTCACCTGGTTGCATTATGACAAACCAGTCACCTACTACATGAAACCATCCATTCTTTCATCTGTTAGCATGGTAATTCATGGACGACGAAGCTCTCTTTTAAGCTGTCTTCAAGAGACAGATCATGTGGGGCACAAAAAGGGATTCTATTCAGGGGCAGTACTTATTTTTGTAGTTCTTCCTCAGCTTTAGAAAGTAAAACATCAAAGTTAATTCTATAGTTTTTTATAAAGCTAATTAAATTCACCATGCACCAATCTAGTTTGATTAACATCATGACCCCAACATCTTGCTTCATGTTTATGTTGCAATAAATCGAATCTCAACCGGGCATTTTCACAGAGCTTTTTTTTTTCTGGGTAATGTTGACAAAGACATCTTTCACAGTGCACTACGGAACAAACTATAATCACTAGGCGACCCACAAGGGCTATGTGGCCTTACTTGCACCCAGATTCTAAGTAGCTAGATAAATTCATTAATATTCTTCATCGTGGCCTTACCCTAAGCGTTAAAGGGTTAATTGAGTATTAAGTTTGTATATTCATCTATTTTAATGTTTATGTTTAAAATCATAACTTATTTTTAGAGATATATTTCACTTGAGTATTTTTGCATACACCATTTTATGTAATATAGCTATTGAGGACATTTACTCCTGTGATAAATATGTTTTCTAAGGTTTGCAACACTGAGTGGTAATGGGGGTTCTCCTGAGCATAACTATAACCGACTCTTGTAGTATCCATTTGTGTGAAATTTGTTGATAAATCCTCCCAAATGTGAGGTGCATACTGTCATCAGGTTCTCCTTAAGGTAAAACACTGACTGAAGTTTTTTCATAGATTAACACTGTTTATGGTAAATATGTTATGAACCAAACAAACGCGTTTAAGAGGTATTGTGAGTTTAATGAAGATAGAGCAAATGTTCATGATGATCAGAGGAGTGGAAGACCTTCCATTTTGACCGATGAGTTGCTGCAAGAAATTGAGAAAACTTTTTGTTAAGACCGCCAATCGACTTTAGATGAAATTTCTGCGATGTTTCCACAGCTCTCTTTCACAAAATCATAACAGAAACACTGGAATTTCAAAAATTGAGCACAAGATGAGTCCCAAAACAACTAGCTGAGCAGCTCAAAGTGAATCAGGTTGCTAGCGTTCACGAATTCCTTGAGCAATGTTAATTTGAAGATGAGGATTTTGTCTGTTCGATTGTTACCAGAGATGAAAGCTGGGTGGCTCATTACAGTCCTGAGACAAAAAGACAGTCATCACAGTGGCAGCACACCAGTTCTCCATCCAAAATATTTAAAACCTCAATTTCAGGCAAAAAAAAGTCATTGCCTCTATGTTTAGGACCTAAAACAAGTTCAAGAGAGCAATTCAAAAAGAAATTTTGAATTATTCAATTAGTTCTGTTGGGCATATCCAGTTGTTTCTTTATTACGTTTAAATTTTTCTATTTTTATTTTCTTTGAAGATCATGGAGATCATTGCCATCCCAACCTTCTCTATCTCTGTCTAGCTTTATCGTGCTGTCTCACCTATCTGGTTTTTAGTTCTTACCATTTCTTAGTGGTATTCTTGGTGAATTCTTGGGTTTTATAGAGACCACCTGTTATAGACAGCTGTAAGATACTGGTAGATCAGTGTCCCCCATAAATTTTTCATTTGTCCTCCTTCATGTTCAAGCATGAACCCAGATCATTGCTGTTATCAATCTAAAGCATCAATTTCGAACATTTTTCATCTCTTAATTTAATTACTGCTTAAATTTTCTAATTAATTATTGATTGTTAACCATGTGTAACTGACTAAATATATGTGTGGTTTAATCTCTACAGAGCCAATTGTATCTATATTTTAAATCTCATTTTAAAGTATTCATATGCAGTTAATCGTGCAATATTTCATTTTTTTAATCAAGAAGCTGTTTTTACTTTTAGGAAAAGATCTACTGGTCTGAT
The DNA here is from genome assembly GCA_948150685.1 of Rhaphigaster nebulosa. NCBI lineage: Eukaryota > Metazoa > Arthropoda > Insecta > Hemiptera > Pentatomidae > Rhaphigaster > Rhaphigaster nebulosa. Next base: position 94,184,564 of record OX411309.1, on the reverse strand, counting down.
TGGGAAACCGGAAGTCTGTATGTTGCAAGTAAATATACTGGCGAGAACAAAACACTTCTGCATTCGAAGGTGGAGCAGGTGACTTCAGTAGTGGTCTATCATAGCTGGAGTCAGAGAGGGTGGGGTCTTTGCCTGACTGGTGGAGGCTGTTCTCAGCTCTGTCTTGGTCGATGTGCGTGCCAGACGCACTACATTCTCAATGATAGGAAGTGTATTCGTAAGTGTTTTTATTTTATTTTTTATCCCAGCATTTATGCACCACGGCCTTTTAAGGCTTATTGTGCACTGGCCTAAACCGTTTAAAACAGGCCAGTAGCCTTTGTAAATCTGAGTAGACTCATCGGGTCCATCATCTCGCAGAGCTTAGGATCAGTGATCCGGTCACAGCCAAAGTGGAGGTACCGCACCCTTGTCAAAGCATCGCATCGACAGATTATGTGGAAAGCCATTTCGTCCTCCATCTCACATAGCCTACATGTCGGTGACTCAGTTAGCCCTATGTTGTGGAGACTTAGACTTTTATACCATATAAGGATCCATTCTCTGTGATGAATTCTCATCTCCTCGTTTTTATGGCTTCTCTGACTATTAATAAAAGTATGATTAGTAGATATATTAGTAATAGATAGCAACAAAAAATGATGCCATTAAAAGATGTGAGAAAAAAAAATTTAACATCAAATTTTTCATTCTCTGACTCTATCATAAATCACGTTTTGAAAATTAAAAAAGTATTAAGGCAAATTGGATAATTATTTCGTTTCAATATTATCAGGGCTGATAGATAAGGTGTGGTTAGTTTATTTGACTAGCTAACTCTTAGCCCTTCTTACGACGAAAAAGTCAAGACAAAAGAAGTTGTAAAGCATTAAATTCTACCGAGAAGCGACAATTTTGAATCTGAATTTTCAAAAACTTAATAATCATAACACTCTGAAAAAAATTAACTATACTTAGTTAACCATCCAAACAAGAGGAATATTTATTTTGAAGATAAAAAATAAAATTTACCTGATTTTTATTTATTTTTTAATCAGTTCAACTTGGAAAAAAATTGTTATTTTATCCTGACAACTTGCTTTATGGTAATGCTTCTTAAACAGCAGCATTAATATTCGAAAGTCTCATCAGAATAATCATTATTGCCTCCACCATCATCCCACCATTCATTACTTCATTCCCCATCCATCTATGGGACAAAATTGGGCAGGAAATTCTGGAAAAATTAGGATTTTCCTGTTTTTCATAACTTTACTTACAGCAATCTTTAACTAGTTATATAGAAATCAAAACTATTTTATGAGCTCTACCACACTAAATGAAAGAAAAAAAATATCTGATGTGGACAACACAAGACTTCCTTGAATGCCTATTAAACTATAAATCGGTGGCTCAAAAAGTGATCCTGAATTAGGTTACTTTAGTTTGCGAAGATTGCAGTATCTCAAAAACGACACTCGGCGTCGCAGCATTCATCTATTGACTCACACACTCAAAAAAAAAAACACATACAGTCACACTCTAGTTTCTGAAGGTCTCATTCCGTTATTATATGTCGTTTTCCTTCAATAGGTAACTAGTTTCCAAGAGATTTCTTCATGGTCCGTGACAACATTAAAACTGTCAATATCACTAGATAAAGCATTGGAAATCGACAGTTTCGACATTTTGACCGGAAAAACCCACTTAACTAATATCTTATTCTTCTGCTTCAGACTTGTTGATTTCACAAATGGGGAGGAAAACCAGAATTTTAACACTTAAAACAAGTAATAAAAATGTTTAATTGGACTGGAAACCAAATTGCATTTGTAACCTTTATTACCGAAACATATGATTTCTGTATTTTATTTAAATATAATTTTTGATGTAAGCTTATTATAACCTTCAAGCAAAGTACCCTTTTCGGCTCACCAATTTTTACCAAAATCTAGTAAATACATATAAAAGTCCTATTGACCAAATTTGAGATTTATAACATTATATTTTAATATAATATTTTATGGAAATCAATTATGACCTTCGAGTAAAGTACCACTTCCGGTGATCAAGCAGTAACCAAAAAAAGAGGTTCACAACTAGATTTTACAGCAATCCTAAATACAAAATTTCAACTTTCTACGGCTAACCGTTTTTGAGTTATGCGAGATACGAACGTACGTACGTACAGACGCCATGACGAAACTAGTCAAAATGGCGTTTATATGAATAAATAATGTGTACTATACATTTAAGTGGAACATAAAGAAGTTATATGTTTATATAACATAGTCCAGAAACCAAAGCCAACAATCGCCTTTTAGAAAAAAAAATCATATAGTTCTGAATTTTGGTACAGTTGTTCATTGGAGTGATCTGTATAACAAATGTAAGGGCCCGCCGGTTTCATTGGAGTGATCTGTATAACAAATGTAAGGGCCCGCCGGTGGGGGTTGGGCTGAGGATTTGATGGTGGTTGAGGTGCAGTTTTAAGATACCTTTTTTGGTTTTTCTGAAATATCTTTATTCACTATATATAAAGATTAAAGTACATAAAATTTCCCATTAGAAAGATTCCAATACATTTTTTTTGTAAAGTCAGTAGTTTGGGAGATAGAGGGGGGAGGATTTCAAGGATGAAGGTTTGAAGAGTTAGCTAGTCAAAAAAAGTTTGTTTGGTGAATTTCAAGCATGGCTATTTCATAAACTATACAAGATAACAAAAATATGAATAAAGTCAATCTTATCGCATATTTTGTCAGCTTGAATTTACAATATGTTCTAATCATTAGGACGCAGAGTTTCCGAGATATCAGAGATATACTGAAAAAAGATACCTTCAAACTTTACTCTCATCACTGCCTAACCCCCAATAGCGCGTACTTTTAGTTTGTTATATAGATCACTCCAATTAAGAACTGTACCAAAATCCAGAACTATATGATTTTTTTTTTTCAAATCGCCGATTTTTGACTTTCGTTTCCAGAACTATGTTTTATATTATATATATATATATATATATATATATATATATATATATATATATATATATATATATATATATATAGTACTTACCATGAGGGGCACAAATAAGTTTCCGCCATTTTTAATAAAAAATTACAAAGTTATTGTAAACAAATGGTACATTACATTTTATTTAAAATATTGTCCACCACTAGCTACTACTTTTTCCCATCTTTCTGGAAGCCTTCGGATACCACATCAAAAAAACTCTTCATTTTTTGAGACTATCCATGAATCGATCCAATTTTTTTGTATCTTCATATGATGTGAAACGCTGCTCAGACAGACCATGTGCTATCGACCGGAACGAGCGGTAATCACTAGGCACAATGTCTGGGGAATACGGCGGGTTGGGTAGGACTTCCCAGTTCAATCACGAGTGACTATACGGTGCGAAAAACCTTTTGTTTTATGCCTGGCAAGCAGCATTTCAGATGTGCATAATCGGCGTTAAATGTCTTTTGGCTTCATTTTGTATCATTCCCAACGATTTTAAACGACGTGAAATTGCTTGTTGACTTACTCCTAATGTAAGTGCAAGTTCTACTTACATTTGGTATGAATCTTTCTCCAATTTTGTGTCCTCATACACTTTTGGCCGGCCACTACGTTCTTTGTCCTCCACGTCAAATTTGATGTTTTTAAACCACTCACGACAGCTTCTCTGACTTATAGCAGCATCACCGTATGCTTCCACATGCAATAGATTTAAGTTAAATAAATAAATCAAAACTTCCCGTATATGACTCTTATTCGGAACAAAACGACATTTTCACACAAAAAAAATTCATACTGCTAACACAAAGTCAGTATTTAAGGTTATGTTGTTGCGAGACCAAACTTGCCATGTGCCGTTGTTCAGCTGACAATTTCACCATAATCTTGTCGGTGGAGCCATCTCAACAACGGCGGAAACTTATTTGTACACCTAATATTTATACATAAAAATAAGCAAATACTGGCTTTTCTTTAGAATTAGAGTAGTGGAATAACAACAAATACGATAGATAGTTCTGTTTTCCTACAAAATTTACACATATAGTTAAAATTGCTCTAACTTTTGAATGGTGAATGGTAAAATTGTAAGTAAACTACTATATATTCTTAAAGGAAATTTAATACTCTACAACTTCTTTTGTCTAAACTTTTCGTAGAATGAAGGGCTGAAGGGTTTATTAGAAAAATAAATCAAAAACTTGTTACAAAAATTTTTTGTTGTTGAATTTCGAGCACGGGTAGCTTAGAAACTATACAATATAGCAAAAAATGAATAAAGTCAATCTTAGGGCACATTTTGTCAGTTTTAATTTTGTATAGAGTGGTCTAATCGCTAGGATTCATAGTTTCTGAGATTTAAGAGAAAGACTGAAAAAAGGGACCTTCAAGCGGCCACCATTTAAAAAAGGTGAGGAAAAAAAGAAGAAAAACGAAGAATATTGATGCACTATTTGATGGCATGTCTGAGAATAACTGATTTACTTATAACATCATTTGAAAGGGACATTAATTAGGCTGTAGTCAGTGCTCCACTTTTATACTCTATTGGTTGTACCAAAATCAATTTATGAATTGTATTATGAACTTTAGAAACTCAACTAAATAGTCAGCAGTAAATGAAACTTATTGGATTAAATAGTTTTATTATCTTAAGCAATTGTATATTATAATCTCAAGTTATATCTGTATTATATCAGTTGCAATGTTTTCAATTCCAGCGCCAAGCTCTTTCATGCTTGTTTCTACTAAGAACACAGTGAGCAGGCTTTTATTTGACTCTTCAGATGCACCAGATGCTGCTCTTCCTGTTACTGGTCTGAAAAACATTAGAGCTATCGATTATGATTTGCAACAACATACACTTTACACTGTAAGAAATATTTGAGAATCTATTTTTATTATTCTTCCTCATATCTTTCTTTCTAATCTAGCATTGCAATATCTATTTTTACAACTTGGGATCCTCTTCTGTCATTTCAATTGCTAATTTTGTAAAATGATCAATCATAACATTATAATATAAATTGAATTTTGAGGGTTATGATCACATACCCACAAATGCATACATACATATTCCTTTATAATACTTATTATTAGGTATTATTATTTTCAGATTGATGGTCGTGCTCAGGTTATGAAGAAATGGAAAGAAGGTGATGGTTCGAGCATTTTCATTTCTGGAAATGATCAGTTGTCATCTTTTGCTGTTGATCCATATTTCCGAGCCCTATTTTGGTCATCACCTGGGGATGGAACTATAAATGTCACAAAATTGGACAATTCTTCAGTTCCAGTAGTTGTTGTTAGGAGCCATGATGCAGAAAAACCTAAGCTGATCGCCCTTCATCCATTAAAAGGGTATATTGTCAAATGTGTATTGTGTATAAGGGTAACTGTCAAGATTATTAAGACAATGCTTTATTTCGAAAAGCTTAAAAGATCATTGATCTAGAATAACATTAGCAAGATGTCTTCTTGGATTGAGCAAACTGCTCTTTTCAGAGATCGGTTTAGAATCTCTCGTTCAATGGAATGAGTTTCCTCTTTATTGTAACTCATAGCTCACGGTTACAATATATGGATCTTACTTTGTTCACATTAGTTCGTCATTTTTTTTAGTAATTCAATTATAGCCATTTTTTTTCTCAGTTCCTAATATTATTTTATTTCTTTTAGATTGCTATTTTGGGTTGCAGAAGGAATATCTGATAACCGAATTTATCGATGTAAGTTAGATGGTGTTAGGAGAACAGTCCTCATTACAGGCATCCATCCTGTAACTGCTTTTACTGTTGATTCAAAAGGAGATCTTATTTATTGGGCAACTTCGTCTTCTATTGAATCGGCAGATATTGATGGTAGACAGAGGTATGATAAGGATGTAAAATTCATGCATTTATGATATAGATGATAAAGCATTTTTTACTTTATTTTTTTTGTTGGCTATAGGAAAGAAATATTCACTGGTTTTACTTTGAAAGTTAATGGACTTGCAGTTTTTGGACGATTTTTATACTGGTTGCATCCTCAAACAGTGGTTCAATATGATAGACAGACAAGGGCAAGGAAAAATGTTTTCTATTCTCACTATCATCTTACTGCTATTGCTTCTGTGAATATACTACCACGAAGAGTAAGTTAATTTATTTGTATGAAATCAAGATAAGATTTTATGTTCTTTTATTTTATTTTATTTTTTCCTTCTGTTCAAAAATGAGCTAAACCGCATTTAAAACATTTAGCAAAATCTATGATAAGAAATAAAATATATGTCAGATTACAATAAACTATAATCCTTGATATAGCTGCAAGGATTTATAAAATATATCAACGTCATTTTTGAAATTTAGCAAGCTTTACAGAAAACAAAAAACGTTTTTCCCCAAATAACAATATATATTTTTTAAATTTTATTCTTTATTTTGTGCGGTAGGAGTTTACTCAAGGTGGCATTATTTTTATAACTACAATATATTGTTAAGGTTTCTGGCATTGATCAAGGTCAGAATGACGACTGAGAGTTGTCAGTTTTCGGTGCTTATACCATCAATAGACAATTTTTAGACCATTTCCAATTTCTTTTTCAATATATTATAAGCAAGAATAATTAACTAACTTTATTTATAACTTGTCCTTCAGTAAGAGGGCTGGCTGTGAAGAGGATAAAGAATTGTCATGATTCATTTTATTCCCATAATTAAGAGTATGAGTAATAATAATATTACTCATTTGCACAAAGTTTTGAGTAATAATAATATTACTCATGTGCACAAAGTTTCGAATCCATCGACTGTGCCCTCACCTTGTAAGAAAAATAATGATAATCTTGAATGAAGATCAAATTGTTTGGTTGTTGGTTATAAAATAAGTAATATAAAATTCTAGTAGAAAAGCTCAATTCATTGATTTGAAAATTAAAATTATTCAATTAATAAATGATTAAAATTTTGTGACCGATACAATTTAAAATTTAATATTTATGAAAGAATTGAATTAGGTTTTTGCAATTTTACAAACAAAATGTGGATTGATTTAGTAATATAGTACATTTGAGAAATGACAAATGAAATCATATTTATCTTAACAAAAATGTGTAGTTCGATTTTCTTCAAATTTGACATGAATAGTCTTGAAGGCCTTTGAACCATTATTTTTCTTTTATACGTATTGCTGGTGGATGGTGTAGGAAAAGCAAAATCAGATAATTACAATAATTGTAAGAAGATTAAATTATTTATTTAATGAAAAAATTTAAACAAATCCACAAATCGAGAATCGCAATTGTGCTACTGATGTTCTCGATATTACAAGTGAACAATATGGACTGAGGTAAAAGGGGTTTATACAAAGTCACTTTCATATTCAGCAGATTTGTGCTGTGATTGGAATAGATGGATGCATGATAATAAACTAAAAATACCTAAATTGGTTCACGATGTGTTCTATTCCATAGAACTACTAGTAAAATAGAATTTATTATTTTTCAGGAAGAAACTTCATGGGAATGTCTTTCTGGAAAGAAAGTAAATACACACATGGACTGTAGAAGAGAAGGTGCTTGTGGACCAGATCAGTTTCCGTGTGCTAGGTCTCCTGGTGACTGCATACCTCTAAAATGGCGTTGTGATTCAACTGTAGATTGCCATGATGGTAGCGATGAGGCTGACTGTCCACAGTGTGATGGTGATAAGTTCACTTGCCAGCCAGGTCAATGCATTGGTAGGTATATTAAGTTATTAATATTATTGAATGATTTCTTGAAATTTTTGCTTAAAAATTTTATTTATGATTTAATATCGTGTGTCTCAACTAAATAATTTTATTAGTGTTATTATTTTGTTGGCACTAATAACCAAACAAATAAAAAATAAAATTGTGGCAATATTTTTGACCATAGATTTAATCAAGTAAAAGTTGGTTGGGAGAGAAAACACAAAACAAGTGCAAAACTTCTTTTAATGCGTGCTGATGTTTCATCCTTAGTTGTTGGCCTTCATCAGGACTAAATAGAAAAAGATGCTACCATTCACTTATTAAAGAAACAAAGAATTAATACTGATACAGTAGACAGTAGGAATTATATTGGAGAATTTGAAGTTATGGGCTTATATTTTGAAAGGAAAGAATGAATGGTAATTTTAAGTTCCGAGGATAATCCTGGTGTGACCAGTGACTGTTGCCAAATTTCAAGAAAATCGGTCCAGTAGTCTCCGAAAAAAGACGTGGATGGAGGGATTTTTTTTTTTACTCCATATTTGGATTCTATGTATCTTAATATGTAAAACATCAAATTTTGAGAGGGGTTAAAAAAAAGTTTCTTGGTCGATTACAAACGTTCATTATTGAAAATAATAAACCAAAATGAAAATTGAAAGAATGAGATATAAAGGAGGGAGTTATTGTTGACCGTATATTTATATTTAAAGGGAGAAGTTGGTCGGGGGGTGCGGTCAAAGAAATAGACTACTATAATGTGAACTTATATAATTGTGCCTACGTTTCGGCCTAAGTTTTAGGCCATCTTCAGGGCAGCGAGGCGTGTGATCAAGCGCCAACTGAATGAATCATTCAGTTGGCGCTTGACCACACGCCTCGCTGCCCTGAAGATGGCCTAAAACTTAGGCCGAAACGTAGGCACAATTATATAAGTTCACATTATAGTAGTCTATTTCTTTGACCGCACCCCCCCGACCAACTTCTCCCTTTAAATAAGATATAAAAATAAATAAGTAAGAAATCAAATAGGTTCCTATCTTCTGATCGCCCAAGAGCATTAATGTTGCAGAAATTTGCAAAAAATCACATTTTTACTAAAATAATTGTCTATATTATTTAACTTAAAACCACAATGTAAATGTAATATCTCTAGTTGGTTATTATTTGAATTAATAAAGAATTACAAAAAAATAATGGTTTAAATCGGTCAAAGCCTTCCGTTCATGCAACAGGTATCCAAGTTTAACAAATCGTTAAGCCGAATCTCGCAAAAGTAACAGAGGGAAATAGAAATCATATTGTTGTTATTCATTGGAGTGTATTTATTGTTTTCAATAAAAATTTATGTTTGTATGCTTTATTATTTCATTTATCGAAAATAATAATAATAGGGGTACCATGAATTTAGTTTAATAATTATAGTGTGCCACCAGACAAAAAAGTTTGAAAACCTCTGGAATAGATGTACTTATAACAGAATTTTAACACTTCCAAATAATCTTTTATACTTCTATGGCTGTGTTATTTTGCTTAGCCCTGATGAAAGCGTACAACTTATGCCAAAATGTCAGCACATATTAAAAAAGTTTTGCACTTTCTATGTGTTAGTTCACTGTTTAAATGCTCTTATTAAGAGTGAATAAAATAATTCTGAGGCACTTATAGAAGCTGCTCAAGTTATTTTATTGCTATGTTCCTTTAATTTATGTAATATTTTGATCAATTTGCCGAGTTGTTTATGATTTCCTCAGTGTTATACACTACTTACTATTGGTTTTTCACATTGTGAATATGAATTATTATTTCAGTTATTATTACAAGTTAATTCTTATGTAATTCTTATGGTTTATAAAAATTATGCTTCTTCTTATTTCAGACATGCGATTTGTTTGTGATGGAATAGCTCAGTGCTCAGACAATTCTGATGAGAGATCCTGCTGTAGCAATGGTGGTGGCCATGCTTGCGGGGGAAAATGTTTTCCTGCTTCGGTTGTTTGTAATGGGTGGTCTGATTGTCTCGATGGGAGTGATGAAGCTGGCTGCCACATGCAATCTCCTCCATCATCTCCACCATATTTTCTTCTAATTGCTCTCCTTATTACTTCGTTTTGCATTGTAGTGTTATATTCTATCTGTAGGTGGAAAATGAGGTAAGTAAATTATTTATTTATGTAATTTATTTAAATTTTATGTACATTATAAAAGTAAGACTGGGAAAGGAAAAAAAAGTAATTAAATATAAAATTATTTAATATATTTTAAAAAATCCTAGGAATTGAAAGCCCCTTATACCAGCTGACACCAATATTATCATAAAATCAAAATAATTACAAACATTTCTAACCATTTTTACATTACAAAGTTTTTTCAAGATTTTTATGTAAAACAATTTGAAACTGGGTTTTTACAAATTCTTTAAAATTTATAGCATCAACAGCGTTCCTCAAAATGTATAACTGGAATAAATGTATTTATTTGAAAACAACCAACTAAAGAAAACAATAATAACAATGTAATATTATTTAGTTTTTACCTACCTAGAACTAAAATTCCTGAATGGATTTTTTTAAATAAATTATTTATGTATATTATTATTATTATTATTATTATATATTTAGAAGTAAATATATTTGTAAACAAACCTTTTTAAAGATGAAACTTGTAAAATCAAAGTATTATAGGGCTGTTAAAAAATTCATGAAGAGTTTTGGTTGTATAGATTTTTTTTTTTTTTTTTTTATAGCCTTTTCTTTTTGGACATCTCTATTCGCATCTTTACCATTGTCAGATCATTAAAAGATGAAGAAAGATAGAACTATCAAATTTTGACAGTTGATAATTCTACCTTTCTTCTAAAAAAAAAAATATATAGTCATTTGGTTTAGATTTGGAAAATTTAAAAGTAGAGAATGGAAGAACAGAATGTAACGTTTTGTCATATTTTCCTCCAGTAAATAATTAATAAAATAATTCACATCAAAGTTACATTGTTATGGTATAATTACTCTACAAGAATGTCATTGCCATTTATGATTTTTGAAAGTCCGTTAGTTTTGTAGAGAGGTCTTTAATGAAAAAGGAATTATAAGGCTCGCTGAAAGATATATAGAGTTAGCTAAAAACAATAGCTATATATCATTCATCAATTTTTATTCTTCATAGTTATTCCTCTCACATTTATACAATAAGCCTGCTTGGTGGATTTAGAATATTATTTAAAAGAAAAAATTAGTTTATTCTTACTGAATATATCTTCCTGAATGTATTCACTTCCTCATGCTTATTAAATCCTAGAATAAGTTGTTTTCTCTATCTTATCTTCATCCATTATTCTGTTTGCATCCTCTGTTTATTTATCAACTTAAATAGAAACTTTTTTCAGTGGTAAGCCTGGTACAGTTGATGGTGTTATCTGTGACCCAGCACTGGACCCTCTCTCGCCGAAGCAATACAGACCGAAACATTCTGTGAGGATGTCCACTTTACAACGGTCCTCATCGAGCCAGCCATCAACAGGTTCCCTCCTCTACCCTTACCCTCAGAATCCGCCGCCATCGCCAGCCACTACCAGCAAAGAATGCTCTCTTTATAGACCACCTCCACCAACTCCGTGTTCTACTGATGTTTGCCATGAGAGTGACTCTAACTACCAGGGTGATAGTGAGCCACTCCCTCCTCCTCCTACACCTACATCACTTTCACCATCTTCTTCTACGTACTTTCCTCCTCCTCCTTCGCCAACACCCTAAGTGGCCTTATAAATCTATTTTTGGTTGTCACTAATGTATATATCGTATCTAATGTTCCCTACAGTATGTTGTATATATTTTTATTTACTTAAAATCTTATTTTCTTGACTAGATAAATTATATCTAGTTTTTAAAGTGCCAAATGTTTAAATAAGTGATATTGGCACAAAATACAACAGGGCTTTCTTTCTTAAGTGCCTTTAGGTGATGCCTCAGTGTATATATATTTATATAGTTTAAAAAAAATTAAATTTTTATGGCATTTCCTTTAATTTCGGTGCTTCGGATATAGAGAGAACTCCTTCTGTTCTGATATTATTTTTAGTACAAAACAGTACAAGATATTTTGATTTTTTTTTTCTTTTATTGTTCCTTCTTGTTAATATATTTTAATTTTCATGAAAATACCTCTAACACTATTTAAGGCACACTTAATGTTGTTGTTTATTTTTGTTATTAAATAATCTTTTTAAACAAGAAGGAAATCAAAAGGAAGTTTCTTGATTCTCATGTTAGTTTTTTAGCTAGCTATAGTAATTTGGTATTGTGTTCCTAGTGATCATATTGCTTTTTTTTTAAATGTGTTATATATACCATATTCTTATTTTCTGCATCTTAGTACAAGTATTATCTTGCCATGCATTATTTTAAAATCTTATGTTGTATCACAATTGTTGATATGTGCAATATTTACTATATGGTTTAAACAGATATATTTGTTAATAACTTGGATATTTAGTGTCAAGTTTTGTTTGTAAATAATATTTTAAGCTTTTGTTGTTTAATTTATTGTACAAGTAAAGGATTGGTTGTACCCACTGCTCTATTCAGCTCACAATTATGTATATAAATTGATTGTGTTTATTTCATAGGTGGTTCAATATACTGAGTCATTGCAAGACTGGACTAAATAATTAGTTCCTAATTTTCTAAAACACTGTGTGTTGATTTGAAATGTGTATATAAATAGAGTTGGGCAATGTTGAAATCCTTAGTTATTTTAACCTTTTTTATATAAAATGTTTTTTTTGACTTGTTAGATGAGCAAATAAATGTTTGTGTAATTGTCAAACAGTCTGGCGTAGCTGCTTTATATCTTATTTTGATTCAATATTCTCATCTCTCATATAAAATGGGGCCTTTAAATTTTAATTGAGATGCTTTAATAATAACTCAGCTTTTTATTGTGCCTTTGTATTATAAATAAATTGTCTATAGCAACTAATTGTTTTAAAAATACTAGTTACTAGTGTCTTCCAAGATAAGTGTGATCATTATCCAGATTAAGCCAACAAAACAAAATTGTATATGTTTATAGATTTATGTACTTACTGTATTATTAATAAATTTAAAAAAAAATAGATTTGTAACAAATTGTAATGTTTTTATAATTTTATATTCACATAGGTGCCTTGAATTATTGTATTTTGTTTGTAATTAAAGATATTTTAAATTATCATTTTTTAATAAAAAAATTAAATTAAGGCTGTTTTTTTTTTTTAATTTATATAATTTATTTTGCTACTCCACCCATAAACATCCAGCAAATTTTAATTATAATTAGGTTTCTTATGTTTTAATTCATTAGCAAAGTGTATAAGACTGGGAATTTTTTAATCTGGAAATGTCAAGGAAACCGAGAAAAGATCGGTGATGAGAAAATCTACATTTAAAATTTAAAAATGGAAATAATCAGCAGTAAGTCACAGGCCACTCCAGAAACTCAACACTACTATCAACAGGTTTCATATACTCAGGCCAGGGATTAGAGGTTTTATACACCCATATTTCAGCCATTTATGATTATAGGGAATAAAAATCAGTATTTCTATAATGATTCTGAAACTTTTCTAATGTTATTAATAGTTAATACTGAATTTAGCTAATAATTAATAATAAACCACTGTGTAATAATTTGATGTTTTTTGTTTATTATTTTTTTAATATGAGCATGCAAAAGAACTATTCCCAATGTAAAGTTTACCTGTATCAACATTTGGTAAGTGCTTTTAATAGTTAAAAATTGTGGCAGTGGATAATGTAAAATATGCATGTAGGTTCATGCATAATAATGAGTTAATGATAATATTATATTTAGGAGTAGTAATTTGAATAGTGGAGGTTGTTTTCATTTTCCAGTACACTTCTAAAATTGTCATTTCAATATATCTTGGTGTCTGTTGAGAATAATATTTTATATGAAATATTAAATTCAATCTTCTACAAGATTGGTTATTATGTATTTTTCGCTAAACTGCACTGAAAAGTAGTTATTAAGACGGGTTCAGAACTTTTTTTATCTGTTTGCAGATTGGCATGTCCCCTGTGCTGAAAATGTTTTATGTTATATCTTGAGTTTGAAAAATGATATCGGCATGGTTTTCAGCTATATTTGTTTTTTAAAGTACATTAAAGGAAAAATATAAACATTAAAAAATAATTGATTTTTGGTCAAATAACTCAAAAAGAGTTTATAAATTGTCAAATAAACTTGGCTTATAGATTTTTTCTCACCAAAAATGATGGAAGATTCGGATTCAGCACATCAAAAAACCTTGATATTAAAAATATCATTAAAAGCAAAAAAATGGACTTTTTTTCAGTTCTGAGGGTACTCAAAATTTTGAAAGCCACAAAATTGGGCTTGGGTTTGAAGTTCTGTAACTCCTCTTCAATTTACCCCATATCGAAGTCAAAAGAGGGGAGTTTCTTCTTTCCATACATATAAAAAAGTATTGCATTATCTTAGAAGGTCAGTGTTAAATAAAGAGATTACCATTTACCATATACAAATATCTGAATTGGTGATCCAGAAATAGTAAAATTACTAGTGATCCAATTTTTTAAAACGAGATATTTAAATTTTAGAGCGATCTGAAGGGTAATATTGACTTGTATGTAATGAAAACAGTATTCTACGGAGTAAACCATATTAACAGAATTTTTGTCTACAAAACTGGCGTCAGATTTGGTCTGAGCACTTTGAAAAACTTTTGAGCAAATCTAAAAATAATTTTTGACCTAAAAATTTTGCCAAGGGGAGAGGGGAAATTCAAACTTTTTTTATGATTCAAATAATTTCTCATTAATTAGGAATCCTTCAAACGATTCAAACCAAATTTGGGGCATCGGTAAAGGTCCTTAAACTTAACGATTTGTTATAACCTTGGTTTTTCTACATGTTTTAGAAAAAACGTTATCCGCAAAAAACTTAAATTTTGTTTTTGTTTGGTAATCTTCTTTTTACTTCATTGTACGCAGTAAAGGAAATACTGTAATCGCGAAAATTTTCGGTTTTCAGATTTCAACGGAAATATCCATTTTGACCATCCCTGAATCCATTTTGACTAGTTTCGACGTGACGTCTGTACGTACTTCGCATAATTAAAAAACGGCTAGCCGTAGAAAGTTAAAAGTTTGCATTTAGAATTATTATAAAATCTAGTATTGAACTTTATCTTATATTATCTTGAATATTAAATGAATCAACAATTATATTAAAAATTATACGAAACTTCTCAAATTTGGTATATAAGACTTACATATTGATATACATAACATATTAAATTTTGTTTAAAATTGTCACACTGAAAGTGAAACTTTACTTGAAGGTCATATTAGACTTTCATAAAAAATTATATTAAAATATAATGTGGAACATCTCAAAATTGGTGAATTAGACTTTTATATCAATGCAAATAATATAATAGATTTTGGTTGAAATTGAAGAGTCGAAAGGGATACTTTACTTGAAGGTTTCAAATCCAAAAGTAATTTTGTGACTTTCAAAATTTTGAGTACCCTCGGGTCTGAAAAAAAAATATTTTGTTTTTGTTTTTCGTGATATTTTTAACATCAAGGTTTTTGATATCCTGAATCCAAATCTGCCATCATTTTTGGTATGAAAAATCTATAAGCCAAGTTTACTTGATAATTTATACACAATTTTTTTTTTTTTTTATTTGACTAAAAATAAATTATTTGTTAATGTTTATATTTTTCTTTAATGTACTTTAAAAAAACAAATGTTTGACTGAAAAAACATGCCGATATAATTTTTCGAACTCGAGATGTAAAATAAAGCATTTTCAGCATGTTTTATTTTTATTTCCTTGTACGCAGTAAAGGAAGTATTGTAATCGCGAAAACTTTTGGTTTTCAAATTTCAACGGAAATATCCATTTGGACCATCTCTGAATCCATTTTGACTAGTTTCGTCGTGACGTCTGTACGCACGTTCGTTCGTATGTATCTCGCATAACTCAAAAACGGTTAGCCGTAGAAAGTTAAAATTCTATATGTAGGATAATTGTAAAATTTAGTTAAGAACCTCTCTTTGTGGTCACTGCATGATTACCGGAAGTTGTATGATACTTTACTTGAAGGTCAAATTTGAAATTTGGTATATAAGACTTATATATCAACATAATAAATGTGGTTAAAATTGGAAAAAAGGAAGTGGCACTTTACTTGAAGGTCATATTAGACTTTCATAAAAAATTATATTAAAATACAAAGTAAAACGTCTCAAATGTGGTAAATCGTGGTTTATGATCAATTGAAATAATGATGTTTAGCGATTTCTGGATTAAAAAATTATTACAGTAGTAACCTAAGGCATATATGTATATATATATATATATATATATATATATATATATATATATATATATATATATATATATATATATATATATATATTAAGTCATAAAAATCGATCCGACCAAAAAATGACGTGAGCATCTCCAGGAACTTTGGAGAAAACATGCTCACTTATGGGATAATCACCAATATACTTTTTTGTTATAAAATATTTTGTGATTTTTTTTTAAATTCACTTCCACAGATTTTAGGTTACTCGCGCGAACTCTTCACAAGAAATTTTTTTATAAACATTAAAATGTTTAAACACTTAATATATCTCAAAATGTACTCTGCTTTGAGACGAACTGAATGCTGATTCATTGGCTGAAAAATAATGAAAACTGAAAAATGCCGAGCTTCTAGGAACCTCTGAACAGCCAAAGTGACAGGTTTTTTAAGAATGATCCATTTGAATAAAAAAACAAAAAAACAATGCATCCACTTAAAGTGGAAGAGAGTACAACACCAATTTTAATTTCTTAATTTTTCCAAAGGAAATAAAACTCTTAACAAAAAAAAGTTTAGTAGATTTATAACTAACACTTAAACACACGATATTGATAATTAGGAAAGAAGCGATTAACATATTTATATTTTCTTCATTTAATATTATTATAATATGCCTAAAAGTACATAAAATGATTTTTCCTATGATAGCTACTTATTTACTTACAAATACGAAAAAAATGTATTTATTTATACTATTGTGTATTTATACTAATTTTTTTTTAAAAGTTTTTTTTATTTGTTGGAGGAAAGAGAAGGGAGAAAACGAAATCTTGTCTGCTCCCCATGGAATTTTACCGGGAAATCCTAGCCAATCAGATTCATATCCCTTTGTGAAGCAGCCATACTGTAGAATTCTTGTGTTGTGGTAGCGTGTCTTCAGTCAGTGTCTGAGTTGTGACCAGTGTAAATATATTATTTTAAGTTCGCTGATATCATCTGACTGAATAACATGGCTACACCGATAATGGCAGAACTTCAGGCCTCCTCAGTAAGCCAAGATGCATTTTCTGCTGTTCAATTAGAACTGGCTGGAAATGCAAATGCTTTGGTTTTGAGGAGACCTTTTGATCCTGTGCAGCATCAATTAGAACCTACTTTTAGATTAACTAGGTTCTCTGATTTAAAAGGATGAGGGTGTAAAGTCCCACAGGAGGTGCTGTCGCGTCTCCTGGAGGGACTTCAACAAGATGACAATAATGCACAGGATCATGAACATGCCCATTTTCTTCATTTAGCGGTCACTCGAATTGGTGAGTTAACAATTTACTTTCATAATTGTTGGATGATGTTAAAAACACTTTCTTATTTTTTCCCGGTTTCAAGTGCTTGTCAACAATAACCTATTAAAAGGTTATAGTACAGTCTGGGCAAAATCGAAATTGTAACCTTATTCGAGGTTTGATCAACAGTCGTCTCTTAATAAATATTTTTATATACCTACCATTAGTGTCAACGTGGATTTGTTTTTTTATTTATTAATGAACAAAGACTTGTTTTTACATAATCTAGAAATCTGAAGTGTAATAAACTTTTTTTTCCAAGGAATGGGTTTCACATCATGCTGATTAATATTTTTTTTTTGTACTTAGTATATATTAAGAACTTCCTTCTATAACTATGAAATCTTCATTACATCCAACGAAAATAATGTTCCTTCAATAAAAGTTTAGAAAAAGGACCTAAATGTCATCCAATAGCTTTTAATTACTATTGTTGGTAGTGTTTTACTGTCTGTTTTCTATTTTTAATAGGGTTGGAAAGTTGGGTAGTCTTACTGATTCTCTACTTATTTATCCGTAGTTTGATTGAAGGAAGAAGTTTTATTCAGAGGGACCCAAGATGAAACAATAAATAATTAATATTGTGTAATTAATTTTAGTCCATCAGAGAAAATACTTTAATTCCATATTTTGCTGGTTTTTGTGAATTGTATTGGAATCCACATTCTGCTCTGAATGTTACTAACCTTTCATGCATTGTTTGGTTTCCGCCTCGGTAATAGAATTTTTAGCAATTTGAGATATATCTTTCAATAATTACTAATATTTCTATACTTTCTATAACCAATAATATTGGCACATCTATCTACATGTCATCCTCTATTAGCAAAAACATTTTACATTTTTTGCATCTTGTTATATTCCTGGGAGATGCAGGAGAATACTTTGAGGTTTTATTTTTTTTTCATTTTCAGGAATCTATCATTTTATTATTTACCCTTTTTAATGCTTTTATAATAATTTTGATTGCAGCCTCTATTTCTGAACCATATTCTTCCTCTTTACTGGATAATTTAAATGGATTTTGTTCTGCATCATTGTCTTCGTCATTCTACACTTCACTTTTAATGTCTTCAGCATTTCTATCTTGTATCATTCTAATTATTTTGTCCAAATTTGTTTTATTAAAAGGTTTGTTTGAACCTATTGCCCTCTAAAAATAAATAAAAACTCTCTCCGTTGCCACAATTTCTGAGGTCATAAATTGCTTAGATTGTAAAAATGATTTCAAATAAGATATTCTCATGATAATGTAATTTTTATCTGGTTAAATTTTTAAAATATAATTTAAACTATGGCATAATTGATGATGCCGCTGGGATCTATTAGATTCAAAACACTTGTTTAGGTGTGATGAGTGACTACTGAAATGAAATTATTTCTGTATCCTCTTCTAAGGGTAGAAAGACAGTCGAGAGGAGAGAAAGTGATGAGAGAAAGCCTTTTCAGACGTTATGCCACAAAATATCTCTCTTTGACCTGTCGGATTGCCCATGACCAATGGAAGGTTAAACCTCGTTTGCTTGAATCAAGCTGCATTATTTACTGATTCTGGTACAACTTTACAATCAGGTCACATTATCAATTTCTGCATCCAAACTTGCCTGAAGGCCGCTACACTAGCACAATTTTTGCTAACTAGCTTCTATGCATTCAATTTTAAAATTTGTATTCATTGTAATTATTATAACTATTACTGCCTTAATTAGATATTATTTAAAATTATTAGTACTGTAGACTTCCGGTGGTGTTGGGAAGTTGTAGTAATAATTTAAATTACGGTAAGGGCCCGAACTCTTTTGGGAGTTCCCATATTTCTTGAGTGAGCGGAAGTCAACATCTGTGATCTAATTAAAGCAGTAATAATTGAAATTATGGTAAAGCACCGAACTGAAAAGGATCCATTCAGGTTTTCTTTATCTCTTGAGGGAGTATATTGAGCAGAAGTCGGCAGCACTAATAATAAAAAATATGAGTGCATTTGATGAACTATTCATGAGATAGGCAATTTTCTAGAATTCCTACTTCTAATCTGCAACACACCGAAAACAGTTACCCACTAATTAGAGTTACCAGATTTAGTTTCATTGAAACTGCTCATTGTAGCGGCCATCTTCTTTATCACTAAAAATCCATTTTACAATATTGTTAAATTAAAATGTTGGGCTTAAAAATGGTTTTCATTTGTATCAATGGATTTTAAATTTTTAACAACTTTCATTTGATTTTATCTCATGTGATAAAAAATAATAGAGGTTATATAGGAACTGTTGTAACGAGAGTGTTATCAAAACTTTGCTTCAGTGTGATAACATAACCTAGAACTGTCCATAACCATCAAACTCCTTTAGCGGTCAGGAAGCAACAATATAAATATAACGTCATACCTGGGCTGCTGAGCTGTGGCAATGAAATATGCCCTGTTCTAATCCCTTATAGTAGTAGTCAACTGCCAGCAGCTACCGGGGGCACTATCAGCGCATCTACCTTAAGGAGTAGGAGTACTATGAAACTATGTAATATGCAAAACATAAATCTTGCCTCCATTGATTTTGTCGAACTCTATGGATGACTATCAATAACAATACTGAAGACACTTACACATTCTGAAAGAAACTGAAGAGATAAGTGGATGGAACAAAGCAGAAAGCATGTTTTCTATCTGGTTTGTATTTTCTGATCACCTCTCTGCCCAAGGTTTACTTTTGCAGGATGTATCAGTAGACATTTAAAAAACGGGAGTGACCGAAAACTGTGACAGAGGCAAAAAATAGTGTGGTCATTGGTTTGTTCCATTTTAAATTCTTATTATGTGTTATGCCAATACCTTAAAAAATGCTGACCAAAATGGCAGGCATTTTTTTTAGGTTTACTGCCGTAAAAACTGGTGCCATTGTCTTGTAAAGTCACAGCCTCAGTTTTGTGACAGAGCTAGACAAAACTAGCATTATGTAAAAAGCTCCCTAACGGAAATAGGAGAATGACCATACTGGTTGTTATTTTGTTTTTCCTGGTCCTGATGATGACCTTAAACTTAGGCAGAAACGTCTGTACAGAATTAAATAAGTCTTCTTATTTGTATTTTTTTAACTGACCGGACTCCCCCAACCAACTTCTACAATTAGTTCTATAGTCACCTATTCATCCACCATAAGGATTCAGGATGCAGTAACTAAACCAAAGAAAGTAAGCCATGGTTTTCTTTGAAACTAGATGGGCAGAATACTTAAATAAGTAAAATATTATGCACTGGCATTAATGAAGCACACTTAAAAGAGGACTTATTTCAGATCTTCTTGCAATGTCCATTATCTCATATTTCTGTTAAAATAATTCTACAATGCTGAAAAAAAAATTAAATCTTTTCCTCATGACATGAAAATCTTAACAGGCTTATTTTCCAGTCATTTGGTTCACCACTTCACATTATCACAAATGATTATAATTATCAGTAATGATTCATTCAAAGTTCATAGTTAAAATTGCCTTTTAAAAATAAATAAAAGCAACCCTTTACATAACATCTATAAACACTTTGCTTGTTACAATTGATATGATACAAACTTTGTAAAAACTCAATATATGGGTGATTCTCATTTTATGGGCAAGTTTTAGTCCATTAAGACTTACTCAATTAGTAAAAAGAATGGCATCTCCACTGTTGCCAGCTCTCTCTCCCCCACTCCAGTTTGCCACTATCGATAATTAAGTAAGTTTTCGCCATTGCTTGCAGGAGAAATAGATAATTTTATCAGAAATGTTTTTTTATTATCTAACTTCTTTAGAATTATTTAGTGAATTTTTGTTAGATGAATATAAGAGTCGGATACATTCTAGGAAATTCAATGTATAGGGGCTAAGAAGTAAATAAATATACAATTGAAAATCTTTATTGACAGAAAAATAAATAAGCATCAAAATATAATTATACCTTAAAATATGTTTTTGAATTATTTTTATCAAAAAACCAATTGTGCCGCACGGTTTCCCCGCTTCAAATTTGGATTGATCCAAAAAATACAAAAAAAATTAAAATAATAACCTACAATATGCTATTCACTGCAAACATTTTTATGGGACAGGTTCAAAACAATAAATTTTTATAAAGGGCAATAAAGCTTTATTGTGAAGTCATGGCAATGGAGCGTATGCAAGTTTGACACTTTTACTCTTAGCAATTATTATATTTATTATTGCTCTGTTCCTATGGGTCGTAGCGTGATCTTTTCTCCTCAATGTGCGATCTATCTAATGCAAAAAGAATTTTTAGTTTTAATCGACGCAAAAGCTGGTGTAAACATATTTTTAAGAAAGTAATTTGAGATTAATTTGTCTCTAAGAAGGAGTGTTACACACTTTCGATAGGCAATAGGACTAACAAGAGTATGCTTAACAATGTAGCATTAAACAATAATATCACTAATTTTCTTGATGATTGACATTATCAAAGTTAATTACTCAAGAGGTTAGAAGATAAGTGTGCAGAGCGTCAACAGTGCTTCCAATGCATTGCGGGCCTTAAGTACCTATTTCTGGAAATCCAACTATAGATAAATCTTATTATGAAGCATTAGGACTTGTACCAGAATTATACTGTAAATAAAATTTGAATATAGGGAAAATGAAAATATGATGTAAATGTTAATGGTAAGGATGGAAAGAAAGAGGGTCAAAAATACACATAATGAATACTTATAAAATAAATAAAAACTAATAGTAATTTAAATATATGAAACTCACTAAAAAAGGAACTAAAAATAAGTAGGATTAAATGCTCCTCAATTCATAGACAAAATAAACGGGGAAGGAATTAGAGCTGGAGACAGGTAACAACATACAAAACTAATTATTGAAAAATTCAAACTTCAACAAAAAATCGAACTTAGGATCACTCTAGGATAAAAGAAAGATCTTAAGATGATGCCAGACATGAAGCATTCAGTATTATAAATAGTGAGCAGTAATTTCTCGCTAGTCTGTCCAATAAAGTTGATCTTTGCAGCCTCTTTAAAGGTAAAGAATATTGGACTTCCTGTGGTTTTGATCTCCATCCACACATTTTGATAATATGAATGATTGTAAAAGAGCTTGATATTTATTTATAGTTTATGAGACCCCCTGTACACGCAATGATATGATTGAGATTAAGATTATTACAATTAAATTTAATTTTTACTTATATTTAATTTTACCATTTATGAAAAATCTTCATTTGTTCTAACTATTTTTTTTTTTTACAAATTTCACGTACTTTTAACATAAATTTTAATTACTGAATTTGATTTTGATTTTCATGATAAAAAAGTAATTTTCCTTATAAGACATTGGTCTTGTACAACAATTAAAAATACAAATATATAACTTCCAATAAAGCTAGCTGTAATTAAACTTGATTTTATTTAATGTTCTTAAATTGCGCTAAATTTTATATTATTTTGTTAGATATGCAGTTAAAAAATAACTTTATTTCAACATGAAACATCATAGTATTAAAAAAAGTGACGTGATACTAACATTTATTTAACATGTGGTCCAATAGGCTTTAAAGAAATAAAGTTTTCTATTTATGCTTGATAACATTTGAAAACCAAATTTAATAATAACAACTTATGACAAACATTCATTTGTCTTAAATATTTTTTCAAACAATATTGCATGACAATGTAAGATCTATCACAAAAATACTTTTTACAAATTGTATTTTAAGAAACAAGAAATTGAAAGAAAGTTATTAAAACAATTGCATTGTATATTTTATATGCTACTTAATTCCTAATTGAAAATTTTATATTTAATTTGTCTTTCTTAATAATGTTCTGTTTCAAGGTATTGGTATGGACTCATGTGTTACCCCACTACGGCATGGTGGTTTGTACCTTGTTCAAACTACTGATTTTATATATCCTTTAGTAGACGATCCTTACATGATGGGTATGATATTAATTGTATTGAAGTGAATTATTCTGCCATATTTTGAGTGCTCATTTAGAGTTAAAAAAATTTATTTGATTTTGCAATTGATTTGTAGGTAAAATTGCTTGCGCTAATACACTAAGTGACCTTTATGCAATGGGTGTAACTGAATGTGATAATATGCTTATGTTACTCGCTGTTTCTACAAAAATGACTGAAAGGGAAAGAGATGTTGTGACACCATTAATAATGAGAGGGTTTAAGGTATATATCAGGAAACTTTAGCAGCTATATCAATTACTTAGTTGTTTTCTTGCATTAATTTTGTACAGAGGTCTCCAAATTATGTCCCACTAGAACTACCAATCCGGTCCACCATAATTTATTTTGTTAACAGTAAAATTTGCAAAGTAAGTAAATCACAAAAATATTAGATGTTTTTATTTAATGACAATTAAAAACACAATAACGGACATACATAATGAAAGTGAGCAAAAGTTAATCAATGATATTAATATTATGAGTATGTTGGAATGACGAACTATACTGGTCTTGGTCCTAGTGACTCAGTGGATCAGTCGATGCAGCCCTTGGGACATTGTGGAGGAACCAGTATGGCCCTCAGTCTTAAAAGTTTGGAGACCTCTGATTTAGTATATGCCAATAATGTTCGGACTGGTAATGGAAAATAGTGGATAACTATTCCTTCATCAAATTAGCCTAAAAGTGGACATAATAGTCAGCTAATGTTATGTGTTTGTTACCTATGCCCAAAGTCACTGAAGTTCATTGCTTCAATTTATATTATGTGATCAAAGACTTAAGAACATCTCTTGGATTACATATACTCCTTTTTAAATTTTAGAAACTTATTTATGAAGTTGATTATATTTTTATGTTTCTCAGCTTTAATGTTTGCTGAATAGAACTAGTTATTTATTTATAACTTTCATAGAAAATTACCATTTAATGTAAAAGAAGACTTATTTAAATAAATTATTTATTTTTTTTAATATTTCATTTTTAATCATGAACATTTTAATAATTTAGAAAATAATAATATTATTATTATCTAAATTATGCTTCTCTGTCAAATTCTTGTCAATTAAGGTTACTTCTATGAGATAATTTTATATTCTTGGTTTTTTCATCTACTTGATAAATGAATGTGAGATTTTGCTTCTTTTCTGTATTATTGCGAATGCCAACCATTTTTAATTTTATAATAGATACATTGCAGTATTTATTAGGGATGTAAATTTGTAGTTTCATAGGTGATCATTGATTCTAAAGACAAGGATCCTGGGATATTTCCCTGGAGAAGTTGGCATTGATAAAGAAGACATTGAGCCTTCCTTGAGGTGTTGCAGGTACTGTGAAGTGTTGGATAGATAAAAAAAAATATATATGAACTACAAGGAATAGAGCTATCCTTCTAAAAATTGGGGATGATGTAGTCGCAGCTGTTCAGAATATATCTTAATATCTGTAAAAGAATTCCTATTCATGAATCAATCAGACATGTTCCCAATAAAACCTGTTCTACTAAATCTTGTATTTTCGATCATGCATTATTTATTACTCTTTCACAGATCCAGATGAGATATCACATGGGAGAGAGCATTGCTCTGTAAGTTCAAGTGTAATGCCTTGTGCTCCCTTTATCTTTAACATGAAATGTATGATGACTTGACAAATACTTCTACCCACCAATAGGTCCAAGCAGGAAAAGTTTGTCTGTTAGCTACTTACTGCTGTTTTCAACTATATCTAATCTGTTATTATTGTTATTGTCCTGTATCAACTTCGACGTATTCTTACCTCTCTGAGGATTTTTTTTTTTTTTTTTTTTTGTTATTCATCTTGTGTCCATTTTGTTTGTTATTCAGCAGTGTATAACTTTCAGTGGTGTTATCCTGTCTGATCTTTTTTTTAGTTGCGTGTATGTATACATGTGAATGCGTGTATACACACATACACATCCTTGTACATATAAACTGCATAATATAACTTATAGAAACAATTAGTTAGAAAAAATTTAATTTAATTTAATTAGTTTTTTTTTGTCTGGTTAATCCAACATACCCCCCTCCCTGGTCCCATTAAGATCAAATTAGCGGAGTTATACTATAATTAAAATGCAGAAAAATCGTTTGACCCATAATGGGTTCTTTGCGAGGTACCATATTGTTAATTGAATAGCTTTTCATTAATTCGTTATTTAAAAAAAAAAAAAAAAAATAATGTCCAACTATTTTTATAGCTAAGATATCTAAGATAAATTCAGATGGATAATACAGTAAAGATATGTTCAGGTTATAAAAAATAAAATAATGGTTCCATTAAAATAAATATCATTTATGTCATAACAAATATCAGTATATCATTTTTTAGTCTATATATAACATCCTAATGGTTCTACAATATTCCATTAGTTGAAGTTTTCAAATTTTATCAAAGTATTTTGAGACAGAAAAATCATAATCGACTGGAAGAGTGCTATTTTATGTATTATCTTAGATTCGTCAATTATTAGTTAGGGAACCATATTCACTGTAGTATCCATAAATATAATCTCCAATCTCCACTTTTTAATTAAATCTTAATCTAGGTCTTGGACTCAGGTCTATATCCTGGTTTATATTCTAAGAATGGTTCTATAGAACTTTGGAGTCCCCATAGAATCTGTGAAAAATGGCCTGATTGCCTATGAATAAAAACTACCAATGGATACTAGGAGGACCCCTACAAGTATTTGAGTTTAGATGTTGGTTTGACTTTTTTAGTTTATTTTTTTCGATATTTTTGTTTAATGTAAGTATATATTATCTTGCAATAGACATGAGAATTGAAAAATTCAAAGGGATTCTATCATTGTTTTTTTGGTTTAAGGGGTCAACAGAACTTTTGAATTCTGAAACCAACTAACAAAATATTCTGAATTAAATTTTATGGACTGAACTTCAAAGTATTTTTCTATAAAATCAGTTATCTCCAATTAAAAAAAAATACTAATTGGCATTATTTATTAAGTATTAATCTTGTTCTTACAATATAAAATCAGTGGAACTTCTAGCTCAAAAGTCAATACTTGAATAATCATTAAATCAAATTAGCTTATATTTAATTTTCACTTATAAGTTATTTAGTATAATTTCAAGTTTTATTCTTGGAAGTATTTTGATTGTACATTTCACTTTTTTTTCTTCTTTGTTTTGTTTCACTATATTATACAGGATTCTGCAATGGAAGCTGGAACATCCATAAATGGTGGCCAAACTGTTGTTAATCCATGGTGCACCATTGGTGGAGTAGCGTCTACTGTTTGCCAACCTAATGAATTCATAGTGTAAGACCAATTTTTTTTTTTTTCAATAGGTTAATTATAATTTTAATGATTTCATTAAAATTAACTTAATTTTGATTTAGTTTTTACATTCACTCCTCGGATCAAATTTACTTTTCTGAAATCATAATTTGCACCATACTTAACACCACTTGCTACCAAAACAGATTTTGATGAATTCTGATCCCATAACTGCATTAAATACCTTGCTCTATGTCTGTCAAATATGTATTTCCCCATCCAAAAGGAATGGAAAGTTTGTTTTTTTAAGCGAAAATGAAACTGAGAATGGTGGAAAAATTAGTTTTTACTAATTAACTAGTAACTTTGCTGAATAAAATGGGGATGAAGACGTCCACTTTTGATAGAAAACTCCTCAATTATTTTTCACTTATTTTGTTCCATTGTAGATGAGTCGGTGTTTGGTATTGATGCTTTTTAATCCATTATGAACTTGATTCACTAATTATTCTTAATTAATTAGAATTATTTCTTCCAGATAGTGGCTACTCTAGTAAAATAATGAGTTCTGTTTTAGTCCTTTCTCTAGGCTAAATCTTAATCTTTCATTAAGATTTTCTGTTTTTTCTTCTTTTGGTTTGCCAATCACCTTTTTTTATTTTTTATTCATATTTTTGACATTACAGTCCTCTTTATTTGATTATGTGGTGATATGCCAGGTTTTGTTTTTTCCCTTCTTGTGATGAATTAGAAAATCATTCATTAGATTCTTCATTCACACCTAAAATATCCATATTGTTCTTATGCATTGTGACTATTGTAACGTACTACTTTTTGGTTAAATATCTGATTTGTTGTGCTAGCCCAGTGGAGGGGGAGCGGGTTCAACCAGACTTGTTCGTTTTCGAAATAATCATCTTTCACTGTTCAGCTGGAATTAATAGTCTTGATCAGTTTTCAGTTCTTTAATATCCCACCCCAATGGGTTCAATGTACAGAATAAGGATGCACAAAACTAGGCCAACAGTTAAGCCAACGTATTCACACTCCCTGTTAACCCTTTTTTTCTCCAACCTTTTTCACTGTAACCTCCCCATTTTTCTCACATATGTTTTATATCTTGTCTACCGTGACATTCTCCTCTCTTCCTGGGGTTGCGGGAGGGTATTCTGCTACCATGTTTAGGCTATCCGAACAATCTACTTTCAACTCCTGTATATGCCTATTTCCTAATGGTCTTCCTTCCTCATCGACCACCTCATACACTAGAGCCGACAAAACCTTTTTGATAACACCCTTTTCGTACTTTGGTGCAAGTTTGGCAGTATAGTACTTACTTAAGTCCGATATAGGATGCGTCTTCACCAATACGTTCTGGCCTTCAATCAACCGGGCTGGTCTCCGTCGAAGATTATAATGTCGGGCATTGTTTTCTTGGGCCTGACGCAATCGACTTTGAGCATCTTCCATGATCATTTTGAGCTTCTCATCGATCCTAATTATGGTCTCTGCTTCATCACAAACAACATATTGGGAGGGGTGGCTGACTAGCTCGCGGCCAAAGTTTAGAAGGGCTGGAGTGTACCCAGTTGTCTCATGGCTGGCTGTCCTCAAAGCAAAGCCGAACTCCGCGATATGTTTATCCCAGGATCGATGCTTATCTCTAACATAAGACGAAATCATTGTCTTGATCACCCTATTTACCCTCTCAGTAGGGTTAGCCTGGGGGTGATATGTTGGGTTATACCGACAAGTAGTGCCATATTTGCTCAACATATTCTTGAATTTTTCGCTAGTGTACTGAGTGCCATTGTCACAGAATACTACTTCAGGTACCCCAAACATTAAGAACACGTCGTTCTCTACGTGTTTTGTTACTGCCTGTGCAGTCGCCTGTCTTAAAGGGAAAAGTAGGGTAAATTTGGTTAGGTAATCAGTTACCACTAGTAAATACCGATTCTGCTTCGAAGAAAGTGGAAATGGTCCCATGAGGTCTGTGGAAATTACCTGCCAGGATTTTGAAGGCACAGGAGTCATTCCCATCAAGCCTGCGGGAGCTTTTTGTTCCGGCTTCATAATTTGGCACGTATGACAATTTTTCACAAACCTGGCGACATCTCGGATCAGGCTCGGCCAGAAATAATAAAGAGCAATCCTCTTCTTCGTCTTGTTCACCCCCATATGTCCTGCAGTCGGGTCCTCGTGGAATTGTTTGAGAACTGCTTCTCTTTGATTCTTCGGTACCACAAGTTTCCATTGATTGTCGCCAACTTTCAAGGGGTTCCTCTCAAACACATGCTTGATGAGACGACCTTCAGCAATCCGCCAAGTCGGAAACTCTTCCGGTTTATCCGTGATTCTACGCTTAATATTCTGGTACCAGGAATCCGCTTCCTCACCATTAATGACCACTGTTGCTAGGGCAGGGTTGGTGTCTAGAGGAACCTGATCTATTGCACGTGATAAAGCATCAGCTGCCATGTGTTCTTTCCCTGGTCTGTGCTGTATCCGGTAATCATAATTCTGAAGCCGCAGCGCCCATCGAGCTAATCGACCAGAAGGATCTTGCAGACGATGAAGCCACATCAGAGAGTGATGGTCCGTGATCACCGTAAATTTAGTGCCTTCGATATAGGGTCTAAACTTTTCGATGGCCCAAATCACTGCTAAACATTCCAACTCTGTTGCGGAGAGTTTTTGTTCGGCCTGCGTTAGTGCTCTGCTAGCATACGCGATAACCTTCTCTCCATCATCAAGATCTTGAGACAAAATTGCTCCTAATCCAACGGAGGAGGCATTTGTCTGAACTATAAACGTCCTCGTAAAATCTGGGCATGCCAATACAGGTGCTTCCACCAATTTCGTTTTAATGTCTAAGAAAGCGTCCTCTTGTTCCTGACCCCAGCTCAACTTCTGACCCTTACGCAGAAGATGCGTTAGTGGCGCCATCCTAGAGGCAAAATCTGGAATAAATCTTCTGTACCAAGAAGCTAATCCTGTGAACGCCCTAATTTGACGTATTGTCTTCGGGCGGGGGTAGTTAAGGATACTGGCTACTTTTTCCGGGTCAACTCTTAATCCATTTCTATCTACCAGGTACCCAAGATACCTTAGCTCCTCTCGAGCGAACTTACATTTTTCTCGATTCAAAGTTAGACCAGCGTTGTTGATACGTTCCAAGACCTTTTTAAGGGTCTCGATGTGTAAAGAAAAGTCTGGTGTCACCACGACAACATCGTCCAAATAAACAAAAACATATGGTTCCAGATCAGGTCCAAGCACCTGATCTATCAGTCTTTGCCAAGTTGCTGGTGCCTTGTGCAGGCCAAAGGGCATCCTGTTGAATTGGAACAGTCCCCTACCAGGTACAGTGAACGCTGTCTTTTCTTTGCTCTCTTCCGACAGACCAATCTGCCAATACGCTGATTTCAAATCTAGAGTACTTAGATACTTCGCATTTCTCAGGCGATCTAATATCGTGGACAAATAGGGTAAGGGATATGCGTCTTTCTTTGATACCGCATTGAGTCGCCTGAAGTCTACACAGAACCTGTATGATTTGTCCGGTTTCCTAACCATCACAACAGGTGATGACCATGGACTGTTACTTTTCTCGACGACACCCATCTCAATCATCTCATCCAATTGCTGATGCATTTCCCTGAGAACTGCAGGTGAAACTGGATAATATCGTTGTTTTATTGGTGGATGGTCTCCTGTATCGATTTTATGGGTGTAGTTCTTGACAAATCCAATCTTCGGTCCTTCCTGATCGAGGTACTGATGGAGAAGTCGTTGAAGCTGTTCCCTTTCGACGACCGTCAGAGACTCCTCTGAAACCAGAGAACTTGCAACAAGACACTTTCCGTAATCAGCAGGATCCTTGAACATCCAAACATTGTCGGTTAAATTGGGAACAACACCCATCGACTTCCGAAAATCTACTCCCAGGATCAAGGGGATAGTGAGATCAGGGGCCACCAACGTCGTAATTACCCTAATTCTATTTTCTAACTTAAAGGGTATGGTTATCTCACCCAAGACAGAGCATCCTTGACCATTCGGGACCACAATCTCACTAACATCCGATTTCCTCATCTCTAGTCGGCCTTTAATAAGTTCCCATCCAGGTCCACCCACAATCGTTCGGGAAGCCCCTGAATCTAATAATCCCATCATAGAACGGTCAAAGATTTTCACAAGCAGGTACGGTCGCTGATCCTGAGAACCAGGTCTGCAAAGTTTGTAGTTCCTTGCACCTGGCTTAAATGTAGCCAGCATCTCATCTTTGTCGTCATCAGAATACCCCAGATGTGGTGGCAGAGAGGTGTGGGGCAAGACTAATTCCCCTCTGCCTCGCCGTTTCCCTTCCTCATGAGCTTATTAGCCCTACGAGTCCTGCATTGTCCACATTCATAAATTTTGACTCCTTTTTCGCCGCAGCCATTACAAAATATACGCCGAGACTCCTTACAATCACGGAAACGGTGACCTTGTTCATTGCAATTCCAACAGATAGCATTGCAAACTTTTACTGGATTATTTGAACGTGTCTGTTGTTTGATTGCATTTACTTCTGCAGCCGAGGACTCCTCCAAAGAAGTATCTCTATCGAGAGCAGCGATATCTTTGTGCCGATTCCCATAGTATCCTAAATCAGGTTCTAATAGTCCGCGGGATGGCGGTTCTCTGAATCTAGTGGCGAGCACTCTTCCCAAAGACAACTTTCCAAGTGTTTCTTCGAGTTCATATAAATTTTCGTACCGTGTTAGGCCAAGAAGTGCCAGATACTCAGGTCTTAAATTTCTTTCGACTATGACCATCTGTTCCCTCTCGGTCATTGGTGTTGACAGCCGTCCCATCAGCGATCTTATCTTTGCAATAAATACAGCTGGTGGCTCACTAGCTCCCTGCGTACGCCGGAGGATCTCGTTCATCAATATGCGGTCGTAATCAGGATCCCTGAATGCCAGTTTAAGCCGACTGACAGCCTCACTCCAATCAGAAAACCTATGTCGGTTCGTACGGAACCAAACCAGAGCCGAGCCGGTTAAAAGATCTCCTGCCACTCGAAATAACTCTTCTTGACTGATCCCTCTCACCAATCTTTGCTCCTCTACTTCTTCCAAAAAAGCACCTAAAGATGGGCCCGACGAATCGCCTGAAAATCGCAAACCCCATTTATAAGCTTTTATATCTCTTACTGTAGACTTGGGATCTTCGGTCCGAGGCATAACAGTAGAATCGACTGTGGTAACGGTTGGTACTGTGATCGTCGGTTTTTTCTCCCACAGTTCCGCAAACAAAAACGTAACCCGATCCCTCTGCCGTTTCCAACGCTCTTCTAATTCTGATGGGACGATCAACTGTTCTAAACGACCATGAAGATGCCAAAGCCGTGCGTCCAAACGCCTAAACTCCATCAAGTCATTTACTGAGAGCTCACCTATCCGTTCAGCCAATGCTGCATATTTAGCCATACAATTAGCTAGTTCTTCTTCTATACTTAACGAATTTAATATTTCTGGGACCGGTTGAACATTCTCAGTGAAAGCTTTTGAGAGCTTCTTTCGTAAATCAGCGGCATCGCCTAAATCGGACACCCCTCGAATATGAAGCTCATAAGCCAACTCATCCTTTAATAACTTTGTAGCATCCATTTTAAAGCCTTAGTTTTTCTCCCTTAAATATTCTCGAGCCCCACGTTGGGCGCCAATGTAACGTACTACTTTTTGGTTAAATATCTGATTTGTTGTGCTAGCCCAGTGGAGGGGGAGCGGGTTCAACCAGACTTGTTCGTTTTCGAAATAATCATCTTTCACTGTTCAGCTGGAATTAATAGTCTTGATCAGTTTTCAGTTCTTTAATATCCCACCCCAATGGGTGCAATGTACAGAATAAGGATGCACAAAACTAGGCCAACAGTTAAGCCAACGTATTCACAGAATTGGTTCTCTTTTAGGTTAGACTAATGTAGGAATGAGCAACTTAATCTAAACATTTATAATTATTGTAAGAACCTTCATAATAAGCTATTTATGTGATATCAATACAAATCAGTTTGATTCAGTCTGCCGTGATAAACTAAAAATTGTAGAAACTTAAAAATTCTGGCTTAAAATCTATTCAATTAAGTGAATCAACAACCAGCAATTTTTTAGCCTATACTATGTGCAACTAGAGTCAAATGTCAGTTGGTATTAAATATGGCATTATTTTTATTTATATGATTTTTTATCTTCTGCCACTTGTATTCCCGAGTATAGACTTTGGCTCCACTTTCTGTAGTTTTGAGTTGTTGGTTCTCCAAATCATCTTTTTTTACTCTTATATTTCAGCTGTTATTAGCTTTCATCTTAGAAATATACTACTTTTCATGTTGGTTAATATAACACTAATATTGGGACCCTTTTAACTTTCCATAGGTTTTTCCCACTCATTAATGCTATTGCAAGGACACATTAATATTTTGAAATCATGCTTTTGGCTAAATACCATATACCAACCTCACTATCTTTTCCTTCAATGAATTTATTGATTGTTAGACCTTTTCTCTTAAGAAAATGACGTATCAGTTTCTTTTTTTGTTCTAAATTAATTATATTTATTCTAATATATTTCTCTACGGTTATGTAGGCCTGACAATGCGGTGGTAGGTGATGTGCTGGTGTTGACGAAACCTCTGGGCACCCAGGTAGCGGTGAATGCTCACCAGTGGTTGGATATACCAGAGAGATGGAATAGGATAAAGCTGGTTGTGTCTGATGAAGATGTCCGAAAAGCTTACCAGCGTGCTATGGATTCAATGGCTAGGCTCAATAGAGTTGGTAGGTAATAAAGAAAGCGTGAAGATATCTTGAAAGTTATGTGCTCTGAACTAGTTCTATAAGAGGAGATTAAAAAATATCTGGTTATATTACATGCAATAGGTGAAGTGAATAAAACTGAACATGTGTTCATTCCTTAAAACTGAGCAGATGCTCTTTTTAAATGTGAATGAAGAGAAGTTACACAATGGAATACTTGCTGAGTGTATGGAGTACATGCTCCAAATATAGGTTGATTATTGATTCGGAGTACCTGCTCACCTTTCTAAGTTGATAAAACTGATAACGTGCTCCACTAAGTTTGGAGTAATAAAATGCCGATTTCCTCTTTCGTAGACTAGATATTTTATCCGTAACTACTCACATAGTGGAGCACATTCTCAGCTTTATTAAATTAAAAAGGTGAGCAGGTACTCCAAATCAATAATCAACCTATATTTGGAGTACATGCTCCATACACTTAGCAAGTATTCCATTGTGTAACTTATCTTTATTCACATCTTATAGGAGCATTATTTATTCAGTGTTATGAAGAATGTGCACGTGCTCACAGTTTTATTCACTTTGCTTATGTCTATTTTTTGGAATTACATTAAATATGCACTCCAGTTTTATTAACTAATCGAAATATGTTTCTTCTTCGAAATCTGAAAAGAAATATAAAGCTACCTATTACTGAAGGTCTATATTTTAAGAGTAATATGTTTTGTTCTGTTCAGCTGCCAGATTGATGCACAAATATAACGCCCATGGAGCGACTGATGTAACTGGCTTTGGGCTTCTAGGTCATGCACAAACCTTAGCCAAGCATCAAAAGAATGAAGTATCCTTTGTTATTCATAATCTTCCAGTTATAGCAAAGATGGCTGCTGTTGCCAAAGCCTGTGGAAATATGTTTCAACTTCTGCAAGGACATTCAGCTGAAACATCTGGTAATAACAAATTTTAAATATTAATTTTGCCTATGAACTTAAATTATTTCAATCAACTTAAAGAAACAAAAAACTTAAAATTTCCTCTATATATTTGGAAAGATAGTCATAATGATTGTTCATCTCATATTTGTAAGCCATCTTCATGGGGAAGCAATGTGTAATATTTATATTGAGTATTACACATTTGTAGTATCACACATAGCTTCAACATATTAAGTGAATGAGTGTTACATATTGCTATGCCCTGAAGATGGCCCGTAAGAATAGGCTGTAACATTGCTTTAAATAAAAAACTAAGTTTTAATGTTTTGTTTTTAAGACTGAAAACCAGATAAATATAATGTGGGGCGAGTTCTGTACTAGATAATTACAATTTTGCAAAACATGGGTAATTACACAGAAAGGTTCCATTAGATTTGGTCCACAACATACTATAACTTTGTAACTGTTATAGTGTATCCTCGTTTTTTATTCTTGACTATATTTGAAATACGCAGTATGGGGAAGTATTGCAATCGTGAAAAATTTCAAATTTAAGTTTTCAACTGAAATATACGTTTTAACGTCCCTTGAATCCAAACAACCAAATCACACACAATGGTGTGTGTATGTCAACTTTCAAAAATGAAAAGTTGTGCAAACTGAAATTACGTATTTAAGGTAAGTATATCTCTGAGATATTATAGCAACTTTTTCTCTAAAATCAACTTACAGGAAGTCCCTTTAGCTTTTCATGTATGTAGTACATCAGCAAGGAAATGCAGAGGAAAAAGATTTGATAAAAATGAAATTATATTTGTGCATAATTCAAAAAGTTAGTATTTATGATAAATTATGCATAATATCATATGAGAGATAATTAAATAATCTAAAGAACATTTAAAAAAATTATCTAAATCGGACCAGTATTAGCAAAGATCCAGCATATCTTATAAGGACTACAAGACTAGATCCTAGATGGAAACCAAATAAGCCCAAAAGCAGAGGGATATGGCTAAACCTCCCACCACACCTCCATCCTGTTCTGTAACAATTTAATAATATAAAAGTAGAAATTATTAACTTAATAATTCATAACTATGTGTTATTTAATGAAATTACTTTATTATTTTTGTGCGATAAGAAAAGCATGCTGCTGAGAATATTTCAAGTAGTGATTATGTGAACTCTAAAATTATTTTTAAAAGTATATTATTACTGTAAGGTGGTAAGGGAAAACTGTGATGCATGCACCACACCAGATTTTTAAAAATAGATAAGTTGATCATCAGGAAAATAATCCAATCTATAACCAGGAAAGTATTTAGTTTTCTTGAAACTGAATTGTAGTTACTTATTTGTAGAAATCACCCCACGATATAATAGTGATTTATCATTCTCTAGAAAGTATAGTTATTGAGAGTTGACAGTATTTAATAAAATATAGCTGCAAATGCAAGATAAAAACTAGGAAGTGAAACCTCACCTTTTGTTGTAACAATTTTTTATTATATATTCTGCCATAATTAGATTGTACATTCTGACACATTTGTTTTTTTTTTTTTTTGTTAAGGTGGTTTATTGATATGCCTTCCTCGGGAACAAGCTGCTGCCTACTGCAAAGATATTGAAAAGCAGGAAGGATATCAAGCATGGATTATTGGGATAGTTGAAAAAGGAATGAGAACTGCTAGGATTATAGATAAACCTCGTGTCATTGAAGTACCTGCCAAAGAGAAGGATGGAGAGCTATGGTAGCCTCACTTCAATCGTGAATGTTTGTCATGTATTATAGCTAAATGCTTGAACTTCATCTTAGAATTAATCTTCTAATATGGACTAATTGATAATTAAAGTATATTATATATTTAATCTAGAAATAAAAAGACTTTAAAAAATATGTGATAAATATTTATATTTTTATTTCATTTTGTCCTTCATGTATTACCTCCAGTTAATTAACAATGATTTATGTGAATTATATTATCAACTCCTTCAAAGGTTATATTATTTTTTTTTCTTTTTATTAATGTATATTTAATTGGAGGAAGTATACAATTTTTAGTCCTGTTTTCAGATTTCAATATGTTTTAAAATTGCTATTTTAATAAATAATAAATGTTTGGTGTAAAGGTAATTTGATACTTTGGTTTATATAATTGTAAAATGAAAATGTATGTTTTTTTTTTTTTTTTTCTTTTGCCCTGATAAATCAAGTTTTTTTTTGGGATTCAATGAAAATTGCATGTGTCTTACAGTTATTAAATTTGATAACTGTACTGGTGATAATGTAATTTGATTATAGCTGTAGTTACCTTTATATTTGATAAGGGAAATTGCTCATGAAGATCTGTTATCAATTAACAACCAATAGCTTATAATCTTAACTTTTATACCATTCGTTCAGATCACATTTCTGAACCGAACTTTTAAGAATCTGAAATATGGTTACAAATTTATGTAATTAATTTGATTTTGTATTTAGAAATGATTTCTAAAAATCTTGTGAATTTTAACTTAAAATTTCAAATAATTTTTTTTTGTAAGCAATAAAATCCCCTTTGTGATATTCAGATGTTTTTTATTATTACTGATATGGATTTATGAAATATAGATGGATTTTACATAAGACTTTCAGTTTTTTTTTTTTTTTCCACCTCTCCATTGGTGTGTAACAATTAGGATGTACAAACCTTTTTGTCTGACTCAAATTACTACCAATCATAAAAACTAAAATGCTCACTAAATCATGAAAATTGAGTGTTTAAAATTTCTTTTAAAATATTAATACAAAAATTAAATTGAAATAAAAAAGTTAAATTTTGGGAACTTGAAGAGTTGAATAATTGAATTCAAAATGGCGAACTTACATTTTGATTATCTAATACAAATGGACCATTTACTATTTGCAGAAGTTTTCATTTGATGAAAATCTCTTCTACTTCTTTTTGATTTTCTTAGATTAGGTTTATTGGTGAACTATTGAAAAATTGATGAATTTCACCCACTCGCTCATTATGGCAGTGGTTCTGCTGAAGTCCAAAATGGAGCCGCCATGTTTTTAAATGAAGGTGTCTAGTTTGGTTCCATTTATGATGACAAACACACTTTGGATTATAATTTTTGATGATTTGAGAGTTGAATTTAAAGCTAATCATAGAATTAGCTCCTTACAAGTTTCTGTTATAAACATTTTTAATTCCATTGGATTCAAAATAGAATTTTGATCAATTTAAAAATATTAATACATTCAGTTGTCTAGGGTAACTGTACTGGTAATTGACACTATAAGGAACCGAAATAGTAAAAATGGTCTCAAAACGCTCAGTAGCCGCCACAATTAATTCATATTTTCATTTTCATTTTTTCTACAGGATCTACTGAGTATTTCTTTTTCTAAAAAAATCATTTTGATTGATTAGAAAAGGTAAAATTTCATTTTTTTGCAGAGATCTAAAATAAGCAGTAATTGACATCCAAAATTGATATGTTGAATTAGTTGACAGTTCTACAAATTGGACACTTTGGAGATGATTTTCATGAGACATTTTTTAGAACGTTTTTATTTCAAAAATTTGAAAAAACATACATAAACGCTACCTATTGTATAATTAATAGGTAGCGTTTATAAAAACTTACTCGGGAATAGGAACTATTAATTATTATACTTATAATACTTATAAGTGCCACAATGTTTAGAGTATTAAGAAATAAACTAGCTGTATGAATTAAGAGAAATGTGTTTTAAACTAAATTACATGGTAAAAAAACATTTTATGAAACAAAAATCACTGATGACTTGTCACTCAAATAAATTACAAATAAGATAAATTAGAAAATAAAGCATTAACAACTCAATATCACTCAAGTTGAATCGACCTACTAAATTGGATCCGTAAATCTGGTTTCACCCCAAAAATCAAATGTGTGTCCATTATTTCAATAAAGTAACATGCCTCTACTTCTATAAGTTCTTTCGTAATTGTAAATACTGTTTTCATTCTGTTCAAGGGGTGTAGAGCCAGAGCTGACAGACATCTATTGTTCCTAACCTGGATTATTTTTACCAATTTCTTCATAAATGTTTCGCTGTCATTAGCACGAGCTGCGATGATTGCTGATTTGCTCCCTTTCATGATTTCTTCAATCTTGGTCCTTTGTTCTGCAGGATGTATAAATATACATCCTAAATATACATTCAGTATTCACAGTACAGCCCTACAAATGTAGGGCTGTACTGTGAATACTGAATGTTGTTCTCATTTTCATCAACTTGGCTTTAGACATATTCATCCAAAATCTGTTCGAATGAGGTAGTAATTTCTTATTTTTAAGAGGTTTTGATCATAAAAGCAATGTTTTGAATGAGCTAGGAACATCTGCAGGATAAGACGACTTCCAACCTGAAGCCCTATAGTTGCTTCCATCTGCTCTCCAGAATGCAAAAACATCTTCCTTTTTTGAGGAGGCATAATTGTTGCCTGAAGACCCAGATTTAGGTAGCAGATATGGAATTTCCAATCCGAAAAAACGAAAATTTTATAGATATAATCCATACATTGAAATGCTGTGTTGGACACCCTCTGTCAACTACTACTTCCAGTTGAAATATTTCAATGTTTCAAATACAGATGAATGGCAATATATTCCATACAAAATCACAGAATTAGAGAACATGGAGTAGTAGTTGACATGGATGTCAACTATACCTACTGAGGAAAATCCTGATGGTGAAGTTGACACCCTGTCAAAATTGTTAGAAAAATAAAAAATAAACTGCCCCAATGAATTTTCAATGAAGTTAGAACTATTACAAGTTAACAGGACAAAAATTAGCTGAATAAAATGAATTATACAAGCTAGAAAGCTTAAGCTAGTAACTCACTTTCTTGAAGGAATCAGCAGTGAAACAGATCCTTTCAGTAACACACATGGTCTGATCAGAATTCAGCTGGCTCTAATCCGCCTATTTTTCCGCCAAAATCGACTTGTTGCCCATTAATCACGGAGCCCCTGATCTGTCTGCCCGCCAAATTCCAATTGAAAATGTGAAACCAAAATCTTATTGATTTTTAGTTTTCAGTGTCATCTACTGCTACCGGTACAGTTACCATATATATATATTTTTAGAAAGTCTTCACAATTTCTAAAAAAATATACTTTTTTTATATGAATGAATATGTTCCACCACATACATTATTACGAATCAGTTGATATTTTAACATGTTTCCAAGTTTGGGGCCATTCATGTAAGACATCCCACTTTTTTGCACTTCTCTATTTAATTTCTGGTCTCTATTTAATGCTTAGTCTAGTATAACAGACAATAGGTGAAATGAATAAAAATGAGCACATGCTTATTCCTCAAAAAACTGAGCTGAGGGTCCAGTCAGGTTTGATGTGAATAAAGAGAATTTACTCAATCGAATACTTGCTAAGTGTATGGAGCACATGCTCCTAATATTTGATTCAGAGTACCTGCTTACCTTTTTAAGTGAATGAGCTGATACTCAGTAAAATCCTGAGTCTACGAAAGAGTAGATCGACATTTTACTGAGTACCTGCTCACATAGTGGAGCATTCTGAGTTTTATCCACTTAGAAAAATATTATGTATTAAGAAGGCCACCGGAAATCCCCATTTGAAGTGGGCTTCCTTAAAGTAAATCCTTGAATAGACCTCCGTCCTGAAACGAAATCCTGGTTGCACTACTGACTTCATTGTGCAACTTGTTTTTATTTACATCTAACCAGAGCGTCTGTTCAATGTTTGGAGGAATGTGCACGTGCTCAGTTTTATTCACTTCAGCTAATTTGTGACATGCCACATAAAACTAAAGCCCCTCTTTTCATTGAGGATGAGATAGAATAATTTTTTTTTTTTTTTAAGTTTTGGTTAAGATGGGTTTAAAAAATATTTGGCACCTAGTTCCTTTTGCTTTTCTGTTCATTAATTAGTATTTATATTTGATATGTAGATATATAGCATGTCTGCAGCAATGAAATTAACAATAGTTAAGAACAATTTTAATGAATAATAAAAGCTAAAAATCACTATTTATTGGTTTTTTAACAAATAATATATATTACATATAACAATTAATACAATATTAGTTTTGGATATAATTAATTAAAAAACAAACAATTTATAATGTTCCAATCAAGAAGAAAGTTCTTTTGCTAAGAGTTTCCGTTTTTTATAGCTATCGACCAATACTGAAGTTGTGATGGTTCCTACACCTTCATTTAACCAAGATGTTAACATATCTTGTGCTGCTTTCCCCCTTTGTAGCAGGGCTTTTTCGTAATTATCAAACTTATTTGTAGCTACAATCTCAGATTCAGAATTTTGTGCCCAATCAGCCAATCTCCTAAATCTATCGATAAATATCTGGAAAAAAATTACAGAGATAATGAATTGATTCTGAAGAACCATTGTAGGACACACTGTGTAATTTTGGACTTGGCTCACTATTGTTGGGCAGAAAAAATCCTCTCGTAGGGAGTGACTGGAGTGATGAACTAGTTGGGGACTAAAATCATCCTAGGAGATGAAAGGAGGTAAAGCGTCCAATTGGTCCCTCTTCCTTGTAATTCCCTCCAAATTACATTAAAGGAATATACAGACTCCACACAGTAATTAAAGGGTGATCACAACCCATGGAGATATGGGTTTGACTCCAAGATATAACTTATAAGGATAATTGAGGTACGATTTTTTTAATATAAGGGAATTGCAAAAAAACTAAAATTTGAATTAAGGCAAGAGTTGGGTAGTAGGAAGCTTGCCCACCAGCAAGTCGTTCAATAATTAGGCATAGAAATAATTTTTTTTTTTTTGGCTCAGTGCACAGTAGCCTATTATACACCATATTAAGTAAGCTGTCAAAACATGTTTAAAAGTTCATCCCAGTATGAGCAGCGGAACTCGATATTGCTATCAGCTGTTTTGTTTCAAAATGGTGGTCGATT
Source organism: Rhaphigaster nebulosa (assembly GCA_948150685.1). Classification (NCBI taxonomy): domain Eukaryota; kingdom Metazoa; phylum Arthropoda; class Insecta; order Hemiptera; family Pentatomidae; genus Rhaphigaster; species Rhaphigaster nebulosa. Next base: position 94,143,234 of record OX411309.1, on the reverse strand, counting down.
AGGTTTCACCCATATCTCAGCCATTTATGAAGAACAAAAATAAAGTATTTTGGAATCATTACATCAAAGACAAAAAAAAATAATAAAAATTTGTATAATGATTCCGAAACACTTGCAATAATGCTAATAATAAATTTAACTAATGAATAATAAACCATTGTAATTTTTTTTTTTTTTTGGTTTATTATATTTAATATCAGGGTCCAATTAATAACTTTGTAGAAGTCTTATAACCTGTATAAATTCTAGATATATTAACATTTGATAAGTGCTATAAACAATTAAAAAATGGTGGTAGTGAATAATATATAATCATCAGTATTTACCAAATGAGGTAACAAATATTAGCTGTTTATTATATTATCTTCAAGCTACTTTACTAGACAGCCTGCTAATTTACTTAGAACTTATCACAAATATTTTACCTGAATAAGATTACTGCAAAGCTCTAGTGAGCCTCTATGTTCAATTAAATTTGATAGCAACTTTCCAAACTCATAAAAATGTTTGCATAACCTAAATAAATCAACAACATTGGCGTCTGCTTTGAAGATATCTCTGAAAAAAAAAATTTAAATGTAAAATAAAAATATGAAAACTGTAGGAGAAAAAACTTTTTTTTTTTTCCTTTAATAAAGAAAATATGAAGGCTTCAGTGATTTCCAGTATATATATTAACTATAATTCAAGCAGTAAAAGTACCTGTAAGAATCTCTGTAGACTTTAGGTAATTCTATGCTAATTGAATCATCATTTATTAATGCACTCACAAGCCAATATGGTAATTCAAGGATTGTTCCTTCTTCAAGAGCAGTACTCTCAGCGCTAGGATCTAATACACCTAAAAAAATGCTTAAAATTTACATATGTTTCCAACTAGTAAATTCAAATTTAAAAAATCTAAATTAATTACTATGTTTATTTGTTTCCTCCTAACAGGTAAGCATCTCAAGAATCATCTACCCATCCCATTTATTTTCTTAAAATTAGAAACTATATCGCACATTATGCGATTAACTTGGCTTATGAAAATTCTACTCTTTTTTTATATACTGAGAACATTCAGTTTTCAAGTACTTGCCAAGGCCCATAGCTTTCCTTTCAATATGTTATAATAATTTAGTTGTATGTCTGTTGATAATTGTATTTTAATTTGTCGATTCTTGCAATTCTCAACTAATTTTTTGTTATCTCAGAGGCTAATGGCTTTACTTTTGTTATGGATACAGTTTAGAAAAGTTATTTATTATTAATTTCCAAACCTCATGGGAAATATGCAAAGCATACTGACATTAGCAACATTAGAATCTTGTTAATAAGTGGAATTTTTTGTGAAAACATGATTTGCTGGCTTGTATAAATATAACTCTTATACTTGGCAGTAACTATCAGTAAGAATATAGGACATTTTTACCACTAACATGCTAGCTGTCTTCGAGAATTTTTGTTAAAAAATTCTAAGACCATTTTTATATTCATCTATGACTGTATGGTCTCATTGACCACCCTTATAAAACCTAGCTATCATTCTTACTTGTATGATAATGAATGTAGTTGAGAATCTTAAAATCTAGGCTAAAAAATTTCAACGATCGCCACCAATTGACTATGGATTTCGATTTCAATTAAAAAAACTAATTTTTTTTTTTATATATTGAATAGTTGACCATAATTATGATCACAAAATGATTTTTTTTTTTTTACTTTTTTCATTACATATATGTTTTCATCAATTAACATGCATAATTAAGTGTATGGGTCGACCAACTTCATGTTGCAGCAAACCATGAATTCTCAGAGAAAAGTGATTGTTAATCCAAAATCGAACTCCTTCAGGGCCAAGTTTGTAGTACCCACTAACTGGAGTTGAAATCAATCTATATCTCTAACTGAGTTCAAATACAGTTTCTTGATTCCATGGATAGATTGCCCATTCAGAGCATACTTGGCAAACTCTTTTATCTTTCCTTATCCATGGCAGATCATGAAATAATATGCGCTCATCTATGCACATGACAGCCTGAAGGTCCATATCACGAATACAGCTGTGTAACATAGTACATTGGAATCAATCCTAAAACCAACAAAGAGATCACCACCAGGAAGACTGACAATAAACCAATGAGACTGAAATGATGGTAATTATTGGGATCTCACGCTGCTTATCAAAAGGGGGCGTGGCCTATGTAAGGTTATGCATCCTCACGTCACCAGCTACCCCCACCATTTTTCCCCTTTCCCCTACTTTTTGAAAAAACCGCTCCTCCACCAAACCGTCTCCCCAACAACATCAACTTCCTGCAATTCTTCGAATGTAATGTCTTTAATTTTTTGAAAATAGCGCCATTCCCCTCCCTGCCCTCTACCGTCAACAGGAAATTTCACAAATAAGGATTTCCTTTCCGCCATAATCTCCTCACTTCGTTTCAAGCTGTTGTGGCTAGCTCTCCTTTCAACATGCAACCAATGAATCACAATCACAATCTTTGACATATTATAACATTTAAAATAATAAAGCTTTAAGTTAAATGAAACTATTAACCTTCAAAGTTAAAGATATATAAATATTATATAAGCTTTAGATATTCATCTACTTTAGAATTGCAGTCTAATATCATATTATAATTGACTGTAAAGGTAATATTAACCAATTGATAGGAAGCTTAACTAGCCATAAATAAATTTACAATTTATCACCTATTATTCAGTCACCGTATCAATATTTTGAATAAATGATTATTCTGAACTAACCATAAAGATATTGGAACTTTATATTTTATATTTGGAATATGATCAGGAGTAGTGGGATCAGCCATAAGATTAATTATCTGAATTGAATTAGGACAACCAGGAAGATTAATTGGAGATGATCAAATCTATAATGTTGTAGTCACAGCCCATGCCTCTGTGATAATTTTCTTTATAGTAATACCTATTATAATCGGAGGATTTGGAAATTGATTAGTACCTTTAATAATTGGAGCCCCAAATATAGCATTTCCCCAAAAAATAAATTGAGGTTCTGACTATTACCACCATCATTAACATTACTTATAATTAGAAGATTAACAGAAGCGGGAGCAGGTACTGGCTGAACAGTTTATCCTCCTTTATCAAGAAATTTATCTCATAGAGAAGCTTCAGTAGATTTAGCTATTTCTTCTCTACATTTAGCAGGAGTATTCTCAATCTTGGGAGCAGTAACTCTTTTATTAGAAATAGCAATATGAGGAAATATTTTAACTCAAGACGCAAATTATTCGCTAATAGAACAGCTTATATTCTTTCATGATCAGACAATTATGATTTTATCCATAATCACTGTTATAGTGGCATATATTATAATAACATTAACTAAAAATAATTTAATTAATCGATATTTACTAGAAGGACAAACAATTGAATTAATTTGAACTATAATACCAGCAGTTACATTAATCTTTATTGCCTTACCATCCCTACAGTTATTATATATAATTGAAGAAAATAATAATCCCTCTATTACTCTAAAAGTAATTGGTCATCAATGATACTGAAGATATGAATATTCAGATTTTAGAGATACTGAATTTGATTCCTATATAAAACCAACAAATGAATTAAAATCAGAAGAAATTCGACTTCTAGACGTAGATAATTGTACAGTATTACCCCTAAAATACACAAACACGTGTTGCAGTTACAGCAGCAGACGTTTTACATTCATGAGCCATCCCTTCATTAGGTATTAAAATTGATGCTGTGCCAGGTCGACTTAATTAGGAAACTATTAATATTAATCGACCTGGATTAATATATGGACAATATTCAGAAATTTGTGGTGCCGACCATAGATTTATACCAATTGTAATTGAAAGAAGAACAACAGAAAACTTTCTAAATTCATTAATAAGATTATTAGGAAATAAATCATTAGGAGTAAACAATATTGTATTAGTATTTATTATAATAGTACAAGTTATGCTTATAATATTTGAAGCAGCAGTGGCAATTATTCAATCATATGTATTTTCAGTATTAACTACACTTTATACTAGAGAAGTTATGCAATAAATATGAAAATACACAAAAATCACCCTTATCATTTAGTTGATTATAGCCCATGACCTTTAACACGATCTATTGGAGCTATAACTTTAACCTCAGGTATAGTATTATGATTCCATAAAAATGAAATGCACTTGTTTTACTTAGGAATTACAATTTTATTATTAACTATAATCCAATTATGACGAGATATTATTCGAGAGTCCACATTTCAAGGCCACCATATAATTAAAGTAAGTAATAGTTTAAAAATCGGAATAATCCTATTTATTATCTCAGAAGTATTCTTTTTCTTATCATTGTTTTGAGGATTTGTTCAGAGAAGATTAGCTCCAACTGTAGAAATTGAAATAATTTGGCCTCCTAAGGGAATTGAAGTATTTAATCCGATAGAAATCCCTCTACTAAACACCATAATTTTGTTATGTTCAGGAATAACAGTAACATGAGCCTACCATAAGATTAATAAGAAATAACTTTTCAGAAACAACTAAAAGACTAGCAATAACTGTAATATTAGGAATTTACTTTTCAATATTACAAGCTTATGAATACAAAGAAGCCAGATTCTGTATTAGTGACTCAATTTATGGATCATGCTTTTATATAGCAACAGGATTTCATGGATTACATGTAATCATTGGAACTATTTTTTTAATAATCTGCTTAATACGACATATTAAATGCCACTTTTCTATAAATCACCATTTTGGATTTGAAGCAGGAGTCTGATACTGACAATTCGTAGATGTAGTATCACTATTCCTTTACATTTCAATTTACTGATGAGGTAGATAAATTATCTTTTTAGTATAAACAATATATTTGACTTCCAATCAAAAGATCTTAAATTTAAGAAAAAGATAATATTTTACATTATTACATCAATAATTATTTAAATTATTATAACATATATATGTACAATTATTTCAAAAACATCAAAAAAAAAATCGAGAAAAAGTTCCCCATTTGAATGTGGATTTGATCCCAAAAGTTCTGCACTTACCCCTTTTTCTATCCAATTTTTCCTAGTCGCAGTATTATTCTTAATTTTGATGTTGAAATTCCAATTATATTACCAATCAGTATTACAATAAAATGAAGATTAACTAAAACATTAATTATAACTATCATAATATTTATTACTGTCCTAATTTTATACCATGAATGAAATAATGGAGTACTAGAATGAGCCAAATAAGTATATAGGGGTTGTAGTTATAATTTTAACATTTAATTTGCAATTAAAAAATAACTATAAATAAATAATCTACTTCAAATTAGGTAATGATGTAAAATTTACATTTAGTTCCGATCTAAACTTAGGCTAAAATTTAATCCCTTACCTAATTAATTGAAGCCAAAATTAGAGGCTTTTCATTGCTAATGAAATTATTTATTAATACTAAAATCCAATTAAAAGGGAGTGAAGAATCTAAAAGAAGCTGCTAACTATCTTTTAAAGCGGTTTAATTCCGTTTTTCTCTTATTTATATAGTTTATTCTAAAACCCCTCATTTTCAGGGAGGAAATAAGATTTTTAACATTTATAAGTACCTGGGAGAATAACGCCTATATTAACTACTTCATAGTTAAACTTTAAAATTTAAGATACCCAAATTTAAATTAATATTATAAAAAAGAATATGAAAATAAAATTAATTAAATAAATTTTGATATTATTAACCTCATATAATGAATAAAAAGAACTTAAATAATTCATTAATTTAATTAATGAAGATGAAATAATATATTCACCTCAACTAAAATCTATAAAAGATGATCTTATCCTTGAAAAAGATAAAGCCTTATTATAAGTTATATAAGTTCTAAAATTAGGCATAAATGATATGCAACTTATAAATTCAGTAAGGTAATTATTTAAAATACCAAAAATATTATCATTAGTGTATAATAAAGATAAACTATAACCTAATCAACCTTCTAAAAACACAAAAATTAAGGGAAGAATCTTTAAAATAAAAGGGAAACATAAATTCAGGATATGGGAATATTAGTAATCTTAAAATTCTTCCAGCAAAAATAGATACAATAGTTAATAAAATTAATGATAATAATATAATTTTATATTCATTATAATTTAAATTTGATATTAATCTATTAGATCCTCCAAAGCAGAAATAAATTAAACGTAGACTATACCGTAAGACCAATAGAAATATAAAATAAAATAAAAATATATACATTATTAAATCCATAACTTTAAAATTCTAAAGCTAAATGTTTTCTATAAAACCCAGATAAAAAGGGGAATCCACACAAAGACAAATTAGAAATACAAAATGAAGAACAAGTAAAAGGAATACAGGTAATTAAATTACCCATATGATGAATATCTTGAGAATCATTTATACAATGAATGATCAAACCTGCACATAAAAATATTAAAGTCTTAAAAAAAGCATGAGCTAATATATGAAAATAAGAACCAAAATAATTTCCCATAAATAAAATTCTTAATATATAGCCCAACTGGCTTAAAGTTGAAAATGCAATAATTTTTTTCAAATCATATTCAAAATTAGCAGCCAATCCATGGAGCCTCTTTATTCTTTATATTTTCATATTGGACGGGCTTTATATTATGGATCTTATAAATTAAGAATAACTCTATTGGAGTTTTACTATTATTTCTAGTAATAGGAACCGGTTTTGTAGGGTATGTTTTACCTTGAGGACAAATGTCTTTATGAGGGGCAACAGTAATTAATTTTATTTAGGAAAAACTTTAGTAATATGATTATGAGGAGGATACTCTGTTGATAATGCAACATTAACACGATTCTTCACATTATATTTCTTATTACCATTTATCATTGCAGCAATAGTAATCATACACTTATTATTTTTACACCAAACAGGAAGAAATAACTCATTAGAATTAAATTCAAATTATGACAAATCACCATTTCATCCTTATTTCACAATTAAAGACCTTATAGGAATAATAGTTACACTATTATTATTTATTTTATTAATTCTTTTAGAACCTCCAACTTTAGGAGATCCTGAAAATTTTATCCCTGCTAATTCTTTAGTAACACCAGTTCACATTCAACCACAATGGTATTTCTTATTTGCATATGCAATTTTACGGTCAATTTCTAATAAACTATGAGGTGTAATTATATTAATATTAAGTAATTATATTAATTTTAAATATTCTATTACCTTTAATTAATAAAAGAAAATTTCAAGGTAACGCTTTTTATCCTCCAAGAAAAAGAATATTTTGATGAATAGTTACTACATTATCCTATTAACTTGAATTGGTGCACGACCAGCTGAAGAACCATACATCTTTACAGGCCAAATCTTGACAGTTTTATATTTTAGATACTTTTTAATTAATCCTATGACAATAAAAATGTGAGATAAATTACTAGAAAAAAATTAACATTAGCCAATAACTTTTAGATAAACCTATACTTTGAAATTATGTGAAGAAAGTTAAATTCTTTCATTGAATTATTTACACTTAATTTAATGGAATATATATTAATATAATATAAAAATTAATAAACCTAAATAAAAAATAAATATATTTAAAGATAAAGGTAAAAATAATTTTCAAGTTAGGTATATGAGTTTATCATAACGAAACCAAGGAAGAACCCCTCGAACTCAAATAAATCAAAAAACAATAATTATATTCTTTACATAAAACAACAAAGACCATAAATCACAAGCTAAAAATATAATTCTAGTTATCAAACTCATAAAAATAATATTTATATACTCTGACAAAAAAATAAAAGCAAATCCCCCTCTACTGTATTCCACATTAAATCCACTAACTAGTTCTCTTCCCCCCTCAACAAAATCAAAGGGAGATTGATTAGTTTCAGCTAAACAAGAAGATAATCAACTAAAAAATAAAGGAAAGCATATAAATATAAATCATCTTAATTCTTGATAATATATAAAATCTAATAAATTATATCTTAAAACAAAAATAATTAAACATAATATAATTATAATTATTCTAACCTCATAAGAAATAACCTCAGCCACAGAACGTAAACTACCTAGAGAATAATTTGAATTTGATGATCAACCCGAAATTATTACACCATAAACTCCTAAACCAGTACAAACTATAAAAAATAAAACTCCATAATCAAAATTATATACATTGCATAAAAAAGGAAATAATGATCACATTGAAAAAGATATAAATAAGAGAAAAATTGGGGAGATATAATAAATTAAATAATTAGATTTATAAGAAAAAATTTGTTCCTTAAAAAATAAGTTAATTCCATCAGAAAAAGGCTGAAGAAGACCTATAAGACCCAATTTATTAGGTCCCTTACGAAGGTGGATATATCCTAAAATCTTACACTCTAAAAGTGTAACAAAAGAAACACAAATTAGAACACAAACAATTATTAATAAATAAATTAATAAAAACAATACCATCTGTAATTTAAATTACATAAATAAATTCTAAATTTACTGCATTAATCTGCCAAGATAGTTAATAAAATTCAATATTTAACAAAATATTTGATATAAATGGTCCTTTCGTACTAATTTATGTTAAACCTAAAAAGATAGAAACCGACCTGCCTCACGCTGGTCTGAACTCAGATCATGTAAAACTTTAAAGGTCAAACAGACCTAGAAATTATAAGCTTATGCACTTAAATGTAATTTTAATCCAACATCGAGGTTGCAAACTCTTCTATCAATAAGAACTCTCCAGAAAAATTACGCTGTTATACCTGAGGTAATTTAAACTAAATATCCTTAAAAAAGGCTGTTTAAAATAGAAATTAATATTCTATTAATTATGAGAGTTAATAAAATCTCAATGTGACCCCAACAAAATTAATTATTAAATAATTAAAGAAATAACCAACAATTAATTATTAAATAATTAATAAAATTCTACAGGGTCTTCTCGTCCCATTTAAAAATTTTAGCTTTTTAACTAAAAAATTAAATTCAGTATATAATATAAAGAAAGATATTCTCTCATCCAGCCATTCATTCAAGCCTTCAATTAAAAGACAAATGATTATGCTAACTTCGCACAGTCAAAATATTGCGGCTATTTAATTAATAATGATTGAGCAGACCAGACTTAATAAACATTAAACATTTAGGCACGTGTTTGTTAAACAGGTGAAGAATAGATTTGCCGAATTACTATACATTAATTAAATATCGTACTAATTTTATCATTATAACTTTCAATAAATTATTTAATGAAAATTTTTGATAAAAATCTAAAATAAAATAACAAATAAATTTAATTATAACGAAATAGTTATGATGAAATTGATTATTTGTATATAAAGTGGAGATAAAAAGGGAGATATAAAGGGATATAAAGTGGAGCCACAATATAAGTAAGATACATACTTCAACATTTTAGGAAATTTATCAAAATATGTTAACTTTAAACTGTGTTTTCACAAAATTAGGAAATTGTCATTTGTTCCCCTTTGATTCTCCCTCCCTCAAATGATTTTTCAAAGGAAGCTGTTGATAAAGTGGATGCAAATATGGTGTTCAAGGAGTGCTCAGAGGAACAGAAGGAAAGGATACCATGAATGTATTGTGGTTTTCGGATTCTCATATGTTGATATAGGACGGCATCCAGCAAATAATGCCATTAGAACTTATATTTTGCAGTATGGGTTGGATGATATTCTGGGATGAGAATAAAGGTGTTTGGCAGATTCTTATTTCTGATCTGATGCAGCCTTAGATCTTTTGTTATCTCCAAGAGGATAGGTAATACAATGATATTTTAGGCTATTTTTTGTTAAGATTCCACAGGCGGTTATCATAAGCATTACTAATACTTTCATCTAAAAGTAGGCAAGTTCTTTTTTTATTGGTTTGGAATGGTAGTTACGAGTATATAATCTGATTGTGATCTGATAAACATCTGAACATTTGCTGTTTGCCTGAATGATATGGAATGGCATTTTGGAGCACTGTGAAAGCTCTTGTGTTAAACGATTTTTCTGATGGTATTCGGGGAAGGATGTAGTCCGAACTGCTTGCTGTTTCGAGTTAATGAAGTAATTATAGCATTACCTATTTCAGGTGTTTTCAATGTTATTCTGAGGTCTTTGGAGCCAGTCAATAGTCTGTCTATCAACAATATAGCAAATTGACAAACTAGGTTCCAGTCAGTCCTCCGATAAATGGTGGGAGGAAGTTTGGGAATTGGGGGTAAGGATAGGATTAGGACTAGTGTTAAGATGAAAGTCCATCAGTATGTATAATAGAATTTAGAATTAGAGAACCTAAACTGACAAAGGCAAAATAAATCATAAACAAGGTTTTCCGATAAGTAGGGGTGAGGAGTGAAATGGTCTGGGAATTAAGTGTAAAAAACAGTGTTCATCCACGAGAATAAGTGTTTCTTGAAACCTATTACTGATTACATCATGCTTCTTTTTTCCTGTAAGCATGAGCATAGGTTTAAATGTGTTGTATCCAAATTTTCTCCAGAATTACATAAATTGCAGAGTGGAGAGTCTACCTCTCCTATGCTTTGCAGATGTTTCATTGTACAAACACTGAAGAAATACCATAGCAGATTAATTACAGCAGTTCAGAATACTACTGTTTTGGTGTATACAATAGTTAACCCTTTTCTTTAATTGTTTGGGGTCCCTTCATATATTCACTTGAGGATTTAGATGATCACTGATCAATTAATAATAATAAGGAGTTTTGTTTTTAGGTAACTTCAGTTTTGTGGTAACACACCATTATGAACTATAGCATGAGTATAAAATAATAGAAAAATCATCCAGTCGCAAGACTGATTAAAATTTATTAAAAATTTTAATTCAATTGTAGGATCAAAAATGACCAACTAACAATTTATTTATTAAAGCCCTACTCAATTAATTAATTTATAATGAATTTAATCAGAATATCGTGATTAATGCGATGGGGAACATACAATTTTATTTATTTTAACTTTGTTATTGTTAATAATAATAAAAATGTGTTCACTTCGATGTAAACATTATTATTTGAATTAAATTCCTAGTTGGTAATTATTGTGGTTAATTTTCTGAAAAAGCGGAGACAGTCGTGATTATCTTCAGTGGGAAACGTAAAATTATGTATATTTCGGTAAATATTTACCAGGAAGAAGTGAACATTTCGAAAAACAGTGACGAATGTGTAGGTGAAGGTGCTGGAGAAGGTGGTGGGGACGTAACCTCAATGTCAACAATGTAAGCCACGCCCCCTTTTGATAAGCAGCGTGAGATCCCAACAATTACCCCAAAATATTTTTAAATTAATGATTTTAGGGCAATAATTAATAATAAAACCAACTTAGGAAAAACACTTAAAAACCATTCTGTTTAGGAGAGGATGTCAGTAACAGATAAATCTCATGTATAGTGTGTGTATTAAACAAATAGGAAAATGATTACTTAAGGAACATTGTTATAAAACTAAAATATTGGTTTCCAATTTAACCACTTTAAAATTAGAATACCATTGACAATAAGTTTAAACTATCAGCAGTCCATTCAAATTAAATGAATTCAAGTAACCCGAATGGCCAATATCCACTTAAAATGGAAATCATAACATCATACGTAATTTATAGACATCACAAATGGTCACTCTTGAAAATCGCTTATATTGATTGGAACTGAAGGTAAATGTAATAAATAATTCTAAATATATACTTTATTTAAATTATTCATATAAACAATTTTCTAAAATGATATTATTTCTTAGTACCAATAGGTTTGTACAGGTATTCTTTCCTCTTTTAAGCCCATAGATTTCATAATATTCATTTCAAAAGTCTCTAAGGTTGGTGAGAAAGTAACTTCTGACAAATCATCTGAAGTTGTATCTTTTGCAGATTCTTTATAGGTTTTTTTGGATTTATAATCGTAAGTTTCCTGAGCTTGAGTCGGAATAGGTATAATACGGCCAGTCCTAAGAGAAACCCGGACTTTGTCTCCTTCTTCTGTATACCTCCATTCAATCTCTGTATTTTGCAGATCTGCTGGATCAACAAGTTTTACTTCTCTTTGTACAAGCAATGGCTGCTCTTGCTGTTGTACCAATCCAGGGAAATTTTTCGTCTTGCCAACCATTTTCATTTTGCAATTAAGTCCTTCAACAATCACCCAATTTCTTTCTTGAATTACTTGACAAATAATGCCTTGTTTTCCTTTATCTGGACCACATAAAATTTCTACTCTGTCACCCTTAAAAAAACTCCAATCTCTATAAGGCTCCAAAAAAACCTTCCTGTGATAAGTACCTGGGGTATTATCACGCTGAAAACCGGCAGTCCAAGGTCTATGAACATTGAAATACCTTTTTTTCCAGGATTTTGTACGTGGTAAATATTGAGGTAAACCTCTTGGCGATTTCCATTCAACTTCTTCTAAACATCTTTTAATGTAAGACTCAGGCAAGTTGGCATATTTCTTGGTGATTTCACCAACTTCTGGTAGTTTTCGATATAGAGCAGAAAATATCCTCATTTTAACACATCCAATAAACAATAAGTGAAACCTACCACTAAATTTAAAATTCCAGAACAGCCAACTACGAAAGATGAACAAGCAAACAACTATTAAATAACTACTTATTAATTAAAATAGAAACCGAAATAATAAAAATAAAACCTATTTAATAAATAAACTACACCAATCAGCAACACCTGAGAAGTAAACTAAGTATGCGAGAACCTCAACTGTAAAGAATTTTCTTTACTCACCTAGGAATGAAATTTTATTGTTAAACTTGCATGTTATCCTTTCTTGATTTGCAATGATATCAGGAATGGAAAAATAGTGCATCCTAGAACTAATAAAAGACATTTCGTCGAAATTCAATAAAACATAAATATCATAACCTTTCTGCATGTGGCGGGAAAAATACAGAAGACCAACAAAATTTTATTCAACTGGATTCCGAAATTAATATATAAAAATAAGATGTCCACCTCATCATGAGATTTTGATTTTATAATCATTACTGCCGCATTTATTAAACCTGATTGCCAAGAATCTTAATTTTATAAATTACGCAATTAAAATTAATATGATGCTTTAATTTAGACCTTTTGAAACTCTACGTTCATATTTTAAACTGTCGTGTTTTTAAAATTACTATTGAAAAAGTTAATTAGATATATAATCTACACATTAATACACAAGCATTTTTTATTTCGTACCGATTGCACTGCACATATACAGTCAGAAAGAAAAAAGTCCACATACATTTAAAAATTAACTTCATAAGTAATAAGAGAATATTAACTCAATATTCCCGTTAGTGTCAGTCCACTTTTGCTCAGTAGGGCTTAAATCGGTTGCCTGGGGAGGGGAGGATAACTGTAGGAGTGCATTGCATAGGCCAGTCCGTGGAGGAGCAAAACAGGAGGGCGTGTTGCAAAAGGTGGTATTGCAGCTTTCATTTTTTTTAAGTTGTATTTTACAGACATGTAAAAAACAAAAATGCTAATACTGATGACCATAGGAAAACTTTTGGCAGCCAAAAAACCTCGAAGGACTTTTTTGATTTTTCACCTAGAACTCCTAAACGAAAAAGTCGCTGTTTAAAAAATAAAAGCGTCTAATGAGTGCCACCACATAATAATTCGATAAAGTGGTATGGTCGAAAACTACGGTCAAATAATGCTGATTTTTTCCAACTTTGTCAAAAACTGAGATAAAGTACTATATAAGAGTGAGTAGCTTGGAAATTAATACTCTAATAGAAAAGCTCATAAAAAAAAAATAAGTTGTAGAGCATCAAGTTCTGAGTACCAAAATGTTTAAATTGGCAATCTCCCGATCTCCAACATTTCGCATATTAACCTATCAGAGATGTCTTTTTCGATTGCAAAATGTAGAGTAATTTTCATTTTCATGTAGATTTGTATGCATTGTCTCTCTGTTGAAAAATGCAAGTTCTCGACCTCCATGAAAAAGTACTTTTTTCCTAAGTAACTCGCTAAGAATACATTAGGGAAAATTTTATTATTACCTATGTTACATATAGAACATGCAGGGAAATTAACGTTCATTAAAAATTGATTATGAAAATTTTTTACTTAAAATGTATTGGAAGCAACTTACTGAGGAAAAACTGAAAAAAGGAGGTTTACTTTACTTTACTTTGCTTTACTTCAACTGGAGGTTTTAGTTTGCATGCAAATGCGAATGTGACTGGGCAGAGGCTCAATGACTTTTCTGCAGCCAGTGGCGTAGCCTTAGGAGGGGTCCACCGGTCCGACCCTTCCCAAAATTACAAAACACTTTTACTTATTAATATATGTAAACAAAAATTGTATAAATGTTAAATGTTATTGCATAAATAATATACCTAGGCATATAAAATATTATATTTAGAGAGGGCTCCCTTACAAACCCGTTTGGGGTGAGTTTCTTTAAAGTAGATAATTGGATGGATCCCTTCCCGAAATGAAATCCTGGCTACGCCACTGTCTGCAACACATTGGCCTGGTTGTATATAATTTCTCGTGAAACTTCATAAAGCCACCAAGAGATCATCAAATAAAGCCGTTGCTAGCCAAAGCGACCAAATTCTGATAAGCCAAGCCATAGATTCAACTTATTGGTCTAAGAGTATACATGGGAGTTAATATGGAATAAGATCATTTATTGAGTATTGTCGGGATCCGTTCAATGAAAAGAAATGCAGCAGGCCCCGTCCCACGAAAATACGATGTCTCGAAGCTGAAAACCGTTGTGCAGAATGCAGCATACCGACAGCGCCTAGATGTTAAGCTGGTGGAAGTTCTGTAAGATGGAGTTATACATTGGACGAGCATTGGGAAGGAATAGCCAAGGTTCTCAAGAATATAGAGAAGGAGAAGCCCGAACCTCAAGCGAGAAATGATAGCTCTATGTGGTTCGTTAACGACTGCTTAGCTGTCACAACCAGGAAGAATGAGACTTACAGGGAGATGTCCGAAAGGAATGAAAAAACAGAAAGAAAAAAAACATGGAAGAATAAAAGGATCGAGGATATTTAGAGCCATAGGACACTCCATGAAAGTCTTCTCTTCCTTCAGAAGTTAAATGAAGGGAGATCTGTATTCAAACAAGTAATCTCATTCATGGACATAGATGAAAAACTATTGACGGAAAAGCAAGATATCCTGGTGAGGTGATGGAGGCATATCAAGAACACTCTTAACAAAGAAAATGTAGAAAAGGGTGCTATTGCGGGTACGATGGCGTAAGATATCCCAAATGACTCGGGACCAACAGATTAGGTCCGTTTCGAAGTTACAGAATATATAGGCCCCGGGACAGAAGAGCATACAGACGGAGATACTGAGATGCGGAGGTGAGAGACTCATATAGGATGTTCACAACCTCATACGTATAGAGTGGGAAAAAGAAAGGATGCCTGAAGTTTGGATACCAGGTGCTATTTGTCCACTCCACAAGAAAGGCGATCAGATGGAATGTGACAATTATCGAGATGTAGTTCTCTTAGATGCCTACAAGGTGTTATCAAACATCCTTTATGAAAGACTCATTGGATTTTTAGTTAAAACATTTTCTTTTTACCACTGATTCCTACGACATTCATATTATTTCTTTTCCTTTAATGAACATAAAAAAACAAAAGTAAAATAGAAAAAATGGTTTACTGTGTTCTCCCAAAGATTTGAGACAAGTTATTATTAGGTATGTTCAGGTAGGTTATAATATCACCACTCTTGTATTCATGGAGGAAGGAAAGTACCTTCCTTCTCCATGCTTGTATTTCCCCAAGTTATGCTTATTTGTAACCTGACTGCTTTGTAACCTCAACCGATAAAATATAGATGACAGTTAATTTTTCCAAATAATGAGCCATGAACAACTTTGGTTTTAGGAATGCTGTTATTGGCAAAAACGAAGTTAGAGATCCTATATGGCCATTTTTAAATGAAAGTAATAAAATACATAAAAGACGAAATAAATCAGCAGTGGGTATTTTATTTTATTTTGTTTTTATTTTCTTCAATATTTTCAACCTACTTTGCTAATGTTTTAGGCCAACGCTACTGTAAATCCTTTGGATCTTCTTGAGGAGAATCGTTCATCAGAGTATGAAAATGATGCACCCACAGTACCTCTTAGAACTATTGATTCTGAGGAACAAAGTGAAATGGAAAACAGTTTTCCTACTCTTACAAAGTCAATCACTATGAAAAAAGTATTAAAACACATTCCCGACAATGAAACATCTAATTTTAACTTGGACTTTCATATGATATCAAAAAAACAGAATTATGCACCAAGAAGAATTAGAGGCCCTAAATTTCGAAATGAAATCAGTGTTTCATTATCATCATTAATAAAGGTGAGAACTCAGTTTTTCAGACTCAGTAAAGTGAACCATTTTACCAACTCATTATTATTCAATATTGTGCCCAGGATTTCTCCCTATTTATTTTACTCTTTCATTATTATCATTGAAAAGTTGATTATATAAACCAGACAATCCAAATAGACCTGTTACAAACTTCGTAAAAAAATTAATTCAACTACCAGGATAGAACTCGAGGAATGAAGCCTAATTAAACTCAAAACCTAAGGAACCTCAGCACATAGTTTCAAAAAACGCTATTTCAATACTTATTATAAATCTCTTCTGCTTCTCTGCAACAAAGTCTTGTTAATAAAAATTACATCAATGTAGGTAAGTGTGGATAAAGGCCGTGAATATCAAGAAAACTTGTTCATTAGTCTTGACTGGATGCCTTTCGATTCTTATTAAATTTTCATTTTTCTGATTTAATTCTTATTTAAGGATTTAGATTTACTGTTTAATAAATGTTTTGTACATTTAATAGAATTAAAATTTTTAAATTGTTCGCTTTCCATTCTTAGACAATATCAATTCAGCCAAAAAGCAGTCTAATTGAATGATTCTCGAGTCATCCTGAAATCACTATACAAGAAATATAATGGCTCCTCATAAAGGATCGTAGTAGTATGTTGTTTGACAAAATGGAATACTTTAATCGTGAGACAGTTTTTCTTGATATTTTATAATTTACAATTTGGTCAATTACAAACATTTTGAAGAAATTTGGGATATTTATTTACTAAGTCTATAAATTATGTCAAATCTTTAAGTTATAATATTTTATGAAAATGATATATTTTAACAGTTCAATGCAAAGATGCTTTCAGTTTTAATTTTTATTGGTTTGATTATTATATATATATATTTTTTTTAGCCCCCTGT
The DNA here is from genome assembly GCA_948150685.1 of Rhaphigaster nebulosa. Lineage (NCBI taxonomy): Eukaryota > Metazoa > Arthropoda > Insecta > Hemiptera > Pentatomidae > Rhaphigaster > Rhaphigaster nebulosa. Next base: position 94,125,933 of record OX411309.1, on the reverse strand, counting down.
GTCTAAGAATAAACCACTTTATAAGAAGATTGTTATGAAAAATAGGATATTAAGTGGCAATAAACTGGACAGTGACATTCCTATAAGGAAAAAAGGAAAATCTCATCTAGTTAAGAAAAAATACCTAACTCAGTACAAAAAAGTTATTTTACTATCAAGGTCTTTGAAAAAAAAAGATGATTACAACAAATGTTTCCGCAAAGTTAAATGTCTTATACCACAGATTGTGAATAATAATTTTAATATTGAAAAGTTACAGTCATCACTCGAATTGCTTAGTATAGAAGACTGCAAAAAAAAGTGTAGTGATGACAGTTCTGAACCTGAAATATCTACCGAGGAAATAGCAAAATCTTTACTTCATTCCCGGAAATTTCCAAAGTAAGCAATGTTATTCCAATTTTTAACCTCAGTTGTGCAATTATTATATTTAGAAAGGAGAATTTGAAAATTATATATATATATATATATATATATATATATATATATATATTTTTTTTTTTTTTTTTTTTTTGATTTTTTTTTCTTCTTCCTTGATATCCTTCTTGGAATAGGCATAGAGTATCCTCAGGCCACCTTCCCATGCTCTTGTAGTTGACCCTCAGAATTAATCTTGACCTTCTCACCCAGACTAGAAAAAGTAAAGCTGTAAGATTACCCACTCTTCAGAATTAATTTATGTTAAACACTCTTCCTCATTCATTATAATTATGAAAAATTCATGTTATTTCATGCCCATCATTTTTATAAGAGATATCTATTTCCACTTTTTGGATGTTTCCTATACAACTTTGTTCTTTAATTATGATGCTATAAAACTTGTTTTGGACAGTTGGTAAGTTTTTATCAGGATAGGAAAAGAGCTAAATTCAGAGAGCCAGAAACAAATTTGTAATGAAAAACGCCCACCTGCCTACATAAATTTACAGGAATTTTCTTAGCTCGCATGCATGTACACACAGAGTGGAGTAGCTAAGGATGATTGTGACTCAATGTAAGCATTTTTCCTGTATTCCCCTTCCCCTCTCCTCAGTAAAATAACCTACTTCATCTTCACCATAAATAACGTAAACAATTTTCTTTTTTTTTATGTTATTTATGCTTATATGCACTGTGCTTCCCACAGGTTCTATAACCCAAAATGTTTCATCGTTTGGTTTGGCATTATTTATATTTTAATGACTTATTTATGTTTTGAACACCTTCTTTAATCCAAATTTTTTGCTAATCTGAATACCCTTCTGCAGCAATTAGCTTGGATTAGTGAGATTGCACTGTATAATTGCATATCTTTAATGATTGTTTTTTATTTCTTTTATAGATATTGCACCAATCTGATCACAACTGCCCTTTTAAAAAACACTGAAAACTTAGTTGTGAGGCTAAGAAATTTGCAAAGCAAACAACATGCCAAAGACCCCAGTAAAACATTTTCAAAACGTAGATATTTATGTGGCTTCAGAGAGACAAAGAGATTCTTATTATGTGGAACTGTTAAAGCTGTAATCATTGCAACTGATCTTGAAATAGATACAGGTAAAATTTCCTTTCTTTTAGGTCTGTAGGAAATGTTGTAGACTGATTCTTTTTTAGAAGCCATTACTGATTATATTATGTGATACTATGAGTTTAGCAAAAGGAATGTCAATTTCATAAAACAGTTGGATGGAAAATAAAGTTCCCAACCCCTTAAAAAAACTTTAGGGTTAATTTAATAGGAAAGTTTTTATGAACAAGAGATTTCTAGTTATGGAGAGGAAGTTGCTCAACAACTCTTGATATAGACGAGACCCATCAAATCAGTTGCCGCTATGATGGCAGTTGATTTGTTGGAGTTTAGTTGGCATCTTCCTTGAATTTCATTTTCAAGATAGAATCACTTCTTATTTTTTAAGTAGTTTCTCTTTTACCCTCACAGAGCTGAGTGAGGCCTGTTCTTATGTAACCCATGATTCTGCAATGCAGTAACAATTAGTTCTGAGGACTAAGATCATACTTAGGTGCATAAAGAAATGGCTGTGAAAACTAATTAAACTTTCAAATACTTTTTTTTTATTCAAATTTAAAAATGAAGTAGAGACTGTTAATCCTGTTAATTTTCAATTAATAGCTTACTCTAATCGGCTTGCTGGTCCTCCACTTTTTGTCAAATATATTGATATTGGCATATTACATTTACTCTAAAGCGTTTATTTATTTATTAAAATATCAGTAATTATTAATGTTTTATTTAGTACAAGAGTATAGTGAAAAGCTGCTGGCAAGAACGGTAAACTACATGATTGGATTTATTTAATAAAAATATTTAACCCTTTCTTGTCGGAGGGGAACCTCAGTTCCCCTTTCTTTAGTTTAAGAATTTTCCTCTCCTGCATAGAGGTAGAAGCATCTTTACAATATCTAAGTATTCAGGGATTAGTGGGTGGCAGAAAAAGAGTTAAACTAAGTAGTAGGTAAACTATGAATACTGCTGAAAAATAAACATCTTTTGAGTTTATAAGACTATTTATATACTTTGACATGGTCTTTCAGATTAAGCTTATTCATTCTGCATGTTTGTACCTTTGCTTTTATAAAAGTACATCCGCAAATTTTTATGTTCATCACTTGAATTAAGTACCAAATTTTTTCTCAGGCAACATCTCAAACCTATTAGAGGTTTGAGCAAGAGATTTTACAAGCCTAATCTAAAAATAAAAGGAAAATGTTGATGAAGGATATTCCAATGAGCCTCTAAATTATGAAGTTTTTTCCACCTTTAATTTAAGTCAATTAAGGTATAAGAGACAAGACCTAGTGAATCGCTGTGTAAATTAAATTAACTAGATTTGAGACACTTTGGTGATCTTCGCATTCTCAAATCATAAGGTGCAATGGTTTGAATTCAGTCTGAATGGGATGAAATTTATTTCCTGGCAGATCCATAGAATAAAATTTCAGAGTCTTCACGAGGAAAACCATTATTTTACACTAAATTTTAATACTTAAAACAAGTAATAAAAATGTTTAATTGTGTTGGAAACCAAATTGCGTTTGTAACCTTTATTACCGAAACATATGATTTATGTATTTAATTTTAATATAATTTTTGATGAAAGGTTATTATGACCTTCAAGTAAAGTACCGTTTTCGGCTCACCAATTTTAACCAAAATATAGTAAATACATTCACATCAATATAAAAGTCCTATTTACCAAATTTGAGATGTAAAACATTATATTTTAATATAATTTTTGATGAAAGTCTAATATGACCTTCAAGTAAAGTACCACTTCCGGTGATTAAGCAGTGACCAAAAAGGGAGGTTCACAACTAGATTTTACAACAATCCTAAATACAAAATTTCAACTTTCTACGGCTAACCGTTTTTGAGTTATGCGAAATACGAACGTACGTACAGACGCCACGACGAAACTAGTCAAAATGGATATTTCCGTTGAAATCTGAAAACCGAAAATTTTCGCGATTACAATACTTCCTTTACTTCGTACAAGGAAGCAATCGTTACCAAGAGTCTGTTGCCTTTATGATGGTCATTGGTGTATTAGCCTGTTCAAACAACCATCCCCACCGGATGACACAAAAATGCCCCTTTTTATCCTCCTCCTTCCAAATTTTAACAATGTCCTTTGCGTTATAACTCTCCTCCGCTTGGGGGCTTCTCTGGGGTGTGTCTAGGGACAGTAATATGGTAGATTCATGTAGTGGGTTCCTGAGATATGAGTGATATCTAAAGATAAAAAGCATGCCTTCTATTCATTGGTTCAGACACTATTAATTTACACATGAATATGCACCTTTTAAGAGGCATCAAAGTGCCCACATACCAAAAGTGTGATAATATAGCTCAATAAGCAAAATGCAAGTTGTTAGAGAGTCAGTGGTGGTACCTGGATACGTAAACGAATAATCTTCATAGGAACCAACCCTAAAATACGTCATAAAATATCTGTCACATGCAAGTGATACAAATCACACCTTCAGTTTTTGTGATTTTACTACTCTGATTAACATCAACGTCAATCTCCTCCCACCTCCCAGTCTCTTCTAGGGGACTCAATACTCAAGCTGTACGGGTTGCGTCTGTCAGATCGGAGGCGTTCTGTTTCTTTTGATTTACTCTGTCCAAAATAAATGTCGATGGTCAACTTCACAGATGTTAGTACAATTGGGTCATTACAGCACGAAGAGTTGGAATTTGTCTAATCTACATTACATATCTGTTATTATTAACTAGCATTATTATATAATAACATCAAATTATCCTAACATACAAGAAAACAAAGTGAGTTAATAAATAAGAAATTACTGGATGTTAAAAAAAATATTTTTTTCTCGAAACTATGAAATTTGTACTTAATCCATTTAGTTGACCATGGATATTTTCTATTTCGTTTTACTATAATTACGTAATTGTATTTTTCTTTTATAAAGCTAAGGAATCTCGTGCTTATGGGCCCAAATGTAATAAACGCCACTGAAAAGAGTGCTCCTAATTAGAAACGATTTAGCAGAATTTTGAGCTATCCAAAACTTTGAAAGAAATATTACATGAGAATGAATAGAATGTCATATGGTTGAATTCTTCAAGAGCTATAATTAGACGATTTCTTGAAGTCAATGACCATGAAGTAGAGACTTTTTTGAACTGAAATACAGTGAAGAAAATTAATTTTGTTGGTCTCGGCAATAGATTTCGGAGATTTTTTGGGTCAAATCGCAAAAACGTTCGAACACTTACTCAAACCTCCTGTAATGGCTCAGAGCGCAGAATAGTGCCTGAAGTATGATTTTGGAGTCCTGTGGAAGCTAAGTTTCTTATTCAAAATTTGAAGATGTGGCTGTGTGCTATGAATTTTAATACAATGTTAGTTATTAATTGTATTGCTACACATAATATAATTTGCAATTGTATTTTATTGTTATAAAGGCCAATTCGAAGCCCCCCCTTAGGCCGAAGCCCGTGGTATTTGCCACGTGCTAATTTACGCCCCTAGGACCGAAAATAAGTACATGCATATATATTCCAGCCTTCACTGTCGCTGTGCAGTGTGAGGTTAGTAAATAAATATATTGACATTTACTTATCTGTTTACTTATAAGACCTTCATTATGGTATTTAGGAATAGTCTCACAGTCTACCACAATGATTTATTTTTATTTGGAACAGATGAAATTTTTTACTTTGACTTACCTTTATACGAATATATAGTAAAACAAAGTATTGTGATCGTGAAAAATTTCGAATTTTCAACGGAAGTACAAGTTGTAAGGTCCCTTGTGTCCAAATAATCAAGTCTCGCAAAATGATCTGAGTGTGAATGTGAGCCTAACTCAAAAACGAAAAGTTGTACGAAACTAAAATTACGTATTTGAGGTTGGTATATGCTCCTGATGTTAGAGCACTTTTCCGCCAAAATCGATTGACTGGAAGGGCCACTTTATATCAGCGATTTAACATTTTTTTCATAATCGGCTCTTGCGATTTTGATGAAACTTACCTAATTTCTTCTCCTTTAAGTACTTTAACTTTTCATATATTTAATAAATACTGAGAAAGTGCAGAGAAAAAAGAAAATTTCTTTTCAGCATGCATTTTATGCAAAATTATGTATGAAATCATATGAAAGGTAATGAAATTCTCTAAAACACGAAAACAAAAATTATATAAATCGGAATAGTATTAGCAAAAGATACAGTTTATCTCAAAACAAATACAAGACCATAGATGGAAAGCCGAGCACTTCCAAAAGGAGACGGATGCGATCGAACCTCCTCCCGCCAAGCTGCCACTCCTCCCACACACACCTCCACACCAATCTGTTGTCAACAATACGCTCTGTAATAATGTGATGTAATAATATAAGTGTAGAAATTAACTTAGTAATTTCTACTTATATTTGAATGGAAACTAAATGAGATTTCAATGGAAACTATACCGAAACTTTTGAAATATATTTTCAGCTTGAAAAACAAAAATATATAGTTTACGGAATTGTCTTGCTAAAATTGTTAAAAAAAATAATATTTTATTGCACTTTTGTGAAAGAAGAGGTGAAGAAGTAAATGCTGCTAATTTTATTTGGAGTAGTGTTTATATTAACTCTTTAAAATTTTATTAAAAATATTATTATTATAGGGTGGTAAGAGAAAGTTGTGTGATAATGCTGTATGAGATTTTTTAAAAATCTTGCCATCTCTGTTTTTATCAATATAAAATAACATTTTTTAAACTACTTAATTTATTCACTAAAATAATCCGAATGTCAAGATTAACTTTGTTTTTATAATTATTTTAATAGCCACCTAGCTACTTTTATTTATAATGTATAATATAATGAACGGGCCGCTGATGTTTTGGCGTCCTTAAGACCGCCTTTTGTTTCCATCTAAGTTCCTAAGGATGCGTGCCTCCACGTGGTGCGGCTGGATACTTTATTCTGAAAAGGCTAGGAATAGAGGAACTAAAACGAAACCCTCTAGGGCTAAATACCCTAGTTGTATACCTGCCATAATTATCTGACCATAACTTAATAAATTATATCATGAAATTGACTTCTCACAGAAATAATTACCCTGAAGACAAAGTCGGGCGATCGGATTCCAGGGTGCCTGACAGTGTGAAGCCAAAAGATAATATTGGTGAATCGGAGCACCGTAAGAACTCCCAAAAACTTTTTAAGGCAAAAACAAAGTACTTTTTTGGGACATGCAATATAATCTCACTAATACAAGTAGGCAAACTAAAGCAATTAACCACAGAACTAAGAAGGTTGGACATATCTGTGATGGCACTACAGGAGACGAGGTTCCCAGACAAAGAAACAATTGAATCGGATGGATTTCGTATCTTCAAAGGAAAACCGGGAAAGAGAGTTTTGAAGAACACCCCGCCGGAACGGCTTTTATAGTGAATAACAATTTCCTAGACACAGTAACAGACTTCAAAGGTGTAAATACCCGACTATCAACCATCACAATAAAGTCCACCAATAAGAAATATACTATTGTAAACCCGCATGCCCCCAAAGAAATATTGAACACAAAATATGGGCAAATAAAAGTCACAAAAAAATTTAAATACCTGGGGGAGATAATATGTAACAACGGAACTGATAGGGCATCCATAGGAGAAAGAACAGCCAAACTCGAAAGACTGAACTTTGGCACTAGAAACATGTACAGCAAGAAAAATTTGTCCTCCAATGCAAAAATAAGGCACTTGTACAGTAGTAAGACCAGCAATACTGTATGGGATGGAAACAGTCAGCCTTCCGAGGCTGGAGAAAATCCTGAACATTGAGAGAAAAATTCTGAGGATTCATGGGCCCAAAGTAACACAAGAGGGGTTTAGACGAAAATCCAACTAAGAAATATACAGAAATTTGGAAGATCTTGAAACAGTCATCAGAACCAGGAGACTGAGGTTCTACTGCCACATGGTCAGAATGAACAATAAGAGGCTGAATAAAAAATTTTCGACAGAGTCTTAAGCTATAAGAGTATAGGTGGATATGTGAAACAAATAAAAGAGGAGCTGGATAGACTGAAGATAAAGGATAAGGACTGCTTGGATAGAGAGCTTTTCGTAAAAAAACTAAAAGAAGTTGGGATTCTTGCAGGAAGGAAGTAGAGACGAGGGAGAAAATGGACTAAGGAAGAGCGAGAGGAATAGTCCAGGAAGATGAGAGAGTATTGGAGTAGAAGGAATGCGGAGAGTGCGAAGAAGATTATTAAGTGATATTCGCGTGGTCCTTGCTGGCCGATCCATGTAAAAAAAAAAAAAATTATGAACGATGCCAAATAGATTTATTAGTAAGGTTTTTTTAAATCCAATATGTTAACATATGGCACATGCAATTTTTTAAATATGCTTTTCATAAATATGTTGACGCTGAAGTTCGATGTTGATCTTTTGCCAATGGTAATATTTCTAATCTTTGACCTGCATGGTACCATGATTTTGGACCTAATTCAAATACATGGGAAATGAAGCCAGGCGCAACACAGATCATTTGGTGGTATTCACCGATCCATGGATTTAGTACGAAAATGTCAGGGAAATTCTCTTTGGTCAGCATAATTTCTCTTTGTTCTGATAAGTCGTGTATAGAGATTTTATTGTTTGCATTGCGATATATTCTATCTATCTTTTCTGTTACAATCAATGGTGTTTGATGATCGATATCTGTTTTGCACTTTACTTTGTCGATGTATTCACAGCCATTAAGCCCGTAGATTTTACATTGCTCAATAGATCTAAGCCTGAGGAATGTTTCCAGTACTAAGTTAAAAGAAATAGTTTTTTCCGGGTGTGGATTGTAAACTCCTATAATTGAAGTTAATGTTGTTAAACCAAGTATAATATTTAAATTCAAATAAAAAGGGTGTTTCCAACGAAGTGCTTTCATCACAACATTTTCTTTCAATTCAATTTCCGCAGCAATGTTATTATTTATAATGAAAGGTTCTGCCGGATTTTTCCATTTACAGAACCTAGCAAATCCATTGTTAGGCATATTTATTTGATCCATATTAAAATTTGGAAAGAGTACATGAATTCCTCCTTGTATAGGATTGATGTAATCGAACTTACTATCATCCTTGATAAAAAGTTGTTCCACGTTCAGAACTTTCCAGGATGTTATGGACCCTCCATGAAAATTGATGGTGCCATTGGTGCTTTGTTTGTGGTTTCTGTAAAGTTTCAGCATGTTATCATACAATTCCCAGCTATTCATTGTTTTTGTTTATTAATTAATATATCACCTATTAACTTCAAAGAAATAACTAAAAACTGAAGTCATTGTGCATATTTTCAACAGTGGCGTTGCAGTGGTACCTACATATGGCTCAGTGATGATTAATAATTGAATGTTTAATTGTTGCTTAATACAACTATTTTGAACAGTTTTTCTTTATAATTACATTATCTTAAAACATGTTGGAAGCAGTATAATGGAGAGGGTAACCGCCAAGAAAAGTGAAGCCAAAAAGGTGGGACTTATGGGCAATGTGGGCTTGGCCTAGGAGTTGGCCTTCTGTCTTTTACGTTACTGTTATATTCTCACAGAGCATTTAGTTCGTTGTTTTTACTGTTATTTTTTTTTTTTTTATTATTCTTAATTTGGAAAAAATATTCGTTCCGGTCCTGTCTACAACAATCTATTAAAAACAAATTATCAGTCTTATATTTTTGTTTTTAAGTTTTCTTATTATTTCTTTTTAACTGGATTTTGCTAGTTACGGCAATATTCACCCTTCTATCATTTATGTTTCAAGTTTATAAAATTATGTTTTGTTAATGAAGCAGAAATTCTAGACCTGAATGGAGTAGAAAATTATAGACCTGGAAAAAATGTTAAATGTTCGAAATCGGTCTTCAGTCTTTTACCTGAAACATAAATATTTTTGAAATTACTATTTTTTTAATCAACAATTTGTACAAATTTATTAGAATTTTTTTTTGTATTGACTTAATATAATTTCTGTATACTTAATCCTATAACTTAATTATTGTTTTGTTTTTGGAAGAATTTTTAATTTAATTTTGGTTAGCTTTTATTAATACGGTTGTTAATTATGAATACGGACACTGAAGGACGAATGCTGAGATTGGGAATTTTTTTTAGAGAAAGCTCAATGAAACTAATAGAACAACATGAATTAAGTTTTGTTCTGAAGAATTCCCAGAAACGTCGATAAATATGTGATTAATTTTTAAAATAAACAGAAAATTCATGGAAGAAATTTACTTCCCAAACATACATTTTGCACTAAGTGGCCTGAGAAAGCATTAATTAAAAAATCATTAAAATTCACCAAGATGTTAAAAATTAAGTTTATAAAATTGTAATTAAGTCTCTGCTTTTGATAGCAATCAATATATCTTCAGGTCCTTGCCATTTACATTGACATACATTAGTTGGAAAAGCACAGATATTTAAACATGAATTTGTCAAGAACAGCTTAATAGATTTTCATGGTTGATGAAACAAATGATTGGAAATCGCATTTACTACATTTTATATTCTGTTCATATTTGCAATTAAGTGGGCGGTTTCGCAGATAATTACATAAATAAGGGGAAATTCTTCTATACGATAGTGTAAATCTGGGCAATGTGGGCGTGGTCAACTACCCACTTTTTGGCTTCAATTTTTCCGAGAAGGATAGTAGGGGTATGTCATCCCTCTGACTTAAAGAGTTATGATTTACGATCCCTCTGCCAAAAACGTTTCGTGTTACTTTGTACATGCTTTACTATAACTTATACTTACTTTAATATAACTTATTCTTACTATACTATAACTTATACTTACTATAACTTCTGTGATCGATTATTCACTTAAATGTGATTTTTTTTTTAATTATTTTAAATTTACATGTTTTTTTTCTAAAAATGTGAAAATATTTTCATATAAAAATATGTTTATCTTATAAATAAAATAACACGTGTAAATTGTTATGTGTTTGTTAGGCTTTTTTATCCCCTTTTTACAAGAAAACGACTGAACTTATTTTGACTCATAAAACCTAAAGAAAAAAAAATTACTTAAGAGAATCACAACATTCAAAGTTTCAAAATTTCAACATTCAAAATATTAGAATCGCTTACATGTGTTAGATAAATAAATGGATAAATTGCGCAATACAAATCATCACATCATCATCATCCTTAGCGCGACAATCTATTACTGGATCTTGGCTGCCTCAAGAATTTTCTTCCATTTCTCCCTATCTCGTGCGGCCTTCCACCAACTCTGTAATGCCAGAGCTCTGGCATTACCACTCACACAATCCAGCCATCTCAGCTTTGGTCTTCCGATTTTCCTCTTACCAATTGGTTCGACATTGAATGCTTTTTTCGGGACTACATTATCATCCATCCGTAAGATATGACCCGCCCATCTAAGCCTAGTTATTCTTATATATTTGACAACATCGGGCTCTTTATAGAGGTCAGGAAGTTCACTGTTGTGTCTGATTCTCCATTCGTTGTTTTCCTTAACGGGAACATATATCTTCCTGAGAATTTTCCTCTCGAACACCAACAGTTTTCGCTCTTTGACCCTAATCATTGTCCATGTTTCTGACGCATATGCCAGTACAGGGCGTATTAGTACTTTGTATATGTTCACCTTTGTGGATCTAGACAGCGATCTGCTTTTCATATATTGCAGGAGTCCATAATAGCACCTATTCGCAGCAACGAGCCTCTGTGCTATTTCCTGATTAATATCGTTGTCCGCTGTTACTACTGAACCTAGATACTTGAAACTATTTACCTTTTCGAAGTTCCAAGAGCCAATTTTGATGGTTGGGTCAGTCAGCCGGTTATCTGTCGTTATATATTTTGTTTTTTCTTCATTTATTTGAAGTCCAATTTTTCTTGCCGCTGTCTCAAGCGAAGTAAACGCATCCATCATTGCTGCCGATGATCTTCCAACAATACATATATCATCAGCGTATGCTAAGATTTGGACGCTTTTTGTATATATAGTGCCTGTGGTCTGTATTCGTGCGTCTCTTACTGCATTTTCAACTGCTAGGTTAAACAGGGTGCATGCTAGCGTGTCTCCCTGTCTTAATCCTCTTTCGCAACAAAATTTATTAGACAGATCTCCTTGTACTCTAACTCAGCAGCTGGCATTTGTCATCGTCATTCTGACCAGTCGTATTAGTTTTGACGGAATTCCCAGCCTCTTCATAGCTATGTATAACTTGTCCCGATACACACTGTCATATGCTGTTTTGAAGTCTATAAAGAGGAGATGGATGTATGTATTGAATTCATTCATCTTTTCAAGTATCTGTCGCAGAGTAAACAGCTGATCAATGGTGGACTTTCCCTTCCTGAAACCCACTGATATTGCCCCACCACTTTATTGGTGTAAGGTCTTATTTTAGCATTAAGAACGTTTGAAAATATCTTGTACGCCGTGGGGAGTAGGGTGTAGTTGTTACAGTCGAGGACATCATTCTTCTTGTGTATCAGGCATATTACTCCTTTCCTCCATTCTTCCGGCATAACTTCTATCCATATCTTTAACAGGATATCGTGCACACGCTTCAGAGTTTCTGGTCCTCATTGTTTCAAAAGTTCAGCTTGCAGACCATCGATTCCGGGGGCCTTATTATTCTTAAGTTGCATAATGGCATCAAGCACGTCATCCTCGTCAGAAGGTTCCACGTCCTGCTACTTAGCTGATTGGTATGGAGTAGCGTCTTCATCATCCACCTTAAAATGTTTCTTATAATGCTCTTCCCACCTATTTAATATTTCAGATTTATCTGAAATTAGTGTTCCATTAATATTTCGGATCTGGCTATTTCTGGGTACGTACGCTGTTCTTCCTTTGTTAATGCTTTTGTAAAGCTTTTTAACATCCCTCTGTTCCTTCAGTGTCTCTATTTCCTCTATCTTCTTTTTCTCCCACTCTCTCTTTTTCTTCCTGAGGATCTTCTTTTCTTCTCTTCGTCGCCTTCTTCCACCAGTTTCCTGGTTTTTCTTCCGGTAATCATTCGTCTATAGGCCTCGTTTTCCCCATTGGGTGGCTCTTTTACACTCTTCGTCGTACCAACTAGGTTTAATGTTTTTTTCTTCTAAGCCTAGTGTTTCTTTAGCAACTAGTTTTATGCCTTGTTTACAAACTTCCTAGATCTGATCAGTGCTGTTCTCTGTTGGGCATTTCGCTCTCTGCATTTGCTTGCTAATGTTGCGCTCAAATTCTTCCATGCAACGAGGGTCTTTGAATTTTGCAATGTTATACTTGGTTACTTTATCCATTCTAACTTTCCTTTCATTTGATATGCGTGCTCGGAGGGTTGCCACGACCAGATAGTGGTCTGAATCCACATTAGCGTCCCTGTAGGTTCTCACATTAAGTAGATTGCCTTTAAGTCTGGAGTTTATAAGCACATGTCAACAATCTGGTTTGTGGTCTTTTTATCTGGAGATGTCCACGTTGCTTTATGAATTCGTTTTGACTTAAAGAGCGTGTTTCCTACAATCAGTCCTAAGGATGCTGCGAATGTGGCAAGCCTAAGCCCATTATCATTGGTTATGTCGTGCAGACTGTGGCCTCCTATTGCTGGGAACAGTGAACTCTCTTTGCCAATTTGTGCGTTAAAGTCACCTAGGAATAGCTTTATGTCGTGACGAGGCAATTATCTGATGATTTTTCCAGTTCATCATAAAAGGAATCTTTGTCATTATCTTCGGCAGCTTCTGTAGGAGCATATACACTAAAGATGCATAAACACAGCATATACACTACAGATTTATATATGTGCCTTTTTGTCTCCATACCTACTTCTCGGTGACCAATTATACTATTGGAGTTCTGGTAATAAACTTGATTGGCTTTAGAAATTCTGTGAGACCTCTCTGAGTCAATCTTACCAGAGGAACTTATTACGGTCCCTAATTAGCTAAACTCCGACACAACTTCTAATACCTCCCCATTACAGTTAAGATGGACGTTTTCCTGATCTTCTTATGACAGAAGTAGGACCTTGCTCTTAGAGGTGTTAATGACCATTTCTTTATGGAGTAGCTCTTCTTGCCATTTTATTAGGGCTTCCTGAATCTTTTCTTGGGAATCAGCAATTAGGACAATGTCATCGGCATACAAAAGACTTTTTTCAAGAATGGTTCTTAAGTTCCATTTTCCTATGGCGGTCCATAGAGTGCGGCGCTTACATATTTTATGGATCTCGTCCCATAAAATTCAACAGGAGGGGGCTGAGACTATCTCCCTGCCTCATACCCCTTTCTACGAGGAATGCCTGAGATTCTCTTCCATTGATCCGCACAACTCCCTTTGCATCCTGGTATGCCGACTTAATGGCTGAAATTAGATCATCTGGAATATCTTTAGCCGCCAATGCTTCCCATTTTTCTTTTCTGGGCACCGAGTCTCTAAATATTTTTTTTAATTATTATTATTGTCTTTAAAGTTTTTAAGTCTAAAAATGCGCTAGTCTCTATCCCATGCGTTTTCTGTTGTGCTTCTTAGGACAAAAATGTGGTCCTGTGTTTGCTTTCCAGGACAAAAACCTTCCTGTTCATATTCTATTTTATTTTCAACAATTGTCCTCAGTCGCTTTTCCTGTAGGCTGGTGTAAAGTTTGTAGAAAACAGAGCAAGCACATTGGCCGATAATTTTCACATTCGGTGGAGCTGCCTTTTTTGTGGATAGAGATAATTACACTATATTCCCAATCTCTTGGAATTTTTTTCCTGTCCCAAATTTGTTGGAAAAGTTGTTGGAGCAGTTTGACAAGCTCTTGACCCCCATATTTTATCAGCTCCGGAGCAATACCATCTCTTCCAGCTGCTTTGCCTACTTTTATTTTTTGAATGGCGTCCATTACCTCCTCTTTATCAATACACTCTTCACTTTCTTGATTATTATTATGAGGCGATTATTATTCTGTATCGTTGGCGCCCCTTGAAAACTGCCCTTCATGAAATTGCTTCGATCTCTCTAGTATACGCCCTTCTTCTGTGATAATTATACCCGTTGCATCCTTGATATTCTTCACTGGCTTGCTTCGTTTTCCTCTGACTATACTCTTCACCAAAACTTCTTGACACTATCTCGGTGGTCTTCGTCTCGTCCAGGCTTCTTTCAAACTTCTCTCATGATTCTTTCTTTGCTTGACGAACTTTGGCTTTGCATTCATTTCTGGCTGACTGATACAGGAAACACATGAAACGTTTTTTCCCAAATAACAATTTATATTTTTTTAAATTTTATTCTTCATCGTGTATAGTGGGATTTTATTAAGATACTAAAACATTTATAATTACAATGCAAGGCCAGAGTAAATTGATAGGAAAGGTGTTTAAGCCCCATTATATATTCATATCTAAATTTCGAATTTTTGACCTTAAGACTTTTTCAAAAATCGACGTCGATTAGTCCAAGGGTGTTAAGGCATCATCTCAACAGCTTACCCTTTTGTTGTGGCTGGTAGGTCCTTAAGTTACAGTTAGAAGGGGTTTCTGGCAAACAAAAGCCTTACCTATTTATTTCCTCGGTTAAAGTTTGGTGGCTGTTTGAAAACACGGGAAGCAAGCATAACGTCTGAGTAGTGCATGTAAGTTTTAACTGGTCTATAGTTTTTTTATAGTTTAATAGGCGTACAAGGAAGTCATGTATTGTCCACACCAAATATTTTTAACTATCGACGAATCCGCAAATGATTGCATTTCGTTCTTTTCCCCATTTTCGAACAGCTACCAAACTTTAACCAAGCAAATAAACAAATAAAATTTTTATGTACCACAAACCTCTTCAAAACACTGTTACTTTTGTGAATTTCAAATTTTAACTCCAGTCCCATCGGCATGGTTATGGTACTCATTCGACGCAGAATTTGATTTTTTTAAATTTAATATACGATGGAATGTACGTCTAGAAATTATAGATGAAAAAACAAAAATAGTCCTAAAATTTAGTTTTTTTTTACCGCCATTTTTTCAGGTAGCATGATCCAGCTGACAGATTCTTATTTTTTTAATGTCAATACTTTAAGGATTCAAAAAATTGCTGTCAATGTTTTCTTCAGATAATGATTTTTTTTTTGGCACAGCCTCTCGGTCTATTCTACTTTTAGCCCAGAGGTAACACTTTTTCAAGATGGCCTCTCTTTTTTTCTGTTTTAGATGTTTCTCCAGTTTAGTTTAGATAGTATTCATGTTTTCAAATGAAATTTTTTTTTCTCACTCCCTAGTGCATTAATTTTCCGTTAAAGATTAGTCAATTTTGATCAAACTTCGTACATTGAGTGAAGTTTGTTAACAATTTGTTGAAAATATTTTAAATTAACTCGATTTCAAAAGCTAACTATGCTTTTGTACTCATGAAAGATTGATATCTCACTCTCTGGCTTCTCATTTCCTAGAAAATCCTAAAGTCTAGGGAATGAGATTTAAATTTAGAATGTATTTTTTTTTTTATTATTCATAAAATTGTACGTGTCTCAACAACTTTTGACAGCTCAACAACTCAATACAGGAATCGTATTTAACTTACTAGCTAATGCCATAACTGCATCATTTGACAACATATCAGTGGCAACTTGGAATCCTTTCAGCCCAGGTCCATATCCCGAGACCTTCCAGCCAACTGGGGAGTATGAAAGGACCTCTCGATACTAATAAAGGATGCTGCACACGCCTATAAAAGTGAGAGATTGTGAGTACCCTTCTTAAAAATGTATGGGATAAAATTGTAAACATTTAAATAACCTCAGAAGCTGGGACAATTTCTAGGAAGAAGTCCATTCTGGCAGAGCGCTCCTTATTTTTATAGAACCATTTTTTATGTGATTTAAGTCTGACTTTGGAAGAAATATTTTCACCACATTATAATCTAGAATAAAAATTGTTAAACAAATTTTTTTTAATCGGAAAATGGACTTGGCTGGTTTTGGAATTCAATGTCTCATCTGTAGGCGCATAAAAGTTTATCATAGATGTATCTTTGAATACTGGTTTTAAATATGCCATTGACTGTTATGTGAGTAGTTAACCAGGTATAAATTTCATTATGCTTCAACTATGGCTCGACAGGTGAACTAAAAAAAATAATAAAATTATTTACTTTTTAGATCACTTTATAAATAAAAAGAAAACCAACACAATACTTTGCTAATAGTAAATATATTTATCACTAAACATGCTTTATATAAGAATTTAACAATTTATTAGTTTCAAAATTAGCACTTTGTTAGAGAAAAGATTGAAGTACAGTTCATCCATGAATGAATGAATTCTATGAATTATTAGGACAAAAATTAAGATTGACTATTTTTGTACTTGATTAAATTCTATCAAATATTTTATTAACTTATTAAAGTTAATTCCTTGATCCAGAGCCCAAATTAGATAGAGCATCAGCTCAAGATAGTTGTTTTTCACAATGCCTATGTAGATCCTGTGCTTACAAATGAAGCTTTTACACTCTTTTAAGCAACCTGACTTCCTGCTTCTATTTTCCTTATTTTATAAGGAAATTTTCACCCGACCATCCTTATTTGAGGTTAGTGAAAAGAATCTGTCTTGCAAAAATGAACAAATTTTTTTTCACTTTAATAAATGGTAAGAACAGAAATTCAAGCACAAATTAGTTTTATGGTATTTTTCATTTTTATAAACAATCAACGGAGTGTTTCATAGAATCCTTTGCATGAGGAAACATAGAAACAACTGTCTTATAGACTTTTGTATTGAAATGCAGAGTTTTTAGCATTTTTTTCTTAGCACATTTTCTGACTCATTCTGTTCCCCACCATATTGGTACTAATTTTTCTGTAAATATGGTTCAAACTTTTAGCAAGTCTTAGTTTGATAAATTGATAACACATTTTTCTGACTCATTCTGTTCCCCACCATATTGGTACTAATTTTTCTGTAAGTATGGTTCAAACTTTTAACAAGTCTTAGTTTGATTCCCTCGAGATCATTCACAAGTTATGGATTATTGTTAAATTTAAAGCAATGATTAGGGTAGACAAGCATTTATATTTTAATAAATACTAAATAATTAAAATAATTTTTAAATTGTAGATTATTAACATATAGTTTCACATTTTTCACTTTTATATATAATTTCAGACTTGCCTTCAGGATTACCCCTAAAGGAGATTAAAACTTTAGCTGAAGAGAGGTCGATACCTGTTATTTTTGCTGGAAAACTAAAGCAGCTGGGCTATTGGACAATAAAGAAACAGAAAATAAGCATTTTATCAATATTAAGATATGAAGGTGCTGAAGTGAGTTGTTTTATAAAAATCAAATCCATTTTACTTGTTTAAAACTTATGTTTAGTGTTTTTAAATGTTTTTCTTACAACATTCAATGGTGCAACTATATTATGTTTTTTAAATTTTTTTAAAGTTAATACCTGCAGTTAATTTACTGACGCAGTTAAAAAAATTAAAATTAGGATTGACCTGTCTTATTTGGTTTCATTTCTTTCTAGTGCTGGAAGGGCTGGTTATCCAAAAAGTTACTTACTTATTCCAGCCATGGTTTTCTTTTTAAAAAATCATCTTTTGTAATATTGTTATATAAGTAATTAATTTCTATTTTAAAAGTAGAATAACAGCTCCAGTCAGGCTTCATCAAGTGGTTAAGCTCCTCATGCCTATTGTTATTGGGTTAAGTTTCAATTTCCTGATGGTTTGAGGTAAATCTTTTTATGATAGAAGCATTTTTTTGGTTGTGTAAGAAAGTTTTTTATAAAAGCTATGGGGCGCTGGTAGTACATCTGTGGTAAGGTCTATTGGGGTTTCTGATTAATTTAAGAATAGTAGGAGGCTAAAAGATAATAGTTCACTTACATCCTTTCACCTTCAAATAAAACAAATGTTTTATTAACAGCTCTCAACAAGCAACACTAATCAAATAAATCACCAACATCTCTTGGCATTATCACATAAAGTTGATGCTTAATCATCTGAACAGAATAACAGTTTTGCAAAATTATCTCTTTTACACCTCTGTATTTAGATGTCTAATGAAAAGGGGAAGCTATGATATTTGTTTTTCCTCTATTTTATGTGTATTTAAAAATATTTTTTCCATAATAAATAGGTTCATTCAACCATGTTTAAATGTATGTAGTTTAAGCTATGTGTATCAAATAATTTAATTAAGATCCCTTAATTACCGACTAACCTTACTCTATTGTTCAGAAGTTTTTTTTATTTTATTTTCAGCAACTTTATAATGATTTCATAAAAAGTTGGGAGGAAAGTAAAGAATCTTATGAGGAAATCATTAAGGAAATACAAATACTTCTTCCCAAAAGTATTTCTTCAAAAGAAGTACGTACATAATTTTCTTTGGCTGATCTTAACAAAATATGTATGCTGTAATTTTAATATATATAATAAGGCAATCATAATTATTTTTTTATTTTTTTTTTTTTATTAGAATATTTCACAAGATGTCGAACAGGAAATACGGGACAACATAATTTCTAAGTTAAGTGGTGAAATTGTTGATTTTAAAAAAGATCTTCAATGAATTAAACTTTTTATTTTCTATAACATTATGGAAATATTTGTTATATTACATTCTACTTGTCTGTGATATTAATTTTGTGGGTGCTTGGGAAAATATTATTTTATGTATTAATTCTATTTTATTATAGTATATTTTATTACCAATTCAACACTGAGACGAATAAAGAGGAAGTATATTTTTAAAATAACATTATATTTTGTTGAAAAGAAATCTAGATGCTATAAAAAATATTTTGATATGAATTTATCTATGGTAATCTATCTAGTAAAATTGTATTTCAATAGAGCATCAATAATTAATTAACATTCACTCATCCAAAAAATCTATTGATTATTTAATTAATGTTTATTATAAAGAGAATTTGTTTTGTTTTAAGTATAATTAATATTTTATAATTAATTAATCTTAATTATTATACGCATTTTTGCATTTCACAATAATATAATTTTTTTGGTTTTCATTTCTGAACATATTTTATTGTATATTGTGCTCAGAGAATTCTGCCTAGAGTGGATGTACATTAAAAAATAACAGGCAGGTTCTTTGATGCTTAACTTAAGTTTTTATTAATGCTCTACTTCTTAAGACAAAATTATTAAATAAGTTCCTCAATCAGCGTTTTCATATAATGTCAATGAATTTTTAAATAAAAACATAATTAAGTTATTTAATATAATACATATAATTATGTTACTCATAATTCTGTGACCAATATACTATTCCACTTATATTAAGCTCAAACATAAGTTTAAGTATAACAATTGATATTTTTTTTTTTTATAAGTATTATTTTTCTAGTAAAAAAGATTAAACAATTATTGTTTTTATCTTTTGACAATAAATGATTATGTTTTTAAGATGTGCAATATATCACTAGAGTAAAGCTTTGTTTTTTATTATGTTTATAAATGAAATTATTAATTATTTATTATCTTGGATTAAAATCTTTTTATCTAAGATAGTTTTGATTCTTTGTGCATACTTTACTTTGACTTTTATGTTACTCAAGGAATGCATATGTATTTTTTGGAAAATAAATATTTAAAAATTAATCAATTATGTTTAATGTTTACTATTGAAAATCAATATATTAGTTCAATGGATGCAATTTAAAATAAAATATATTTCATCTAATACACTTATGTTAATCCCTTTACTATCAAAACATGCGGTGATGATGTAACTAAGATTATAATTAGCTAACATTAGTTTCATTTAAAAGTTAATGTGAATTTAGATTTGCTACATCTTTGCTGGATTTATAGTGAAAATTCTATCAATTTTGGACTGTCTGTCTGTTTATTGGTTTATTGACAGAATGAACATTAATTTATTTATTCTTTAATTTGCTGAAGTTGTATTTATTCCTTCAATAATTAAACATAATTTATCTTTTTTAATTTGGTGAAATACATTTGCATGGGAATGGAGAATTACTCTTTTAATCATGCTTATTATTGGATCATCTACCTGCATAGGTGGAACTATGGATAAAGGGCATGTAGGATAGGTTTGATAGTTGGATGTAGAAAAAAACATTACAGTATTTCTAAATATAAATTTAATTATAGATCCTCAAACAAATTAAAACAAAAAAAAATCATTATTGAAGATAGAAATGAATACAGAACATATGAGCTATTGTTCTATTAGGAGTGGACAGGAATGAGATAGTTGAATCATTCACCATGGTCACTCACTTATATTATAGGACTCCCTTATTTCTATCAAAGTTAATATCAGAGATCATTTAATGGAGCCTTTTATGGAGATATAGAAATGGAGCCTATTTTGCCCTTCTTTCATGCATGGCATGAATTGAGGCCTACTGTACCTTGCCTATAGTTAGATGGCATTCCTAGGACGAACCCATGCAGCAATTAGATGAAGCTAACTTTTTCTTTACTCTCGGATTTTATTTACAAAAGATTTATTAATATGTACAATATTTAATAATGTGGTATCGTTATCTCGTAATACGGTTATATATTTGTAAATAAATTCTGAGGATGAAGAAAAAAAAAATTAATACATTTCAACTAATTGCAACATGAGTTCAGCCTTGGATTACCAACTAACTGTGAGCGAGTAATTACACTACTCATGCACAGTACAAACTTCCGACTTGAGCCAATCAAATTGGACAAATCACAAAAACATTAAGCAATAATTTAACGTGCTTCAACATACCAAATGATATAATTAGACTTTGTAAGTAATAACAGTCAATAATGTGTTTTGCATAAAAGATTAAATGTATGTTTTATAAAAAATAAAATTGTTTTATAATTATCAAGTTCATATATAAGTTTAAATACATTTTTATACCTTTAGAAATTTCCTTTCAGTTTATTAATTATTCTATAAGTGATTAGTTTCATATATATATGGCAACTTGCGAGTTAATTTTTAAAATATATTTGAAAAATTTCATTGCTAAAGAAATAATTTTATTTAGTAATGATGTGTTAAAATACTTTTTTCTCTGACTGTACAATGTGGGTACTATACCATTTAGACTGGCAGATGTTCTATACTTAATTATTTTTAATCAATCTTGTATTTATAAAGATATTGTTTATTTTTATGTTTGGATTTGTGTAGTTGAGAACGGCCCAGTAGAATAACTAGCTGCCACCAGGTAGCGCTAAAGTAGACTGGCTTGACAGGATTATACCTTGTGTTGGTGTTCCCTTTACGCGGTCAGTTTACTACCATCGCTCATTGGTGTAGGGTTATTCGGATTTTATAAACTGTTTAACCACTCGTGTCAGTCATTTGTCAGAAGAATTGAGTTTTTTCGTACCTTGTTAGGACGGGAATGATTTTCTTGGAATAATTTCTGTATTCAAGGTTAGTAATATTTCAAATTTATTAAATAATGTTCACCTTTTATGTCATACAGTTTGAAGAAAGTTTTACGTATATCAAAACTGTTTATTGTAAAGTAGATCGCAGCGAATTGAGATTGAATTACTGATTAAATTGGTTATTATATTTTATATTCTGTATTCATGTTATAGAGTGGTTATAATTTTTCTGTTAAATATTTAGAAATTAAATATTCATTGTTGCTTATTTCTTACTTTTTCTTTTCCTTACATTATAATTCAAAGATTATTCTTTCACTATTTATGGCATTGATCTTAAATTTTATAAGTATCTTTTTAATTCATTTTAAGAAATCTTTAGGTATTTCAGAAAATAAATTATGATCTTTTCTGTCTCAGGCGAATCTTTTAGTTATCCACTATCTAGTTACCAGTTTTAATACCATGTAATAAATAAAATTGTTAAGTTCATTTAAAACCTTGATTTATTTTTATTTAAGATATGAAAAATCCTTTTTCCTTAATAACCACAGGAATTTCGATGTCCGTGTTTTGATCCGTTAATCCCATTAATTTTAATTTTTTGTTTTGGACAAGTTATTAAATGTTATTTAAAAAATATAAATTAAATTTATTGCCCTCAAAATGACGAAATTGATTTGCTGTTTTTTTTCCTCTATGACTATGTTTATGTAATGCATTTTTCTTATTGAGTGAAGTTTGTATTTTTATTTTATTGTACTGTTCTATTTTACTCTATCTTTTTACTGAACAGTTAAATGCTTATTGTTGTATTGAAAAATAAAAGTTATTCTCTTGGAAATGAACTAGTTTCTTTAAGTAAATATTTTTTCTACTCAATTCCGAATAATTATAAACTTTTATTTTTTATTATTAACAATAATAGCTGCAGATCTTCAAATTGCACTAATCTGTAATCGTATCACATGCATTTTCCTGTTCTTCATAGCTTTATAAGTATTAACAACAAAAAAGTTTGTATGAGCATCGAACATTATAAATACTTCCGCCTATTCAGGTTGCCTGAGCTGTTAGTTTACACATGCAGTTCTTGCTTCGTTCGGTTCTTTTCGAATTTTCTTATTCATATATCTTTAACTTTAATAATCTTACCCATTTTAATAACAAAATGTGCTTTTTAATTTCCATGTGCCAAACATTGTAGGCAATCAATTATACATGAAATGATAACATATCGTAATTTTTTTTTATGTCTACAAAATAAAATTTGTTTATCGCTTTTAAAAACCCTTGTTTGCTGTAATGGAATTTCTATGTTCTATGTGTATTGATTTTGCAGATTTAAAAAAGTATCTCTGTTTATCACACAAATTTTTAGTGATTATATACATAAGTTCCTAATCAAAATGGCTTAAAAAACCAAAACAATAAGTTTTAGTTTTTTATTTAAACCCAACGTTTCGGTCCAACCTTGTGGACTTTCTTCGGGACAGAGCAATATGGAAATGTAATAATGAAGATGGCCCACAATTGCGTTTGATAAGTATTGGAATGTTAAAAGGAATGTAAACACGTAGAAAGTTTTTGAAAATATTGCATTAAATATTATTAAATATGCAGAATTTTCCTGGAAATAGCACCTATATTCATTAGATTCTCACACAATAGCAAAAGAGAAACACTTCAAGGTTACGAATGCAAGACCGATTTTTCAGCGTCCCAGGGTTGACGAGGTGTAGAGGGTGGTTTAACATCACAGGCGGTCTGGTGGTGACGTGGGAATCATAATTTTTAAATACGGTTCTTATGTTTAAAAAAATTATGTATTTACAATTTATATATGTTTACTTCACTATTTATTACAATTATTTAACAAGGGAAGGAGGCTGTCTACAGTCTGAAAACCTATAAACCTATTGAGGTTGGTCCTTGTGTACTTTAGTCTCGATTCGGCTTGGTTTAATTATCAACCAGATCTGGCTGCAGACGTCAAGATCATTTAAGGGATGAGAGTATGAAAAATTACCTGTTTGCATGTTTATGTAAACTTCCGTGGAACAATTTATATTTTCGTCGGATAAATTCCGGTATGTAATAAGTTAAAAAAAATTAATGCAAAAATTTAATTTAATAAAAAAGGGTCATTAGCGCCATTCCGATTCATGGCAATTGGTAATAAACACTGATTTAAATAAAGAAATTCTTTATTTTGTTTTTTTCTAAACATGATGAAAATCTAAGTGGTC
The DNA here is from genome assembly GCA_948150685.1 of Rhaphigaster nebulosa. Classification (NCBI taxonomy): domain Eukaryota; kingdom Metazoa; phylum Arthropoda; class Insecta; order Hemiptera; family Pentatomidae; genus Rhaphigaster; species Rhaphigaster nebulosa. The sequence continues at coordinate 94,101,829 of OX411309.1, read as the reverse complement.
GTCAGTTGTTTTGAGATTTTGGCGAGTGCATTCTCTCAGTTTAAGCTTAGCAGAAATTAGCATTGATCGGAAATTGGATCCTCAGATCTACGGAGATGTTAATTAGAAGGCCTCTTTGAATGAAAGACTTGATATTTAAAAAAAATATTTTTGCGAATTAAGGTTTTCCTCAATTTATTTATTTATTTTTCATTTTATGAAATTGGATTTTACTTTCCCTAATTTTGAGTCCTTAGTTCTTCATTAATTTCACCGTTGTATGAGGTCAGGTCATTCGCCTATTTTTTTACTGGAATAAGGTTCAACGTTCAACGTGGTTACGTAAATGCTTCTTTTTAAAAGCAACGCCACTTGTATGGCCAGCTTTTCTTTTGCCTAATATACCACATTGGAAAGAAATAATTCGAAGGCTTATTATGATGTAATGGTTTGGGAATATGTTTCTTTTGAAAATCATCTAAGTCAAGATGACTATCAAATCACAGATTTTTTAATAAATAAAATAAAAAATAAAAAAAAAATGTTTTTCTAATGCCTTCGATAGTTGGTGGATTCTGGCCTTTCTTGCTTTCAATAGAAGAGAGGGACCCTTCGACCCTTTCTTTGGTCTGGGTATTTAAATTATTTGCGTGCAGAGCAAGGCTTGATGCTTGCTGTTTTAAGAGGAAATGTCTGATAGATTGTTTGTCGGATAGTCGCTTATTTAATTCCCAAATCAGTAGACACTATGCAGCTCTAAAAGCTTCAATTTTTTCCCGGAGCACTCTTGAATTATAATTAGCCAGGGGCGTAACAAGGCTGGGGCAACCGGGGCCCCGAAGACAGGGATAAAAAAATGAAGTAATATTCATAATCGTGATGTTTCGTACTGTATTTTAACATTGCAAAAGCAACAGCAGATTGCTATTTTTCTAAATTGAAAATAATTTAAAGTCAAATGTGATCAACGATGAGTCGGAACCGGCTAACAGGTTTTTGGCACTGCTTTCAATTAAAAATGAACGAGTAAAGATTTTTCTTATTGACTTTTCTAAGCTCACTGATATTTTTTTCACAGAAAAAATCTAGGATAAAGTCATTTTTTTATAGTCTAATATGGTCAACACGGTATTGCAATGTCAGAATTTAATAGACTACCCTGCAAGTCCGTGTAATCAATTTTAATTATGTGTATCAATTTCATGATTGCATTGTCTCTATAAATTTATTGAATTAAAGAAGTTTTAGCAAATAACTAATAGTATTTCTTTTTCCTCACCATCCATGTACTTTCCATTATCTTATTTCTTATAACATTGTGCTTCTAAGATTTTCAATTTCAAATGCTTATTCCAGTTGTATATTGTAACTATACTAATAGTTACATCGATTGCATAGTCAAAAATGTAAAATTTATACCTTCTTCGGATAATTAGTTATTTTGGTTTACTGTGATTTACGAAGCGTGGGGAGGGAAGGCTCCAGAAAAATATGTTTCATCATTTACTCCGAAAGCCCAATTTGCGTCCTTGCTTCGTTACGCTCCTGTAATTGGCGTATCATTCCTTTAATTTACATCCTTAATCTCTGCATGTGTCTTAGTTTGTCTCTTCTGAAGTGCTTGTTGTTTTGAGAGTTCAAACAGATTATTTCATAAATTCTTTTGGAAAATTGCTGAAGAGTACTCTTTCATTCAGGAATTATTTTTCAATACACACTCCCAATATAACACAATAAATGTCTGAATTCAGTTGAAAAAGAAAAATTAAATTTATTTATTCGAATCGACACCGGTATTCCTTTGTCTCCAGTAAAATATTGATTCTTTGTTATTGGTATCGAATGATTCGATTAGGTAGTAGCAGTTTCGGAACATTTCTACCTTTGGCTATCATAGGCATCATTAGAGCGTTATTAAGTACAATATATAATTTCTCAAAAAATATAACAAATTATTCTAAGAGAAGCTTGGCTGGGAGTGCAACCTTGATCAAACTTATTATAATGTGTGCCGGCGTTTCGGCCTAAGTTTTAGACCATCATCAGGGCTGTGTGGCGCATAGTCAAGCGCCAACTGAAACGTCCGCACACGCTATAATAATTTTTTTCTTATTTGTGTGTTTATTTATTGTCCGCACCTTTAAACCAAGTTTCTCCTACATACATTTTCCACGGTCAACCATACTCTCACTATTATGAAAACAAATTATTGCTTTGCTTTTTTACCTAAGTCTAAAGTGATTGCAACAGAACTCGGATTTGAATGGGGGATTCATTTAATATGTCACGTAATTGTTTAATGCTGAAGTAATATATTTTTATGTCGTTCTTATATAATTTGGTAAATCTTACGATACTCATCCTCCTATAGACGATCTAGACTCCTGATTCATGGTCCTTCGGGTTTCTGAAATTAATAGTTGTTCCTTTATTCGCCTAATTAAAGAAGTGATACCATTTAAGATTTTACTGTTTGTAATATCTAATATTTAATATCGGTAAATTCTGTTTGTTGTTGGGTTTGCGTTATTTTATTTATTTATTTACATATTTTCGTGTCGTGTAACATTGCATGAGGTTTAAGGCACTTAATTAATATTTTATGTATTATAATGAAATATTTTTATTATAATAAAATATTTTTATGTATTATAATATTTATTGTCTATGTCACTTATCTTTTGAGATAATCATTAAAAGTTTATATAATTGTTAAGCTGTTTCCTTATTGCAATGATTATAACACTTTAGTAATTTATTATAAAGTTTTTAATTATTACTATATATTTAGAAACTCCGCCATGATTTATATATATACATATATTTGATGATGGGCTATTAAAGGTTTCCTATCTGCCTCATAAAATAGTTCGTCTCGTTAATAGCTAAAGGAATAATGTGGAACATTAACTTTATATAGAGAATAATACCATTTTCTAATAGTACTAATAACGAACTTTTTCCACGATATTTCTTTTTTAGGAAGTTTCAATAGTTAGTCTGCGAATATAAGAAAGAGGAAATTGAATTAGGCACATATGGTGTTTGATATAATCTATCAAATTTATATTTCTGTATCTCATGGAACTATTGATAGCCTATTCTTTATTTGAATTATCATTTTCCTTATGATGAATTCGAATTTCGATTCTAGATCTTTTGTCAACTTGATGTTTAATGGCATTTCTATATCTCACAAAATAGTTTGAAATGCTTTTATTTTTTTTAATTTTCTTATTCCTTAGATGAAATGTGACCTGGGTCCCCTAGAGGTGTCATAAGTTGGCCATTATAAGAATAATATGTTATTATTAAAAGAGTATGGAATCTATTGAATATTTATTATTATAAACATATTTGGTGATATGTCGTGACCTATAATAATCTTATTTCATGATCTCCTCATTACACTGATTCCTTTGGTCCTCTTATTGTAAGGTCTTCTATCTACTGCTTTCTGTTTCTCATTTTCTTTAAGGGTAAATTCAATAATTTTCGTGGTAATCCATTCAAAATGGTCTATATTCTACAAAATAGAACACACTCGAATCCTAGTCTGGTGAGTTGCTGGAACGAATTATCTGAATATTGTTATAGTTTTTGCTCAACGATGAGGGTGTCGTATGCTTGTTTGTTAGGCGTGCTTCGCTCTAACAAGTCATCTTAAAAAAATATAATGATACTTTGTAGTTATTGCTGAGCATGACAATTTAAAATACATGAAAAAGGGATTGTAACTTCGATAAAACCCAAATTAACTGCCACTGATTTTAGAATTCTAACAACTTACAACTACCTCAAGAAACTGTAGCGTGCTCTTTCTTTTATCACTATTCTTAAAACCGAAGCACGTCGTGCCCAGAAAGTCTCACGCTGGTTGTACCCGCATTCATTAGACTTTCGTTGGCTGGTCGGTTAAGAAAGTTAGTGACCTTCGAATGGGTGATTATCACTTTCCACATCAGAGAAATCCAGATTTTAGAACGTCGTGATGATTAATTTATTCAAGCAGGAGCCGGTTGAGCATCTGTGACCTAAATGTTGTGAATGCTTGGACTGGAAGTTGCGAACTTTCAAGATAATTCGGCAGTTCTCGATTATTAATATGCGTTTGGAGGCCTACTTTTTAAGGCATTTATAAAGTTGTGCTTTTATAAATTATAAATCTAGAAACTGTTCGTCGCTTATCGTTCAGAAGGAATAAAATATGGATTACTTTATGATGTTTTACTCTTTTTATCGCTGACGATATATTATAAAGTAGGAAACATAACGGAGCGGCGAGGTAAGAAGTTTTAAACTCTACACCAACACACTTACTGTCTCCCGTTTTATTTTATGCATTCATTTTCCAAATAGAAATTGAAAAATTAATTACTGATGTTCATTAAAAAACAAACAAATTTTGCTTCATGCCTCTATCCTTTTACCTCGCCGCTCCGTTATGTTTCTATTTCAAGTCTTCATCATGGCTAAAACGGAATGAGGAAGATAAGGGAAGTTCATAACAGATACAAGATTGTAACGTGGTATGCTCAGTTATCTGAAAAGAGGAAGTGGGTACGCAGTGAAATAAAGTCAGGGCACCCTGTCCTAGGACATGTACTGTTTATCAGTCTAGTTAGATTGTTTGTTGCCACGTTTGTTTGTTTACTTATACAAGGAGTAATAAATAAACATCTTGTACTTTTTAGTACAGGCACTGGAGGACCTCCAGTTGACTGCAAAATATTAAGCCCGAAAACTGTCCCTAAGCCCGAAAAAATATATATATATATATACATATATATATATATATATATATATATATATATATATATATATATATATATGTATATATATATATATATATATATATATATATATATATATATATATATATATATATATACATATATTATTCAAAATAAATCGCGATATACCTACTAAATTGTTGATAAATTTTAATTCCAAAAATTAAATTTTACGAGAGAGGAGTTTTTTGTAATCAAATTTTTGACTTTCTAGCTTAGTTATTGTAGATAGTGATACACTACTTATGCATCAAATCCGCAGTAAGTTGAATTATCATAAGCGATAAAAAACAGAAAAAACAAATTTGGTGGTAGGATGGTTTTGCTCAGAAGCGACGATGTAACAAGTTCAACCTTGTATGATATCAAACTAATTATTAACAATTTGGGTAGATACATTAAACAAATATTCGGCTTATATTATTATTAATTGAAAAAAAAGAAAGAAAAAGAAGTTTATTTTCCTTTAAGAAGTATATGATCCTCAGTTGGAAATCAATATCTGCAGATTGCTGATTCAGACCTAGATAATTATTAAAAATACATATAAAATTAAAATGAATCTTAAGTATTAATATCGAGAATTAATAAATGGAAAACAGATCGTCATATTTCGAAGGACAAATGTCTCTTCCATTGGCATATTTTCTTAAATATTGGCCAAATTCTTATTTCTTGTTCAGTAAGGTTTGATAGAAATGTTATTGATAATTTATTTAGTAACTCCTCAATTAACATTTCAAGATTCACAACTCCATAAGTTATGTTTTCGTCTTCTACCACTCCATATCGACCAAATATCGCATCGCGATTGGTTTGGCCATTACAGTTTAAAGTGATGCCAGCGGGTAACTAATATTTAATGATCTAGTAAGCCTTAATATTTTTCTTACTGGCATCCAGAATATGTTGATAACCAAATCCAAGAACTAACTTCAAGATTTTTTTCCTATTTTTTTTTATTATTTAACATTCCTCATCTTTTTTTTACTAAAAGACTGCTTCACAAATATGTTTCATTTTTACTAAATTGTTTGACTCTTGGTCGTAGGTGACAGGATAGGCAGATAGAAGCACGGTATCGACAAACCAAGCCCTACCCCTCTGTAGAACCCCTTGTCTGTAGCGCACAAAAAGCCTACCTTCCTCTCCCTCTGTAATGACGGAAATATTGGAGAGGGGCCCACCCTCATTCTTGTGGAAAGCTACTTGAGAAACCATGTCTTGGAACTGGAAAATTCAGGCTTGGAATACAGTCCTTGTTTTTGTGTTTATTAGTTAAAGAGCTGCATTGATGACTATGAAATTTAACTATTAATGATTAATCATAGCATTTTTTTATTTCAGATTAATCACAGTAATCTTCTAATTATTAGAACCGATGTATGGATTGAGTTAAATTTTGTACTACTATACTTTTATAACTTACGATATATTGCTCTATATCACTTCAGTGTATTTATTATCTATATTGCAAATCCTATAACCGAAATAATTCATGGAGGTGATAATTTTTTTTTGCGCCTAACTCGAGGTAGGGTACCCTGAAGTTCATATCTTAAGATGAAAGATGAAGAAGGTGCAATGCGTACCATACAATAGCAGTCAATGACTTAACAATTGTTCATTCATAACTGATGACGCAAATCCGAATCAACCACACTAAGTTTGACGATCTTTTAAGCGTAAGTTACTTGAAAATCGGTAGCGTTGTTGTTCCAATGAAAAATCTTATATCGATACTTTAATTCCTTCGAACATGACGATTTCTCTCTTTATTCATGAGGAAGATATGGAAATATGGTAGTCCCTCTTCTGTTTCCCTTTGGTAATTCATCAGTTCAATAATTTGTTGTTTATCCATGTTAAATATGTTAAGTTAGGTGCCGTAGAATCGCAGAAAGAAAAGCACTCACCTGTCAAGGTTAGGGTTCACTGATGCGCGCGGTCCTAACCGTCTCAAGTTTTTTATGGTAGTTACCATTCATCCGCGAAGTTAATAACCAAGTTGTTTACGCTTCAGTAATTTATGATTTTTAAGTTATTATTTATATTTTTTATTATATATTATTTTATTTTATATTTACACCGTGGCTAATAGTTATCCTACTCAATTTCCATGGTATGACAATTATCTATTTACAAATAGGTTATAATCCTTTGTTTTTAATTTCATCCACCGTCTTTTCTCTCCAAAAAAAACACGTTTTATTTTATTAGATTTATTTTTTCACAGTACCATTAGTGTTGGAGGAAAAACCCTGTAACTCAAAATTTTTCATGAGTTTTCAATTTTTTAAACCTATATTATTTTGATAATTGTATTATACATTAAATTTCATTTGGAATTTTAACACAATGTACTTGTTTTTAATGAACTTCTTTTCTTAATGTGAAATAGAATGAGGTTTTCTAAAAATGAAACCACTCTTCTGAAAAATTCGAGTTTTCTCTCAATTTAAATGAGCTGTAAGATAACGAGATTATTGATACTTTAGCTCTTCCCATTTGTTAGTGGATCAATTTGTTTATTCTATACCGTTTGCTATCAACATAAATAAAATAAATTTATCACCCAATCTTAAATTGCTAATTTATAAAAAAATCTATTTATTACCATGAAACAATTGCTACTTAGTCGATAATTTATTTATCATATACGTATATTATATATGACAATGTGCTCATATAAAATTCTAGAGAGAAATCTATTCATGAAAAATAGAATTACAGCTAAGGTAACCTATATTAGTTTACAAGTAGACCAGTAATTTAATTTCTTTAATACAAATGTGCACTTTCTCCGCTCTGTTACAGGCATGACAAATGAACCGAGATTGCGTTTCTAATGTAACATTCAACTAATATAATATTTGTTCAGTGCCTAGTTATTTTATTATTAATTAAAAAAGAAAATTATAACGACTGGAACAAAGAAAGAAGTAAAGTGAAAACTGCGCCTTATTTAATACTAATGGTTTAATTGTACGATTATGTTGTAATGTATATAAAATATTGCCAACACTCTTATTTAAAAATAATCAGTCGCCTAAATCAAAGTAAAACGAATATTAATACTTTTAGATCCTAACTTCAGCCGAGAAATGTATATCTTATAATCATTTTGCAAATGAATGCATGTACATGAAATTCGTATTGTGGTTGTATAGGTCTGCAAAAATTACTTAATAAACTTGCCAAAGTTGTTCTAATTATGAATGCAGTTTTGTATTCTTTCTAAACGTGCTTCATCTGCATTCAGTAAAAAAAATACGGAAAACTCAATTATTTAATATTTTTGTTCCAATATTATATTGCTAAGTTAAATATGACGTATTTATGTGTGAAGACTGTGAATTGTATTTTTGTACTCTTACTTATCTGTACTTTATTCCTTTTTATTTTATTTTTTATTATAATAAATTCTTAATTTATATTTTAAATTAAAGATAGGTTGGTTGTTAATATAATCCTGTTGATATTTATTGTTTATGTGAATGAATATTGGGGATACTTATTTAAGCCTTTTTGATATCTTACTTTTTTTTCTGACTTAAGAAAGAGAGAAATATACAACGCACAAAGTAAATTTAATTTGATATCTAAATTTGAACAAATATCTGTAAGTTTTATGATTTGTTTAAACAATTTTTTATGTCAAAATTCGTTTAAAATATAAAGGTTTAAGCAAACTTTCATGTGATTGTAGGAAAAATTATAAATCGAAAATCCTTGTTCCTTTTGCTCACTTGCTAAATGGCCCAGGCTCAAATTTTGAACGTATTATGAGCCTAGTATCATATTACTGTAGTGTCTTCTTTAATGTTTTCTTTTTATTTAATTTATATCATTGAAGTCTTTCAACTAGCTCCTGGTGACTGGCCACAGATTTTCAGGAAATTGAAGATTTGTCCCAAGAAAATGCACTAGGAGCCTCACCTTGTCGATAAAATCTGCCCAAATATACTAGTAGTTTACTTATCTTCTGGTTTTTTGACTCAGTTGAGGACTTTAAATGATTCTCTGGTTCACAATCGGGAATTTCGGTTTAGAAGATGGAGAAGCTTTCTGGTTTCCGTAAATAGTTACTTTAAGGTAAAGTCACACTAGAGGGACTGGAAAGACGAGCAGTGACCTCTGCTTTTGTTGCACCCTCCACGTAGCGTGGCCGCCCTTCGGCAACACAAATGGGTTTCCTTTGTCAATTACGTCATTTGAATTCCTTCAGCAAACCGTCTTGTCTTTCCAGACCGTATAGTGTGGTTTTGTCTTCAGTGGAAGCGAAATGATACTATGACATGAGAAATTGATAGAACTTTTATTATTTTCCTACTTGCATGCTGCCGCAAGGATGGCTTAGCTCCCATTGTAGGGATTAATTGCATTACTATTTATAGTATATACTTAGGCAACCTGCTTCTCTCCCAAGCCTGGTGATGTAGACAGTATTAGTGAAGAGCAAAACCGCTCTTTATAGAGATCAGATTAGAATAGAGAATGGAATCAGATTGAAGATTCCTGAAGCACTCGAAAAAGCTATCCAGATCACTCACTAAAAAGATAAAGGAGGAGGGGAGGAAAGGGATAATGACTCACTGAGCAGAGTTGCCGTTTCTATCCTCGAATCATTAATTAGTCACTGAGTAAAGAGATTGTCTTTTAATCAGTCTGTGAGCATATCGTCCATCACTTGTCAGTTATCTCTGCCTTCGTCAATTTCAGATTATGACAAAGAGTATTACAATAACTTCAACTAAAGACTGACTTAAACCATAAACTCTTTGACAGAAGCTCTGTGCTCTAGGTAACCATATAGATAGCTACATGGGTTCCTCATATCTGTTGGAGATATGCTGAGTTAATTTACACTCCTAAGATTATTTGCGCTGCTTAAATTTGATAATAAATTTGCAGATCTCAAATTTCATTTTATGTGAAAGTTTGTTGCTAATAAATAAATAGTAAATTATTTTCATAATATTTAATTTATTAAGAATGAATGCTTGGTCTGCATTATCATCTCTTCTATAACGCTTTCCATTCGTAAGTGTAATCATTACCTGTCAGTGATGCTGAATGGAGTATTGTTATGCAAAGAGCTATTCAATAAAAATGCCGGATGAACGAATAATTTTTATTTATTTATCTAACATCCGTTTATGGGCTATAGTCATTGTGATGACTATAGTACAAAAGAAGAAATGAAAAAGAATTGGCAGTAGGATGAGCCGGTTCATTATGAAGACACTGTCGGTAGAGCTGATGGTTGGGCTCTCTTCATTCAGTCCTTTGTGGAGGACAAAGAGGTTCGTAGAATAGGTTCCTCCTAGTTCTACCTCTTTATCGTCTGGTAATTATACTATTCTATTATTCAGTTGGTCCATGAAAGAAACTACCTGGCTATTTTTGGCTCTGGTATTAGTACGTACCAATGGATTGTCTTTTTTGAGTTTGGAAGAGATATAGCGAATGATATTTCGACTCTGAGGTTTCGTGAATCATTGAACTATAATAATACAAAATATAATTTAATTTCCGGATATATATTATCAGTTTATATGTTCCTTCTCTAGCCTGAAATACTAGTGATGACTATGAATCATCAATAGGTGTGAGATCGGATACTCATTATTCCTGACTCAACGTTCAAGAAAGCAATAGCTGTGAATCTTTTTCAGGGAATACGTATTGAACCTCTTTTTTAAAATATTTCATAGAAAATAATGATTCAATTTCTCTCATAATTATCAAATAAAATATGCCGTTTGCAAATTATATTTTTTTGCAAACAATAAAAAAAATATTTTGGTAATATATCTATTCTGTTATAGTAACGCTGTTTCGAAAATTGACGTTGCATCTGATAAAACCGGATGTATCCGGTTCCAAATAGCAATAAATAAATATACATTAAATTTTTACATTTCGGCTGTTGGAGTGTAATGGATATTGAATAGAAGACTTAGAATTCAACGAATGCCTGCAATTCTACTGGTACCCCTCAATGGAAGTTAGGAATTTCACTTCACATTCCAGTCTCGTATTTCGACTATGGTATGAAACTTTGTTTGGCATTTTCACTGTGCTTTGCGGGGAATTGTGAACTCAAATTAAATTTTTCTTCTCCGTTTTCTCTCAATATTTTTTATTATTAACAGTAATAAATAGCTGTTCTATAAATAACTTATTTTGATAAGATGGCCTTCTACACTTATCCCATTGCATTTTATTCCACATCGCAGTAAAGTCTCAAATAAAACTTTGAACGACATAGTTAAATTTTTTTTTTAAATGAATACAATTTTTATTCCAGCAATAAAAGGTATTAATGGGAATAGAATTCGTAGAGGAGTATTTAAAGAAAGAAACATAAATTGTTATTTCTATTGCTTGCTAGACAAAAACAACTATAGATTTAATTTTTTGCAGGCCTAGAGAGTGATTTTGGTAGCTTAACAATATCCTCCTTATAACTATTAGTAATCTGTTATCTGTTTAGCTTTTTCCTTCTTGAACCTTTTTCTTGGATGATGCTCTTTTGAATATGTTCTTCCTTGTTGATCTGCAGGCGCAGGACACTACGTGTCGCCTACATCTGGAGATCCGATCTACAGCAGTCCGTAGTGTCGTGTTCTCCGTAATAACATTCTGTACGTGAAGGAAACCGATGAACAATGGACGGGCTATTTCCGAAATGCGTCTTAACAATTCTTCGCTCGGTTAGAAAGTGTGGCAGTTGACCACGTGACTGCTTTTTACGGTAATTATCATCACTGTACAGCGAAATCATCTGGTTTTCGGATCCCTATGCATTTCCTTGTATGAAAGTTCTCCGTTGTGCAATAGTTTGTGGTTATGTGGAAGTTAAATTAATAAATTAATTAAAGAAAACCATATTCGTGATTGTTTAACTAAATAAGACCCTTTTAATATTTACATAATGTTATATCTCACTAAAAGTTTTGTTATTATACTGAGGGATGGGTAACCCTTTTTTACGATGAACCAAGTGGATCTTTTCTGAGATGAAATTGTTGTTAGCTAAATATATTCGCTTAGAATAAGTGGCAAAAAAATAAGGATAATTTTTTTTTAGTTAATGTTTCTGTTTTCTACATTGAAATTTTGAACTTTGATGATTTTCATCTTGAATTGATTTGGGTTTAATCTAATTATAAGTATCTCTGTAGCAAATTTGAAGCTTTCTTAATCTGATTATAGTTTTTGAATACCTACACTCAATTAGACGACATTTCCTAGTGGAAATGTATAGTTATAACATAATAGTTTATTATGTAATTTTGAGTCTTCATTTCATGAATTCCCTCTTTTCTTTTCTAAAAGATTGGATTCCTAAAATTTCAAAATTATTGACTCTGATAATTTATAAAAAAGAAATTGTCCACACAATTTTGATGTTTCTTCCATAATCAGATAGTTAATTCCATTTATTATACCGTGATAATGTCTAGAGTACCTGGCGACATAGATAAGATAAGTCTATAGTATAGGATCCTATCACCTATGATATATATTAGTTAATGCTTACTAAATTATCTTGATTTCGTATTTGTTTCTTAAATTGAGTACTGAACAGTATTGCCCAGAGACTGGCTTGCAAAAATTAGACTTTTTATCTAACAACGCGGTAAAACTTTTTTTAGCCACTTCATAAAGAACAACCAAGTGCTACAAAAATATATTTTAATTATTTATATGATAGTACATACATTATTATTTGCTACTTTAAGACTACAACTCAAAACTTTGTTTCAAGGATTATTTGGTGCTACCTTCACCATCTTAGCATTATGTCTTAGATGTGGAAGTCCAAGAGCCTTATAAAAATATTATAGTTATTACACTAAAATACCTGGACTGCACTGGCATTTACATACATAGCAGCTGCGTCAAGACAAAGTCAAAATCTACAGAGTTACTTATAATCAGTCATTAAAAAAATACATAAATAATCTATTTACATAACATACCTTAACATAAAAAAATACAAAATATTATAACAATAACATTAAATACCAGTTTAAAATTAAGCAAGATGAGAAAATAAATAAGAGAAGGGGAAATACAATTTGAAATTTGGTATCAGAGTAAAAAGACAGGAGCTCTAGTTATTTATTACCTTAGATATCGCTTCATACATTAAACCCTGGTGTGTGTGAAGTTGACATCATTTCGTAGAATCTGGATATAATCTGGCTTCCTTTCGAATAGTTCTAAAGTTCCTGATAGTTAAAAAAAATATTTTTGCTTATTAAAGCAAAAAAAAAAACTTCCGAAAAAGTGAAACTCTTCACGGCTTAAGCTTAAGTTAATACGGAAAATGTTTAGAACTCTTAGGTATGCCACCAACTTTTTCTTGAGAGTTCTGTTGACATCCCTAACAGTTCTAATAAATCTCACTAGTATACCCGAGCGAGAACTCTCGCATTACTTCTAATTCCTAATTCCATGTATAAGCGATATTAGGGAAACATATTTATTCGTATAAACAATATAATATTATCAAGAAAGCTTATTTTAGACACACATTTGGTGAGGCTATATAGTTCGTAATGACTATATTGGAGTTCTAGTTCATACTTAATTATCATACTCATTAGCTTACACCACTGGAAAATATCTCTTCAATTTAGCAGTTAGGCAATTAGATTCAGCTATAACATTTTCTATATGTATTCATATTTAACAGTGCCCTTTAGGATTGGACATGGGAAACAATATATTAAACTCATTAAAAGTTTTTGTAAACAGACTCAAATTGATATAAAGTTGCCATGACAACGGCACGTACGCAAAATGGCATAGGACCCGTGCGGACCTATATCGTGCGTTATCTCCAAAACGGTTGGTTTTCAAGCTTTAAAACGCTGGACCAATACGCTCCAAAGGAGCGTATATGATCTTGATGCCCGCGTCAAAATCTTTAAAACCCAATCTATCCCGTCTCGATCCACCGACTCTCAGTCGTCAAATTTGTGAAACCTCCCAGTTTTTTCACCACTTTTATTTAAGCCCTAGTAAGAATTTAAGAAACGAAATTGGAATTCGTCACTTCTTTATGAAAATCCCTTTCTTTTGATACCTCATTCATCAAAATCCATCGCTCCTGAGAGCCGGAAAAGGGATCTATACTACCGTAATAATATATAGTAGTGATTATTATTCAAGCTCTAATGTTTATACACCTACCCCAGTAATTAGCAATAATTTACTGTGACATCATCCTAAAACAGGGGTTTTGCTTTGCTTAATTTGTTGGTTTAACCAACAAATGGTTTAACTTAAAATAGCTTTAATTTTCATTGTGATAGTCAAACATTATCCCGGCATTGATCCATGCAATCATAACATTTTATGAAGCAATTTCGCGAATATATCCTGTCGGTCTCATCAGTCGAATAATTTTTTCGAACAATTCTAGATTGTAGTTATTAAATTGTTTCTCATGAACTTACAAAATAAAAATAAATTTATATCAATTAGCCATTTTATATATGTCTAACGCTAATCATTTAAATAGGACGCATTTTTTTTTGCTTACTATCATGTATTTGACTATCTTCGTTTATTTGCGAGTCTATCTGCTCTACTTTTCTTATCAGACCCTCACCAAGTCTAGATGTTTACTTCCAAGGACTGCAAAATCATGTGCATTGACCTTCGTTCCGTACCCCTCCGTTTTCTTTGTTTTTTTTTATAATGAGAAAAATAAATTGACTTATTGAATAATCATATAGTTCAGATAGGTAAAATAGGTTGCCATTATATTTTCTGAGTCATCAGAAACTGCACCCAGACGCGGCTGATCCAACGACGACGTGAAAGAAGTAAGGTAGGCAGTTTGAACGTCCTTATTAATTTGTCCTTGATGTACCAATCAACATTGATCAGTTATTTAAAAAAAAAAAATATGTATGTAAATCATATAAAGTTTTGTTTAATTTTTTTATTGATTTATGACAAAAAGACAAAACAAAAAAAACCATAGATTTAAGATTTAGCTGTTCGTTTTTCCTGTTATCATCTGTATTCTGATGATCACATATCAATTTATTGAGTCTATTTCATATATACATTTAATTTTTTTTTTAATTTTTACGAGTCATATCAACTTCAATAATAGTCATATCAACTTCAATAATTCAATAATCATCATATCAACGCTGCATTTAGATAGTAAAAATTTGTAATTTCTCAATGAAAATTTTAATGGTTATTCTATGTTTTAGTTCAGCTGATCCCATTACGGAAGGAAACTATACCGTCGGTTTATTGCTAACAGTCACTAAGTTCACTTTTGATGGATTTAAATCTAAAAGTGTCTAGTTTTGAGTTTCGATCATATTTATCGGTGCAAAAACTTATTAAGTATATGAAAATAGGTAACACGAATCCTTTTAAATGTCAAAAATAGTATCACACTTAGCGCACTATGTTCTGATTTTACAGAGGGAAAAGTCATTAAGTTACTTCTTTGAATTAGCTCGACTTTAATGCAATGTTACTTGATGACTTTTATATAAATCGAAGATTAAACTATCAATAATATGGTGCTTAGTATTTAATCGGCTCATACGTCATTCGTAATTTAAAATACGCTGATTACAAGTATTTCAGTACTTGTTCACATTTATTGTTTACCAATTTACAGTTTGTTTAAATAATAGTTAATCAGTTATTAAATTATATGTGTCCTACTTTATTTGATACAATTGACATTTTGCATTATTTATTCCAGACGGGCATGAAACATATAATAGTTTGCGATCAAGATTTCAGTTAATAATACAATTGTCAAAATTAATCCACAAAAAGAACGCAAAATGTGTAATAGAAAAAAGAAAGAATCACTTTATTATATATTGTTTAAATGTCCTATTTACAGTAATTCGAGGTTAAAAATTTAACAAGGTATGGAAAACCTTAATGGGCTTGAAGTATTTAAACCAAAAACGATAGACCTTATTAGAAGGTTGTATTTTTTTTTCTTTGCCGGAATTTCAAATTATAGAGAGTAGACATAATCAAACAATATCCTTAACTCAATGTAAAATGACTATATAATAATTTTTGGCTTTGTGTTTGTTTAATTAATGACATACATAGTTTTAATAATATAAGTCTTTGCCTTGTTTGTAATAATTGAGATTTTAATTTAGTATTTATCCTTCAATGATATAAATTTTAACACAACGCTGTGATATCATTTAGTTTATTTATGATATAATTTTGTCGTTGTAGTTAGTTTTTAGCGAATAATGCTTTATTTTAGTAGGATGACTTTTAGCCTCTTATTTCTAATTTATTTCTTAACTTTCGTACTTTTAAATTAAATTTTATGACATAACTTAGTATAAATAATCATTCATGTTTATTTCTTTTTTAAGTATATGGATGCTGTAGATATTGATTATTATAGATTTCAATTGTAATTTCTAGCTTGTGATATGATATTGAATGTTTCTTGTCTTGGTTAATTTTTAATTAATGTGAGTTTCAGTTTAGTGCAGCATTAATATTTGAATTAAATAAATAATAATAGTAAAATAGATCTAATGATTATTGTGTAAGTAGATGTAGGCTCTATTTGTATCGGGTTCTTCCCTAGAAACAAATATAAATTAAAAAAAAAATCATATAATTTTTTTTGGGGGGGATTAGAATTTATATATTTTAAAAATCTCTGATTAATGAAATATTTGATTTTTTTTTTAATAATTCTTTGTTGTGTTTCGACGATTAAGAAAAGTATTCTGTCGTTTATTATAAGATTTGTCCACAAATATTTTACAAATGATATTACGATTTCATTGTTGATAATCCGATCTAAGTTATTTAAGCTTTTTTTACTAAAAATTAAGTAAATTTTTCTATTTATGTATTATTTATTAATTAAAAAATCAAAAATCATTTTAAATAATGGATTCTTTATCATTGGAATTTAAATGTTTTTAAATCATGTTAAATAGTGTAGAAAAAAAATATTACCGCGTGATCCACATCACCATTAACTATAATAAACTAAGCAATAAAAGATAAACCTTAACAAATTACATTTTAAATGCTTTCTGATAGTTTTTCGTAGACAGTGCGCGGTGGGTGGGCTTAAAGTTCCTTGTTGAACATTCGGTTTAAACTCTTTAGGTTTAATTTGTACAGATTGGACACAAATTCCTAATCATCAAAATTCTTTAGGTGTTTTGACGTTGTCCCGCACGTTCAGTTTAAACAACACTGTTCAGTTTGTTTTTATGGTATTTTAGACTTCGTCATCTTTTCCCGAAAATTCGTTTCCTGAAATTCGCAAATTTATAAAACCATTCTCTAACCTGCTCCCTAAATTGCTTGTTTATTTATGTTCTGAAATATTTGAAATACTTTAGCATTTCCAAAATCTGTTTCTACAAAAACATGTTAAGGATATGTATTAGTGCATAAGGAATAGTTAAATCCTTTATCGCTTCTTTCTTCAAAACTTGAAAATTATGATGTACACTTGAATGTGCATTTCATTTACAAGTTACTAAAATATAAGAACATTCAAGTTAGTTTACAATGCACTCAAGAGGGGACGGTGCCTGATTATTTGATTTTATGTCTCCTAATGAAATTCTCCTTCACTGATGTATACCCACATTACCCATAAAATACATTAGTATCCGTTACTTAAAACGAAACCTTTGCTGAAGAAGTATTAAGTCCTAGGCCCCACAACAGGTTAAAGTTCTCTAGTAGCATATAATGACTTGGTAATTACAGGGCTCAGCTGTGAAGGAAGCCCTTCACATTCCTCGCTGTGACTGGGACCTTAATGGTTTCCGTTCAGAACACCTTTTACTTCTTTCGTTCGGCTCAACACAAGTTCATAGTTGTGTGCCAGCTATTAAAGAAAAGTACTCTGTATTTTTTTACGTTTTTACTTCCTTGTACGAAGTAAAGGAAGTATTGTAATCGCGAAAATTTTCTGTTTTCAGATTTCAACGGAAATATCCATTTCGACCATCCCTGAATCCATTTTGACTAGTTTCGTCGTGACGTCTGTACGTATGTTCGTTCGTATTTCGTATAACTCAAAAACGGTTAGGCGTAGAAAGTTGAAGTTTTGTATTTCGGATTGTTGTGAAATCTAGTTGTGAACCTTTGGTCACTGCTTAATCACCGGAAGTGGTACTTTACTTGAAGGTCATAATTGATTTCCATCAAAAATGATATTAAAATATTATGAAAAACTTCTCAAATTTAGTATTTATATTTTATATATTGATTTAAATAACATACTAGATTTGGGCCTAAATTGGAAAACCGGAAGAGGTACTTTATTTGAAGGTCATATTTTTCATCAAAAATTATATTAAAATATAATGTAAAACATTTAAAATTTAGTAAATAGGACTTTTATATCAATATGAATGTATTTTCTAGATTTTGGTTAAAATTGGTGAGCCGAAAAGGGTACTTTGCTTGAAGGTCATAATAAACTTACATCAAAAATTATATTAAAATTAAATGGATAAATCATATGGTTCGGTAATAAAGGTTACAAAGGCGATTTTGTTTATACTCTAATTAAACATTTTTATTACTTATTTTAAGTGTTAATATTGGGCATATAATACTGGTTTTCCTCCCCATTTGTGCGATGAACAAGTCTGCAGCAGGAGAATAAGATATAAGTTAAGTGGGTTCTTCCGCTTAAAATTTAGAAACTGTCGATTTCTAATGCTTTATCTAGTGATATTGACAGTTTTAATGTTGTCACGGAACACGAAGAAATCTCTTGGAAACTATTTACCTACTGAAAAAAAAACGACATTTAATAACAGAATGAGACCTCCAAAAACAAGAGTGTGTGTGTGTCAATAGATGGGTGTCGCGACGCCGAGTTTCGTTTTTGAGATATAGCAATTTTCGGAAATTAGTAACCAAATTGAGGATCACTTTTCGAGCCAACGATTTATAGTTTAATAGGAGTACAAGGAAGTCATGTGTTGTCCACATCAGATATTTTGGAAAAGTATCTTAGTTTGCTTCAGTATTAACTACCAGTAGATGTTAAATTAACATTTTCACGGTTTATTTTATAAATTTATGGCTTGCCATTCTTAAGTTCTCGACTACGAATATTTTCTGATACGATGATTTATTAAATTCGTTTATTTCAAATTTTGTATACTGCTACTGGTCAATGGTTTTGTAAACAATTTCCAATTGTGTTTTTATTCTACCGTAGTCTTGTCAGATTGAGAAGTTTTGAGTTTTATTAAGTGTGCCCGCATCGAATTTAAGTCGTTAAAGCTCTGCGATCGGATTCGAACCTGCTTCTTAATCAAACGTGTCGCGGTGCAGTCTCGACATGCTCGACCTCCACGAATTCTCAATAATGTTTGAACCGGCTTTAAATTTTGAGCTTGCAGTAATTGTCTGTTTATATTACTAATGGACATTAATACAAATTATTTTACTAAGGATATTTTTTAGAGGTTTGTTCTGACTCATAGTTATTTCTTGAAAATGTTTGTTTTTTCACTTATGTCGTTATTTAAAAGCATGATCTATTATTTAACATTCGATAGAGTAACCTCGTCTGTCTAACTTCGCTCTCTTTTATATCGATTTACCACCTGTAATTTTGTTCTGTTATTGTCCGTTGTTATTTAGAGAATCAATAATAGAAAATTGAGGTTTCCAAATCGAGAACGATTTTCGGTTACGTTAATATAAACATTGATCAAATTTATTGCTCACTTTCAAAATACAATTGAATATGAAAATCCTGAGTTCTCAGTTTTTGCCCTAAAATCTCTTCGGAGACCTCCCTCCAACGGTACTTACTATTCCCTCCCTCTCAGGCCAAAGGTTAATTAATTAACTGAAACTGATAATAAAAAAAAAAACTTTTTTTTATTTAAAAAATAAAACTCTGAACACGACTAGCTCATAATATAAATCTATTTTATCGTTGTTGTTTTTTTGCCAATGCGTACTTTCCATTGATAAAAAAAAAATATTTTTTTTACCCAAACTAATTTCAAACCGAAATATTCCAAAAATAAAATCACATTCACAATAAATAATAGTTCTCATATAAAGAAACACAGGAAGAAGCCAGACAACAAACAGACCAATGCATCGAACACCCTCCATTGAGGGAGTATGGGTCAGAGGAGGCCAAGGCCATGGATTACCTCAACCATGTGGTCTGTTTTGTTGTTTGTAATTACTGCAAGATTTAAATTACACTATAACTATTATTATAAAATATAATCTAAGAGAAAAATAAGCATATATATAAGACAAATTTTAAATAGGTTAATCATTCATAAAATAAGAGGGGAAATAAAGTTTTTTTTATACAAAGATCGGAAGTGTTTTACGACATTTTTATTTTTATTATTGTTTTAAAGGTTATTATTTCTATTTATACATGTTTTAATAAAGACTGGGCTAAATTTTCGACTTCTTGATGGGATTCAGCGTCTCGTTAAATGAGATTTTAACGGACAGATCTGAAATAATTCCGATCATTATTGGGATCCTTTCAAATTTATTAAATTCATTGATTAGAGGTTTACTTGTAACAATAGACAATAGCACTCAAGTTCTTTGTATTTGTTATAAAATTAGGTATAAATAGTATGGGTATCCATCAAGTTTCTTGTTGATTTTAATTTATTTTTTGTACTCTTCCGAAAGTGTTTTTCTGTGTATTATTTAAAAAAGATAAAATAATATTTAAACGACGCACTTATAATTGCTATTCTATCCAGAGCTCTTAATTATAAAATATTATTCTTAATAATGCACTCAGTTCTTAATAAGTTATTTATTTAACCCAAGCGTTATTCGAACTATATATTTTTTAACCCATAAAATTACTAGTCATTGAGAATAGTTTCGACTAAATCTCTGAGTTGGTTGTTTTAACTGATTAAATTTCATAAAGAAAGTGACACCACTTTCATATCTTCATAATTTTTCTTAAAACTTGCTTCATTATACATTAACATGGAGAACATTTTTCCCTTCCCGTGCATGTCACTTTCTAGACTATGGACTGAAACCAGGGGTTTCTAATAAAAAAAAACCGGACTTGCTCTCCCTGGGTGCGTACATTTCTGTATATGGTCTCATGTTTTATTTCAACAGGTTTCGTTATCATTCTCAACCTCAGAATCAGTTCGGTATATATATATATATATTTATATATCACGTTTTTTACAAAAAAGGAGTAGCAAATCATGTATGCTTGTTAAAAACAAAATTCTGTAAGTCTATGTTCGACAAAAACTTGAAAAGGAATATTATTAATTTTTCAATATTTTTAATAAAATCAATATTTTCAAAAATGAGATCAAATTAATGTGCATACACTGTTTTTACTCTTTGTAAACATTTCCATTAGGGTCCATGGACAAAAAAAAAAATAACATGTATATTCGTTATCTGGAATACAACTGTAACGTTTGGTTACTGTTGAAGCTATTTGTTGACAATTGTGCAACCACACTCCTATTAGATGTGTAAATGGCCTCTCAACTTGGTGGGTAAAAGGTGAAATCAACTATTCCATTTTTTACCTTAACGTTACCTCTGTTTCAATGAATTAGGTCATCAGCATGAAATAATCGTTTATCATTTATAGCCATCATTTTTATAAAATATAGATATTTTAAAATAACCATAATAATTTATTAGAATTTTCAACCGTATGGTATAGTTAATACAGTACGATTAGAATGTGGTGAGCTCCTTTCATTCATGCTTTACTACTTATCTATCACTTTTAATGACATTTTCTACTATGATAAAGGTGATCTTTAGGAAATGGCCAATTAGGACACTACGCTGCTCACCACAAAATTTCGTATATATTTAGCTTTCAGACTAAAGAAAAAAAAAATAATAATAAAAAAAAATAAGCATAATTTAAGTACAAAACTACTATAATTGAAGTCATCTCATAACATACAATTTCGAAAAACCCTTAATAATGAAATCTTATGATATTAAAAATTGGTAATCCAGGCTTTCCTAAATGTTTATCCATTTTTTCTTAAAATCCGTAGTGAAATTTAATAAATGTAACATGATGTAAACCAGAATATAGTGCCTTTAACCTGCGATGAACATTACACCTTTGATGAATACATTATTTAAAATATCCAGTGATTTTAAGTTTGTTAAAATTTGTTAACTTTCAGTATGAATGTCGTTTTTTGAAGAATCGTACAAGACTTATATATACATTCTTCTCACATTACATTCTGTCTCAGCAACTACAATGGTAATAGTGACCAAAGAAATCATTCACACCATATTTACAAAAAAAAAACTAAATAACTAATACAAAGAAAATAATAAATAAACTTATATAGAGTAAAATGCACTGTTTACAATCGGCCTGGGAAAACCCGAGCCAGGCTTGTACCCCCATTTGTGGATAGAAAAGCATCACTCCAGAATATCATGAAAGGTGTAAGCGATTTTTTTTTTTTTTTTTTTTTTGTAAAATTAGTGATAAGATTTGGTTTCTATGAGCTGAACAGGTTTTGTCTGACATGAGAGGATGACTTAAATCTCGAAAGTAAGTCTAATTCAGGGCCATCGAACATCAAATAAGAGAGGGATATTGAATAATTGGTTCAGATGATAAAAAAAAAAAAAAATTGACTTATATTTTGAAGAATAAACTTAATAACAACAAATAACAAATAATTAATAACAATAATAACAAATTATTAAATATGTAAAAAAAAAAAAGAAATTCGGACAAGGGTGAAAACATAATGAGTTTTAGATCATGTCAGGTCTACTATTCCAATTCTACAACCATAATTATTTACACTGATACAAAAATGGTTCAATCACAAACTTCGTTAAACTGGAATCGAATTATTCCCGAGTGAAATAGCCAGCTGTATACGCGCACAATACGTGCTTACCATCAAGTAGGTATCCCAAAGCACTATTACCCGTTCCTAACTCATACTACCTTATAACCGCCTGTGATTACCAAAAATCCAGTAATGCAAGCGGAATAAATTCTATACTATTCACTAATGACCGCCTTTAGCGATTGTACAATACGAGAGGTTGCCTCAAGGCTAAACATTACCACTACGGAAATTGTACAGTTTCTCCTTACAGAGAAAGCATATTTTATTATTTCCTCTTTAGCATTACTTTCTCAGACCTTCCAAGGCGGCAATTGAATACTACACGTGAGAATCGTTCACACACAAGGTTCCAATGGAGCGATGCCGGCCTGTGTTTAAGATAACCACAGAGAACAGACAAGATGGTTCCTCACTTAGTAAGAATAATGTCCAGATCGAGGAATAATTATAACAAACCCTGAAGAACCAAAATTAAAATAGTAATAATATTGCCTTAAATCAAATATAGCTGGGAGTTTTAGGAGCCATATACTAAACTACTGCCGGACTTTTATGTTTATTGTTTGAGAGGTATATTTGGGTCGGTGCAGAGCAAAAATCTTAATCCAAAACTTGTCATATACTTCGGTACTTAGGGCATTAAAATCAAAATAAACTAAAAAATTGAGATCTTTTATTTATTCATCAATTTTCATTCTACGAACGATGCTGCTCATGGAATTTATAAAGATTTATCAATATTTTGATGCCCAAAATATTGATAAATATGCTTCTTTGGTTCATCTAACTTGATTTGTAGTATCCGAATGAACAATTAATTAAATAGATTCAATTTCTGATTTTTTACTTTTGAGATGTAGGCTTATAATATAATAAATGCATAACATATCATTACATTAATATTTTATTACACATTAATATCGAGATAAAAAAATATCGCAATAATAATTATTTTAATTATAATTTTTTTTCTTCATTTTTTGTAAATATGGTGTGAATGATTTCTTTGATCACTATTACCATTGTCCTTGCTGAGACAGAATGTAATATTACCCAATAAATAATAATAAAACAAAAAAAAAGACCTTTCACGAAACCGTTTCATGCGAATTTAAAATAGATATCTTGTTTGCAGGGAATGAGGAAGATTTACTTCAGTTGTTTTTGTTTACAATGTAATTTCAGATACTAATAGGGGAAGTTTAATAATAGTACCTAACCAATTTTTTAACTTAGAAGGTCTGGTAATGCTTTTACATTATAGTAACTCTTTGACTAAAACGTTTTATCACAATTTTAGCAGTTTAAAATAGATTCTCAAGTCATAAATATACCAACTTTTTGGGTTTCCAAATTATTGAAGGGAGAGGGTTGACGAATTCCCTCTCTACCTCCCCTCCTGACGATATTCCTGTAGAATTCATATTTTTTCATGCATTTCAACAAGGCCAGAAAGGGGGAGGGAGGGGTTTATCCTACAGATATTTTAGCTCTTAAGATTTTAAACGTCATTTATATATTCTAAAAATAATTGTTTGTATTAATAATTGTCAATAAAACAGTCCATTTATCCGACTCCTTTA
The DNA here is from genome assembly GCA_948150685.1 of Rhaphigaster nebulosa. Classification (NCBI taxonomy): domain Eukaryota; kingdom Metazoa; phylum Arthropoda; class Insecta; order Hemiptera; family Pentatomidae; genus Rhaphigaster; species Rhaphigaster nebulosa. Next base: position 94,077,556 of record OX411309.1, on the reverse strand, counting down.
ATTAAGGCGTAGAATTCCAAAACCAGCTAAGTCCATTTTCTCATTAATTTTTTTTCTTTAACAGTTATTGTACTAGATTATTATAAGGCGAAAATATTTCTTCCAAAATATGTTGTTCACGCGTGATTTAACTGGTAGAAATCCTTTCAACTCATGATAATCTAAAAACTTTGGAATTAAATCATGTTTACGCAATTTTAAATCTATTGTGGTAAAAAGATGGTAGATAAAATTGTAGCAAATCTTCAATTATATTGAAAATTATTGCTTCTGAAAATATTAAAAATATTGATATAATTTTATTATATGAAAAAAATGTGATCTTTATTTTATTGTCTTTATTTATAAAAAAAAAATATTACAGATAGTTTATTAAGTAAAATGAATAAATTTATAATTATCAATCTTTGATCCGTATCAATGAACTTTTCTATTGCAGTGAATGAACCCCGGATTACTGAATAAAGTGATTTCTTTTAGAAAGAATTCTCAATAGAAGTTTATCTTTAAACTTTTTCTTTTATGACAGGTGCCTTTTAGTAAGAATGCTTGTAGAAGCAAGGACTTGTTTGCCTTCCATATTGGGTTCGTTCCAGGGGTGCTTCTCTTAGGCAGGTATACTTATTTTTTTTTGCCGTGGGATGGAACAGAAACCTAATTAAATAGTCCTCCACATCTGATTTTTCTCAAGTTTTGTTTTACAAGAACATGATACCGCTCACACAGGTTTTTAATTTATAACTGACAGAATACAAACTGTCACCAATTTTAATAAATTTTAACTGAAAGCCTGAAACTGGATCCCAAGAATGAATAATGTTTCCGTACTGCTTCAGATGCCACCTACGTATTTATGTTATGCTTTTCAGTTTTTTTTTTTTTTTCAATTCTTTTTAATCGTCCTAATTTTATTTATTAGTTGTTGTTTTGTTTAAACTTAACGTAAACTGATACATTTCCAAAAATAAAACAAAACAATATTATGAATTTAGAAACCAAAAACCGTTGTAAATTAACTCCATTGGCGTCTGATATTTATTTTGGTATCGTATTACCGATATTCAGAACTGCACATAAGGTCCGAATATTCAACAACTTTGGGAGGCGGATGGGGCCCCGTCCCGTAGAGGGATCCCGGTAAAAAAAAAAAAAAACATTTTTGGATAAAAAAAAGTTTAAAATAAAATTTTAAATTTTAAAATATTATTTTTAAATATTTATTAATTATTTTAAAAATGTTTGTATTATGTATCCAAATTATTTAAATATTGCCTATACTGGATGTGATTAGTTAATTAAAATATATTTATAATGTGATTCCCGGTACAGGATACTGGTACTTTGGAGGCCGGATTTTCAAAAATCAATATTAAAAAACTGCTCAAGAAAAAATATATAAATTAACAGATTTGTAATGTACTTAGCTATTATAACTAATATATAAATAATCATATAAATCGGAGACATGCGGGCTCAAAATAAATTTTTAATTGGGTGATTTTGGGTCATTCCGTATGCCCAACTCTTTTTTACCCGAATCTTTGGTCAATAAACGAGTAAAAAAAATCTAGCTCGTTGAATAAATTCATCTTTAATTTTGATAACCTGAAGGTTAATCTGTTATGATATTATTGCTAGATTCTAAAAAAAAAAAACTTAAGTCTCTCAAATACTTGTAACTAACATTAATAACCGAACCACCTCTCTCTCTCTATCTCTCTCTCTGTTGTGGTTGTGTCTATGACTGAGAGGTTAATTTTTTGTTCCTTAATGCATTTTGTCATGCTAGATCACTAGTTCGTTTATATTTTTTACTAAAATGAGCCTTTCCTATTTGGTCTTTTGACAATCCTCACTTCCTTGACAGTATGAGCGTAGACCACTCGAGTATGTCTCGATGGTCCTCGAGCGGTAACCACAACAAAGACCATTCTTCGGCTCCATCTTCCTCACCCGAACCTCAGACAGTTGCATAACAAGAGAATACTCTGCTGAAGACGTGTGAATTGTCAACTCTTCCCCAGTTTATTATAATAGAAGGACCGGTTTCCTCGCTCCGTTATGGGTTATTGCACTAGGTGCTGGATCTGTCCCCCTTCCTTTTTCTTAGTTTCTCCTCTTTAGCTCTATCGGATTGCGGTTAGTTTATTATGATGGGCGCTGTTCGTCTTCAGCGCGTCAAGGATGAGTCGGTATGGTTGAAGGCAATATAGATATTACTCAAAATTCGTTTATTTATTATTTTTTTTATTAAAACTTATTGGCGAACATTATAATCTGCCAAAATATAGGGCAATAGGTAAAAATGATAAATGTGCACATTCATACAAAAAAACAACATACCTATACTAAAATAAATAAATGAAAAATAAGGAAATCTATTAACGTGTTAAAGTTTTTTTAAATAATATATTGAATTAAAATTATATGAATAATGTTCAAATAAAAACACTAAATCACATTCATATTTGTTTACGCTCAGTCCGAGAACCCCCAAACATGCCCCCCCCCCACATGTGATTGGTAAAACAATGAGATATCTCTTTCGCGTCATTAATGGTACTGAAAGCCAGTGGAGACTGAATGATAGCGCCATAGACCCTAGCAAACTGGAAATAATTGGAGATCTGGGGGGGGGGAGGGAATCAGTTTCGAGGGTTCTCAAAAGTTTTAAAGCCAGAAAATTGCGTTTCGATTTGAAGTGAGGGTTTTGGGGGATAACTTTGGGTCTAAACCACCTGTAAACACCACGGTTAAAGCAAATCGTGCCGTATAAGAACCTACTGATGGGCCGAATTACGTTTAAATCATTCAAAGGGTTTCTGATTTTTAGAATCTTATAAAAAAATGTATTCAAATTTTGGTCAAACTTTTTAGCTAACAATTTATAATTTTTGGATTATTCTGAAAATTTGAATATAGGGCTTTTTTAAATTTCTAAAACCAAATCTGATGCAAGATTTGAATGAAAAAAATCTGATAATATACTTCACTGCGTGGAAGAATACATATAATTCAATGGACCCTTCAGATCGCTCAAAAATTAGTTTATTTCATTTTTAAAAAAAGTTGTTTTTTGTAGCAAATTTACCATTCTCGGATCAGAAATCATTTTTTATATTACTTTTTACACTTTGAACATGGCCTTAAATATTCAAATTAAATTCTATTTATTATGACATACCAAGAAAAGCTGGATTCTTAATCATACAAGAACATGAACTGTTATCAAGAAATAGTAAATATTTCACTTTTACACCACTGCTATAAACATTATCTTAGTAAAAAATATATTTTTACCCTATGATAATACTGTTATAATTACATATAATTCAATCAGAACGCTCCATAATTTAATTACTTAATTTAAAAAATTTGGTCACTATATATAAAGTATATTGGTGGTGTAAAAGTATACTAACAGATTTTTTTTATTCAAAACTTTTTTTATTCAAAAGCCAGATTTGGTTTTAGTACTTAAAAAAACCTGTAATCAAATTTATAGGCGAATCTAAAAATATTTTTTTTTACCGAAATTTTGATGCCCGTAATTTGACTATATTTTTTTTAAGATTCAAAAAATCACCCATGAATCAGGTACTCTTGGAACGATTCAAACCAAATTTGGGGCAGCGGTGAAGGTTCTTGTACTATGCGAATTGCTTGGGCTGTGGTGTTTCTAGGTGTTTTAGAACCAAAATTATTCGCAAAAAATCTCAATTTAGTTTTTATTTGTAATCAAATTTTATTACACAGACCTTCTAATATAATGCAATAATTGTTTGTAAGTATGGAATGAAGAAACTCCAACAGTCCGAGAACTCGATAGCTTCAAATCGAAACATAATTTTGTGACTTGAAAAATTGTGAGCAGCCTTGGAAATGAAATTTTTTTGTCGATGATTTTTCAGTATTAACGCTTTTTGTTGTAATATGCTATCATTTTTGGTGTGAAAAAATCTCTGAAGCTAATAAACTTAATAAATAATTTAAGCACGTTTTAAAATTTACTTGACCAAAAATCAATTATTTTTTAATGTTTTTATTTTTCCTTTAATCTGCTCTGAAAAACAAACGTTTTGCTTGATAAAGCATGTCGATATCATATTTAAAACTGAAGGATATAAAATAAAGCATTTTTATCGTGCTTTATTTTTTTTTTTTTCTCAGCTCGTACAGCCCTTCGGAGGAAACGGTTGGGCACAAGTCGACTTTTTAAATGTAGAATCACCCAAATATTTTTAATCAAAATTGGTGACGGTCACATCGTGCATTCTCCTTTTGAGATCAATATGGAATAGTTCACTAATGATTAAGTTTTATAAAAATCAAACATTCTCTCATAATTTCTGTATATGTTCTTAAAGGATTTTGCTAATGCACAAATAGCATATAAATAAAAAAGGTATATTGAAAATATGGAACTCAGTATTTGCTTAAATCTGATCCATTTTTTACTTTTCATAAAATTTATTTTTATAAAATTAAAATAATTTATTATAATTGAAGGGTAAGGGAGGAGGGAAACAGATAAGTAATTTTTTTTTAATGGATCAGAATGAAATGTGTATTTTTCCAAGGCGTTAGAGTGTGGGAAAAAACATGTTTATAATTTTACTGTTTACAGGAAATTTTAATGGCTAATATTTCTTTACTCCCATCTTTTTTGTCACATTCTAATAACCTGGACAAATGCACCTTTTTATTCTGGTCCACTGGAAAAAATAGGAACTTTCCTGTTTTTATCCTGTTACCCAACGATTTATAAATTATTATTAATTACTGTAATACTTCTAAAGCTTGAGTTCTATGACTGACGGCGAACGTGCCTTATCTAAAAACCGTGAGTTTGAGTGATGTTGGTCACTTTCTTTGTTTTGGCGCATTGTTACTGGTTAAGATTTCAAGTTAATTTGAAAATATCTTTTTTAGAGCCCTTTTAAATCGCTTATATTTTGCAATGCTATCAGCCGTTCAAATTGCTAATTAATCCTGCAAATGAAACAGAAAACATTGTATAGATTATTGATGTATAATAGTCCCCCATTCCACAATTTGTACAAACTTATTTAATTATTAAATAATTTGCCCACTTTTTCAAAATCAACATTTTGAAACTGAACTCCTCAATTCTATTAATATCTCATAAATGTTAATAGTTTATGATGGCTGCTAATTGATGAGAGAATTGAAAATAATTTTATTTACTAGATTGTTATATCTTGTTTTGTTTTTTAAACTGATTCTATTTGTGTCCATAATGTCACACAGAATAAATTATTTTCCTATTGTCAGTATTTACGTTTTTAATGATATATCGTGGTTTCATCCACGATTTCATCTAGATTAAAATTTATTTATTTCCTCACAAGCTATCAACAATAACCAGATTATAATATTTAAAAAATAAATTTTCGACATCATTTAATATTAATATTATAATTCAACATTAATATTATAAATGTGCTTTGAATTTTTAAATAATTTTATCGTTGTGCGCTCATAGTTGATCCCCTTTCACATTCATTAAAACTGTTTTGTATGACACCATTGAAAGCTTAATTTGGTGCAAGGCCATCTTTCCATTCATTGCGGCATGGAGGCTGTTGCAGCAATTTGCAATACGTTTCTTCATTATAAAATCAATCTTGAAAAATTATTATAATAATTGTAGCTGTTATTTATTACGACACAAACTAATTATTTTGATTTGAACGGCCGGAATCATTGGGTGTTATTGCAACTAATTAAATTAAAACTATGTATCAATTTCATGGTTTAGCTTTATGCCATTCTAAATGTTTCACACTGCGATTTTGCTCAAATTAATAATTCATTTTATTTTAGTTATTATACTTTAAAGCTTAAAATAATATTCTATTTTAAAATCTAAATTATTTTGAAATATTGAACATTTTAAAATTAAATTTCCTGAAGTCCATTTTTTTAATATTTTTGTACATTTTAAAAATAATTTACTTATGCATTTCTACTCAGTGATAAAGTATTTTATTCTCTGAACTAAATTTAGCTATTAAGGTTTTAGCTGAGATTACAAATGATTGCAATGTGATAAAATGAATGATTTTTTAAATATATATATTTTATTTTATACTTCTTCTGTTTAATAAAAACTGTTTTCGACTCTCTTAATCTATGAAGAGTTACTTACTGACTTCTTACTGTGCCATAAAAGTGTCTTTATTATTTTCTAATTTCAAGTTTTGGGTTTTTCTACTACATGAATACATAATTAAATTATTTATCTTGAGTGTGGTTCTAAATGAGCCAATGCCCAAAGAACGGGGATTTTGAGTTAATTCTAGTTTTTTTTTTGTTTTAATGGCGCTTTAAGACCTCCAATGTACTATATTTTTTATAGTTAAATAAAAAAATTCATTAATGATCTTAGGTTGAAATTTTATTTGTAAAATTATTGATACCTTTTGATGCATCCTGTTCATAATCATGATATACAATCTGATCTGCGTTATGTTTATAATAATTGTTCTGATAGTGATATCTTACAACATTAAACCACGGTTGTGTACAGCATCTCATGGCAGACAGGTCATTGATACTAACCATTAAAGCGATTGAATAAAGTAAAGCAATTGGAATCATTGAAATGATTCGTACGACTAACAGTCGCTGGAAGATATCTTGACGTTATGAAATTACTAATAGCCTACAGGAGTCCTTCAGGCAGATGTGTATAAAAAATGGATGGAGCTAGATGAAAAAGATAAAAATGTGAAAGGTCCCTTCTGTTACGAGACATAATACCGTGTTTTGAAACAGCTTACCTTGCGGAATCCCGTTCGCTCATTTTCTTGGTTTTTATGTCTACAGCTATATACTTTAATCTGCAATTATTAAAAAAAAAAAATTAGCACAACAGTTCCCTCTGGTTATGGCTCTTTTTCAATTTAAGGTATTAATTATTCTACATCTTACAAATCACAGGATATCTAAAAAAAAAAAATATATTTTATATATATATATATATATATATATATATATATATATATATATATATATATATATATGTGTATAAAACGTGATTAGAAGTATCTATTCTGTCATAATTAAAAAAAGTTTGAACCTCAGATTCAAAGAAAAGAGAATATTACAGCCAGACCGTTGTATGACAATTATTAAAATTTATTTAAACCTACCTTAAGTCACTTTTTATTATGTTGATAAACCATCAGTTTGTTAGTTTTTGGTATGCCAAGATATAAAAACCATGAAAAATAAATAAAAACAGATTTTAAAATTATTTTTTAAGTGGGTAGATAACTGCATGAACTCTACTAAAATTATTTTTAAGACTCAGATTTAGCTTTTACATTCTTCTTCAAATGAAATGCAGTATCAACTAACGAATATCAAAATCACTACTTTTCAGGAGAGCTAAAAAACTGCCGGACCTTTTATGTATTAGGGGCACTTTTTAAATGCAACACCAACAAAAATGAATAAAGTTATCGAAGCCCGATCGGCCCTTATGCCCGAAGGATATAACTTTTTTTTTTTTCTTCTGAAAAGTTGTTAGATTCGTAAGTTAAGCATCGGAACGACGATATGTTGTAAATTAGAGCAAAAATTGTTACAAAAGATTTTTTTTTCTCCCACGTCCAACATTTTTGCGCTAAATTCGATGAAAATAATTAATTTTTCGTATGAACATTTCATTTTTTTACATATTTACTTAGTAGAGAGTCTTGTACCCAACTATGTACACAATTTTTTTTCTTTTTCTTTGTGTACCACTAAATTAGCTTAGAGGTGCCGTTTTATAATAAATTATCGTATGGTGATTTTAAACGAAAAAGGAATCTAATGATATATTATTACCAGAAAAAAGTAATAATTGATAAAAATGATTGAAATTTGAAATTATTAAATTATTACCAACAAATTTGAAGTGGTACTTATTGAATATTTAAACCAGAACCTATTGTTTTTTTTACAGTTCAGATTAAAATAACTACGTTTTAGTAAAAATTAAACATGAAAAAAAATAGATTTAAATGAATCATCACTGAAGTTAACTAGCAGTTAGAGAAGCATGTGCAGTGGGATCAACGTTTTTACTATATCTTCCTTTACTATATTTCGTTTATATAATATCGTCGGTTTGGAGGTAGAAGTGATCAACTGCAATTTTTTTTCGAAGATGAGGTTTGTTGCTTTCTATCTGTGCCTGAACCAAATTTACACTTTGTCAATGACACAAATGTCAATAATTACTAGTATTTTTCACTAATATTTTTACTAGATATTTTCACAATTTTGTCAATACTGAGGCGAAAATTTGGTCCAGGCACAGGCAGACAGTTAGCAACGAATCTCATCTTCGCAAAAATTGCAGTTTATGCCTTTTATCTCCAAAACGACATATTTTAAATATTTATTTGTGTGTGTTTTAAAACAATGAAGCTCCGTCCAAATTGGCCAACATTAATTATTAAATATTATTTATGTAAATTTATGAAATTACTGAATTTGTTCTGTTTGTACTCTGAGCCCTTATTGCTACACACGCCATTAATTACTTTTTATGAATGATGTGCCTTACGAATTATTCCATTACTGAGATGAAGGGATGCCTTCATGGTTCCCTCCATCCTGATCACAGTTTCCGGCGGTTTACTAGATCGAGTTGGAACTTGGCCAAGCTGCTTCCTGCAATCTGTGAAGTTCCTTGCCATTAAGCCGGAGATCAGAGAGTAGATATTAACTAATGTTGCCGTTAATTAGTTCTGTAATGAATATTTAAAGTAACAGCTTGAATTAAAAGATAAACAATAATATTTTACAAGGTTAATAGAAAACCTAAAAGCGTTCCTGAAGATATTAAATTATAAATTTGAGAGCACCGCTTTTGAATATTTTCATATTCTCCTGGTGTTTTATGCGAGAATTGTCAATGAAATTAATTAATTTAATTTTTATCATATATCATCATTAATTCACGTATTTGTTGTGATAAATTAAGATGCTGCATTTATTTTGATTAGATTTTTTTTTCCAATACTAATAATATAGCTATGAGTTCTTTTCAGACAGTTTAGTAATGATTTGTAATTTTATTCCCACATTATTGATACATGATTTAATCCGTTTCTAGACAATCATTTGACAGATATATAAATATCATTAAACGTAAATTTTGTTTAGTAATTAAAATTAATCCATAAAGCTTTTTAGTGATTCAGTTTAATATTTATAGTTATAGTTATAGTTATAATATTTTATATTTATTTATATAGTTTAATTTTATACCTTTTTACTTTAGTATTTCTATCCTCAGAAGATTGATTGAAGGTACTTAAAAAAAACAGGCCAGAAACTTTGTTTAATTTAAAATACATAAACATTAATGGAGATACATTTGACCGTAGATGAAAGCAAGGTCAGAAATAAAACACAAAGTAATGAAATTTACTGCTTTATGTGTACCGACGCGTTTAATTTGTCGCGACGTTTCGGCCTAAGTTGTACGCCTTCATCAGGGCTAAGAAAAACTTAAAAGCTTTATGCGTTCGATCTATTTCTAATTAGTGAGATCAAAGTAAGCCTTTTCATTGTTATTTTTCCTCATTTTTTTTTTAATCTCCTCTTTGTTATACATCTCATTACTATTTATGTTTCAGTTTTTATCTCTTCCTTTTTATTCGATGCTCACTTTTCGTTTTCTTCTCCTTACATCAATTACCCCTCTTCCATCTCCTTAAACCAACCATTTCAAATTATAATTATAATTCTAAATTTATATTGTTGTCTATAAATTCTATATTTGATGTTAATATTTGTACGAAACTATTTTAATTTCTTTTTCATATCTCCCCACTATATAAAAACGAGATACGAAGAATATTTATTCTTCGTATCTGGTTTTTCTTAGCTCTGATGGAGGCCGAAAAGTCGGCACATAATAAATAGTATATTTCTTTATTCTGTTGTGTGTTTTATTTCTCACCGCACCACAGTAGGTCAAAATCCCGATTTAGGTGGACGGAACTAATATTAAAATAAATACATTTTTTGCACGGGATAATCAGTTTTAAGAGCCACGGATCTCCTAAAATGACAAAGGTTCGCGGTTTGAGATCTTTAATAATCTCAGAGCCTTGTTTAGAAAATATGTATAAATAATGGTACAAATTGGGCGAACTATGAGCATAGTTCGCCAAATTAGAGCTAATTTTCAAGAATGCATTATCAATCTCTATCTTCATGTTTTCCTGTCAACCTCTCCCGTTTATTATGGATATCATTTCGGCAGACATTACCTTAAGATTATGGTTACAACATTAATTGCATAATGTATTTTTTTTATTTTTACCCTAAGTATATTTTTTGATAACAAAATTTGTCAAACCTTACTTGCATCCAATATTATACTTGTTTTTTTTTGTATGTGACATACCCAATGAAATAAGGTTTCATGTCATTTAATAAATTTTATGCGATTTTTTGCGTTTAGGTAGTTTTTGATATTTTTGTTTTAAAACATCTTTAAAATAGTGTGGAAGAAGTTTGTTGATATGTGGCTAACAACAGACAAAAAAAAGTCATGGCTCGGTTTTGGAATTCGTCTCTCAAAAATTTGATGCAAATGATCTCTCTGAACAATGTTGGCCAGTTGAAAGATACCGTCATTAGATATTTCATTAAATTTGGAATTTTAATTTTTTTATAAGCATTTTCATTAAGATGGGGGAAATCTTACAGGAAATTTTTGTAAGAAATTTTCTTGCTGGTTGGATAAAGAGATTTTTTCTTTTCTTTTAGGTTTATAATAATTCAATTCTACATTTGCCCTAATTAAGTCCCTCCACTGACCTTCAATACCAGTGTCGTGACTGTGAGAGAAGTGCTGGGATCTCTTATAGTTCTGCTTTGCCATCCACATGTGGTAGTCAAAGCTGGGTTCGGAATTCTATAGGACAGAAAATAAATATTGTATATAGGTATGAATGTGTTCAAGATGATTCATTTTATTTTGAAATACTTAATTTTAATTTTCTTTATCTTGATTGATTAATTATTTTGCTATTGTTTTTTTTATCTAGGTATATTTTTTTCTTGATGTACTTATACTATGTGTCACTATACTATTTTTTTTATCATTATCACTTATTTTCTGTAGTCTGTACACATGGTGTGAATGGATACTTACAACCCTAATACCTATTGCATTATTTATCAATAAAAAAACAAGATCTTTTCTTTTGTTAATGTGTAAAATCATAACAAATAATTTGTTTTTATATTTAATGTTTTAAATATTTTCTTTTGTCATTAATAAGTCATAGACATCTGTGTTTAATTTGAGTACACAATCTATTTCATTATAATTCTTCTTCTTATAACATAAGCCGGGTGAGAAAAATAAAAACGAAATGCATGATAACTTGGCGTGTCATTGAAGTGAAAGAACTATTGTAACAAAATAAAAAAATACTTTGCCCATACAAAAATTGTTTGTATGTATATATATATATATATATATATATATATATATATATATATATATATATATATATATATATATATGTATATATATAACACGATGTATGCAATAGTGTTATAGCAAACATTTAGCCAGATGGAACATTTAGGTCAGGCATATTATATGTAAACCTGATTTGCAGGGCCATTAGAAAGTGATAAAATGAGAGTAACTAAAACTGGAAACTTTCCAATTGCTAATTGTTGTCACATTAACAAATTTAAAACTGTTAACAGTCTTTTCCCAACATATATTATAATTACCGTAATTGGCACATACTTAGGAGGGAAAAATGTTAAACACGTGCGATTTCGTGTTATTATTCATATTTGCCATGAAGTTATTATAAAGCAATTTGCAGTAGTACATTAAATATCTTTTAAGGTATAGAAATTAATATTCTAAATATGAAACAATAAGTATGTTTTACAAATTGTGTTATCAAAAAATATACTTGGGATAAAAAAAAAATGCATTATGCAATCAATGTTACAATCAAGGCGTACTTACGCAACTTAGGCCGAAAATTCGCGAAAATACGCGTCAGTACACATAAAACAGTAAATTTCATTATTTTGTGTTTTATTTCCGATCTTGATTTCATCTACGGTCAACTGTATCTCCATTAATATTTATTTATTTTAAATTAACCAAATTTTTTGACATACTAAATATGTAACAATAAAACTGTCAAATCACATAATGTTTGAAAATTGATTGGATATCTGATTGCGTTGGAAGAAGTGACATCTGCCTGGTGTAAGCTATTTCAGTCCACCACCCAGGCCGCAGCAATCCATTCCCATAATTAAGATTGTCATCTTTATCGTTTCATAGAAGTTAATCGGTAAATAACCTACAGTAAGATTGGTAATGTGGGAATTGAGACATAGAAAAAACTTCAGGACAAGCCGATGGATCAGTTGCTAAGAAGAAAACCAAAATTTTGTGCTTTGATAATTTTGTCACAAATAGGTCAGGATGAATAAAACAACGGTCAAGTAAATGGCAAAAATATTGGTCCATGTTAATCACAGATGATTTATGTTATTCATTTTTATCCACTTTCTTTTTTAATCTATTTATTTATATTTTTATTAAAAGTATTCCAACCGTTCGAAAGTAATGAGCCAATAAAAGCTCGTGGTAGAAACTCCATTCCAGCACCCTCCATTTCTAAAAGGGTGGGAATGGACTGATATTTTCAGTTTTATCATGGATAGGTTACAATTTGGATGTAGTTAGTTAAGAGTTTATGCTATGTGTAACAAACACCATTTTCTCATCATGATACAGTGCATCAATAATCATTAATAAGTACATATATATTTTTTTTTTGTTCATTTTATTTATTTTATAGTATGAATGGTAATGGACAGGTCTAGTACCTATTGCCCTTAAGCGTGGTAGAATTTATTATTTAACAGCATAAACAAAATTTCTTTTCTTTTTTTTTTCTTTTTTTTTTTTAGTGCTCTTCCTCCTATCTTTCTTCCCCACTAGAACATTTCTTATTCCTTTTTCATGTAAAAATAATATTAATATATATGTATATACATAAAGAAAGTAAAATGGTAGAAGTAAGCAAATTTGTTATGTTTTAAAGGAGATACCGAATTCGTTTCGAAAGCCAACTCTTACCAGTTATTTCTGTTAAAAGACACTGGTCACAAGAGCGTAAAATAACAATTGTAAGACTAAGTCCGTAAATATAACTAAATGCTCCTACAAAATTATTAAACGTAGCAATTATTTTTTTGTAAGTATTTGTTAGCTGAAGCTAGAATACTTATATATATTTTTTAATAAACTATCTAGGTACAAATATTAAAAATGGAGAGTAATTCCGCTAATAAGGCAAATCTATCTAACATGAATAAAAAAATAGATCTAACTAAGGCATTTATCTTTCACGAGTTATAAAACTAGAAAAAAAAAATCTACTTTAATCTAGTTATTTTTTAAAAAAGCAAAAAGAAATAAATGATTTCCTGGAGGAGATGAAGATTCTGGATTTCTAGTCATTAGTATGTTCTGGAACGGGGGGAGAAACCCGAGGGCTGGGCTGCTTTCACACTCTGACCCTCATACCGACTACTTGGATCTTTTTTTTTTCTTGAATTCAGCCTTTATGTTCTCGTTCTTCTCCTGGATTGGCATCTTTACTGGATGTGCAGAAGGAGCAACGAGTAGAAACTCTTTTTGCCAACATCCGTGTCGATTTCATTTTGATCTGATCAGAAAGGTACCTTTTAAAAAATTAACCCTCCAACAATATGTTACGAATGGCCGATGAACAAACTAAAAAATAAATTTTAAGGAGAGGTGGTTAGAGGTGCGCGCAGTTGGTCAAAGTCTCTTCCACTAAAATAGTAGACATCAAATCATATTCAGATTAACAATTTTTGTATATTGTAAAATAGTAAATAATAGTAGAATAGTAAATAGTAAATAAATAAATAAATAGTAAAATTTTTGTTTATAAAGTATTTTTTTATTTTGTTGCAATAGTTCTTTCACTTCAATGACACGCCAAGTTATCATGCATTTCGTTTTTATTTTTCTCACCCGGCTTATGAAATAAATAAAATGATAAATCAATTTTTACAATATATACAAGTAGTTCCGATGGTTCCTTCCCCGAAGTAACCATCTATTTTAATAAATAATTAAAATTGCAATTATTTTATATGTTAATTAAATTTACATATTCTTTATATTTTTAATGAATTTTTACTATAATAAAATTTTATAAAATAAAATAAAATGATTTTCTCTTAAGGTGCCTTCAAAGCTTCAAAGGAGGTATTTGATAATCGTGACTAACTCAGGGAAAGTGCATTAGTACTATGGCCACGATTTGAATGGATCGTGGTTTTGAAAGATTAAAACCGAATTCCTAAGTAGTAATCTAATTTAGTAAATAGACATATACCAAAGTAGTCAACGGTAATATTAGTGGATAATTAAATTATTGCTATTCTTCTATTTTAAATTATGGAGTTAGCAGTGATAAAAAGCATCCTGCTGCATAACTTTCTTTCTTATCAATGCCTATAAGTTGTCTACTAGAGATAAGTTGTGTTATCTTTTCTATTCACTCGTCTTTATATTAGATTATTTTCCGACTTCTTCCTATAATCATCTCAGTTCGTTGTATAGTGTAATAAATTTTGCACATTACAATATACCTTGATATTTGTGCAATAATTATTATTGCCGTTTATTCGTATGTTTTTTTTAATGAAAAAAAATGTTATTTATTACTACACCTTATCTGATAATTTATAGAATAATGCCGAGTTGATTAACCATAAAAATACCCCAGTGAACAGAAAACCAATTTAATATTAATTAAATGAATGATGTAATTTAAATTTTAAGAAATCTATGTTCGAGAAATTGTTCGGGCAGCGCTGTAGATCTCTCTGATTTTTATTTGATGAGAAAAACGATTAGACTACTAATTGATACTGTTATAAGTGTTTTTAAAATTCTTTAAAGCTATCTTTTTGCTATTGCAAAATTGTCATTCTAGTTGAAAAACTGTTCGAATAAATATAAATTTGTAATTCCCTCATTTATTTGTAATTTGTATCTTATTATTTATTTTTTTATTCAGTTTCAATTAATTTATTTATTCATTTGTAATTTCCTTAGGCTTGATAGGACATAATATATTTTATTTAAGACATCTTAAACCTACTTAAGTATTTGTGTGAAGAATATGTACATGGGCAAACCAGTCGGACTTTCTGATTCTGAAAATGTGTTTGAGTGCGTGAGTGTGTGTGTGTGCGTGAGTGTGGGTGTGCGCGAGTGGTAGGTCAATCTCAAAAACGAAAAGTTTTAACAAGCTGAAATTACTTATTTAAGGTAGGCATATGCACGGGACGCTAATGCAATTTTTTCTTTAAAATAGACTATCCGGAGGTGTCACTTAATATCATCAATTTTACACATTTTTTTTTTTTAATTTTCTCGAAAACGGCTTCAATGATTTTAATAAAACTCACCGTAAGTCTTCTCCTTAAACCCCATTAACTTTTAATATAAAGTTTAAGATAATCTGTCCCTCCCATTTAAATGTTTTAAATATCAGAATGAAATTTGGAAGATCCTAATTGGTAACCTGAAGTTAGTTTGAGACGTATTGCCGACTTGGTAACTTACTTAGTAACGACTCTTACTCTGTAATTTCCAATGTGTAATTTTTTTACGGATTTTTATAAGAAATGAAATTTAAACACGAATTCATAGCCGGCACTTATTTGATCCGATGCGAACCAGTGATCACAAACCACTCATCACAAACAAACAAAAACACGGTTCTTATACAAAGTTCCAAATTTTTCTGAAGGAAAATATTTTTTTTTTTTTTTTTTTATAAAACTATTGAAGTAAACGCTGTAGAGAATTCAATCACTTCGAAATGAGTACATTTATTTAAAAAACGGTAAGCATAGAGTGGCAATAATATCTGCTACTACCCAGAACGACATGAAACTGAATTATCTCTTAGCACTAGTTATGTACGATAGATTAACTGATAATTTGGTTCGCCTATCTTTAGAGGCCGAGTTTAAGATGTCTAACAGTGTTTATTTAATATGTTCATACTGTCGGCATCATTATAGCACGGAAATTAGTGCTACGAAAATATTCAACAAATATGTTAGACAAATGCAGCTTGTATGAAAATTACCAAAGAAACCTGTTTTTTGAGACGCCTAAAGGCCTTTGATCCTTTAGCGATGCGTAGATACTTAGTTTGGGGTTCTTAAGTGTAAAAAGTGAGTATTTGTTTTATATATTTTTTATTTTCTTCTCGTTTGTTGAGATGTAAAATTGTATAAATGTTTTAATCGTCCTTGGTATGTTTACCTCATATAACGGCACCGCTATTTCTTTCCTCGTGGAGACAGCCGACAGTACTCTTGGCTTCCTCGGGCGCTTGTCTCCTTCAAACAGGAGAGGATTTACGTTCTTCAAAGCGAGTCACACTTCGAGATGTCTAACGGTCATCCTAACCGTTATACCGAAGATAGTGATGGATCTTTATTTCTTTCCACCGCCTAGGTCAGATTTTGTGAGGAATAGCAGTTTTGAAGTGCACGTCTTCTGTCTTGGTTATTTCGTTCTGTTGGCTCTCCAATCTGTAGCATCACGAAGATGGATTTCATGGTGTTACATGAACAGAGTAATTTTATTCACCTTGTTTAGGTTCATTTGCTGGCACTTAAAGGCGATAGTTTCGAATAACTTTTTTTGAGTATAAAATTTTTGTTTAAGTATTCTTATCAAAATAAAAATATTGGGATGGTTATCCTAGCAAATTACTTATCAAACCTGAAAATATGTGATTGTAATGCAACCAAACTGTTAGTAATTCATTCTTAAAGAGATGAATGTAATTAACTTTTCTCTTTACATTTCTGTCTTGAACTGCCCATAGCTACCTACATCTTTCTAATTTAAACAGTTCACTCATATCAAACAAAAGTTGGTATACAAGGACGGGTTATGCTGAAGCTGTTGAGCTTGCGTCACTCGTTATGTATGAAGATTATTGTTCTGAATCGCCTACTAACTTCCTCTTAGAACTAAAATTACAAAAGACTAGTCGTTCAACAGCTCTAGCCATGCATTCTTTTAGGCTTAGCTTTCAAATACTTCTTTAATTCTAAGTGTATTCCTATTTCTTGATGATTTTTGATTTTTTTTTTAAATATGGTAAATAGTATAGTAGTATATTAGTTCTGTATAGTAATGCATAGTATAGTAGTACACTCTTGTTCACTCTTAGCATTTCGTTTTTTATTTTCCTCAAATTCAAAAAATGTGCCATTTCATGATTATCGTAGTTCCCAAGTCGTCCTAAACTATCTGGCTGTTTTTTATGTAACTTTAGAGGCATGTAACTATTATTTGTTTAGAGCCTATTCCAATGCAAAAAAATAGGAAAAATTTAAAAAAGTGTGTCTCTTATTTTGTCATGTTTGACTGAAGGTTTAAGGTGTTATTGCCGCCAGGAGTGTTGACAACGGAAAAAAAGTCATTGATAATAGCAGTTGCAATTTTTCTTTCTGCGGTGGTAAAAATGTAATTAAATTGCAAAATAATTAGGTTGCAACAATTAAATAGAAATTTTTATTTATTAAAAAATGCAAATTAAATAAATTACAATGTAATTAATGAAACAGTACTAATTCAATATTGCTTCGACGTCTACTGAACCGTTACTAAACTATTTCTTATTTATTAAGATGAATTTTTTTTTTGTATTCTCCATAATTTATTGTTTATAATACATATATTTTTTCTCAATATAAATACAACTTTTCAGCTGTTTTCTAAGTTTTTCAAGTGTTTGTGAAGCAAAATTTAATTATTAAAACTTTAATGGAGATACAAGTTCAAAAACATTTTCTATTTATTAAAATTTAACAATTTAAAGTCTGATTAAACAAGGAATTGTTCCTGGATAAATAATTAATTCCTGGATAAATAATAATTATTTTTTCCCCACGGTTTCGATGGTAGAAGGGTTGCTTGACAAGGATCATATAAACACGTGTTTGAATCCAATTTCACGAAGAATATTATATTTTATATATGATTGCAGTTTTGTTTTATAGCTGATGAGAATTTATTTATGTTCCATTCATGGAATGTTTAAGTCACCGATGAATATATATATTTTTTTTAAACCAGGAAGTTTACTTTGGCAAAACATTTTAGCTTAAATATCCTACCGCTTACATCCAACAACCTCGCAGGCCTCAACGAAATGTCAAGGGCACATACGGAGTGCTCATTCTGAGCCAATTAAAAAGCTCAGTTAAATAAAATAATGGAACCAGCGACCTTTTGAAATACTAATAAGTTTTGAAAAAAAAAAAACACCTACGAACTCATTTTTAATAAATCGAGATTGTTTATTTATTTAACATAAAAGTAGTTTTGAGAGATTTGCTACGACATTTTCCTGTATCCCATGACACTGTAAAATCAAATATCATTACATTATTGCTCAATGATGAGTAATTCAATAATAACACTGTTTTTTGTCAATTGTTTATACCAAATGTTTTGGAAGGTTTTAAAAAGTTTGTTTAAATTCAAGGGCGCTGACGCATATCCCGTGGCGGATCCTCATAATAAATCTTCTGTCCTGGTTAGGTTAGGGCGTTAAACCAAATAAACATACAAATACAAGCACAAGTATATTTCCATTAGATGTTAGTATTAGCACTAACTCGAGCATAGATAAATGTTTTATCTTTCAAAGTATTAATAAATCTTGAAATTGATTGTATTGTAAATTTCGAAAAGGGCTTATTTCCCGAAATTAAATTTTGTTCATGGGAAACAAAAAACTGAATTCCTGTTGAACAATTGGACTTATTTGAACAGATTTTATCTTCGTGTATTTCACTACTATGGCAACCAGATCTCGCTCATAAAATATCGGTCTGTATGGATTCAAAAAAGAACAAACGAAAAATATCATTTTAAATAAATCCCGAGATGTGCCCTTTTCGAAATTTGTCTTTCAATTAAAATTCTGAGTGTAATTCTTTTTATTTTTTTATTTTAAGCCATGGAATAGAGATGTTTACTCTGTTGTCCTCAATTATTGTCTCTTCTATTTTAATTATTTTCAGTTAAATAATGTAATGTTTTTAAAATTTTAACGTATATCGAATCTTAAAATAAAATATCTTCAATATAAACTGTTATCGTAACGATATCATTGTTTGAACAAAATGTTAATTTTCTACTGTCTCTACTACCGAGGTTTTAATGCTTTCTATACTATATTATTAACTACTGACTCTTACTTTCTACGGCACCGAATTCCTGGTAACATCTTCTGTGTCAGCTTCTGGTTTTCCGTCAAACTGTGGTTATCAGAGGACCATGACGTTACCATCTTAGTTATGTAAAGATTACCATGCTGATTCATAGTACTCCTCTCTTGTCTTATTCACCAGAGCACTATGACTTTTATACAAAAAGTTGTAATACTTCGAGTTGACTAACATTCTAGGAATCGAAACTAGCTGGTGTCAAAACTGACTTAATGCATTCATTCATTGCATTTGTGCTATTCAAGGTTAAATGTTTGTAATATCCGGCCGTCAATTGGTATGTACGTTATGTTTCCATGTAAAATAGACATTATTTTAACTTTGTAATAATATTTCCATTGACTTGAAATATTATTAAAATTATATAAGCACAATATTTAAAATCACTGGAAGAGTCTATTTATTTTTTTAATATACATAAACTAGTATATAAATCTCTGTGATATTCGAATGGATTTTTTTTTTTTTTTAAGCTGTAAGTTTTTATTTCTCTCATTAGTTTTACGCTCAAGTTATTGTGTATAATTATTTTAGAAGCTATAATTTATTTTTATTTATGCATAAGTTATATCGGTTATTAGTGTAAAATAAAATCTATAGCTTATTGCTTCAACTATCATAAAAATATTACAATTTTGATGTGGAGTGATTTAATAATCAAAATATATATACCACAAGTTCTGTATTGCAGTATCCTTTAATAATATTCATCTTATCCCTGTTTAACAGATCCGTTACCTAGTACATCATTTTGACAATCAACTAGCATTATATCCTCATTCAAGACTGAAATGATAAAAACCCGATCGTCGTTCCCACCATTTACCAAATAACCTTCCAATTAATTACAAGATTATTCACATTAATTTAAGATTATTCCATTAAAACTATCAACAATCTTATAGCTTCATCTTTAGAAAAATTCTTCGTAAAATGCTTTGATAAAAAGATGGCCCCTATTCCTTCTAATATACTGATATTTCTATGTACTGATATTACTTTACTACTACTGCTGGATATTTTCTGAATAAGTCACTGTTATGTTTCATAAGATAGTATATTTGCTCATATCATATTATAATAGTAAAACTGAGATAGTTGACTTTAATTCCATTGAGGTAGGACCCATGGAAAAAATCCTCAACTTTCCCATCCTGGTTAAAATAGGCTGGTAGGCTGTTGGTAACCAACCCTCCCACCCTGCTCTAGTCGGAGTGCATGAAGGCGTACAACCTATTTTATTTTTAACTAAGATTACCGATTAAGATTACCGACATACTTAATTTAATGCATCGCTCGTGCCTAATATTAGTTTTAATGTAATTACATTTATTTATCATTAACAATAGGCACTCTTACTTGTTTTTTTGCGATATGTATATTTAATCCAAATGTTTGTAAATTAAATTTTATAATACTTAATTGACTTCCATTTCTTTGTTTTTTTCAGGTGAGCTGGCGTTTCGGAGATAACCTTTTTCTTTTTTGATTGACAAGGTAATTAAATATTTTTTCTTATTATAAATTTTAACAAAATCCTAAAATTTTGGTTATAAAAATTTATATAAATTAATTGGAAATAAGCGTTACTTGCCTGATAGATTGTAGACTTCTCCATTGAATTTAGAATGGAACGTATGATTGTTCCATCCCGTGAATAAGCGTTTGACATTCATAAAATAACTACTCAGTTTCTACTGGCAATAATATAAGGTTCCGCTTAATCGTAACGCAGGTTTCTTCCAATCAAATTGAAAGGTCAGTAACGTTTAGGGAAATCGAAAGGTTTTTAAGAACTCAAGGTTATAAATTATCGACTTTGTCTCCTACTGTGACTTTGTATCGACTGTGTGATTCTTGTAAAGAAACTACAAATAAAAATTAGAAGAATACATTAAAGATGGATAAAGTGAAAATATTCGTACTAATTGACTTTTGATCGCTCCTACTAACAGCAGCGTATCCAAAAAAGAAAAATATTTGCAAGGCTCAATATTTGATAACTTCCTAATATTTTGTAACTAAGGTCAATCAAGACAGGAATCCTACTGTTTTAAGTGGAATCCAAACCACGCTCAAAACGCTTGTTAAGAAAAAACTGCTGAGAAAATTGTCTGGGTTCAAGGGAGATTTGAATCCGAACATTTTAGATTTTAATTTTGCAAAAGGGATAAGAAACATTAAACAAAATATGAAACAAATCTTGTTTTGTTTAGAATAAAAATACGGAGGATATAATATAAAATCATTCTAAAAATTAAAATTTTCCCTTCCTTAGGGGAGCACCTCCACCTCCCCTTCCGTGATTTCCTTCTAGATCCCCCAATGGCTTCTAATTTAGCACAGCAAAGGATAAAATGGATATTATAGGAAAACAATTTTCTTTTACTACAAATTTTTCGAATGATTTGATTGCGAAAACAACTTTTAAAATTGTATATTTTTGTATAGGTCCAGGAATGAGAAAAGAAATAGAGAAGGGAATAATTATTTAAACAATAATAATAATAATTTATGAAGTACCCAATAATAATTAAAAAAACTTCATTACTTGAAATCATGATTTAAAAAATTAAAAGAAATAGTATTAGTACATATCAAGGCTAAGAAATATGTCGAAAAATGAGGAATATTGTATTTATTTTTGTTCTAAAATTTTATGATTATTTTAAGCCTAATAAGGGATCTTATTTTAGATTTTAAATATATAATTTTTTAAATATTTTTTGTTGAATTTATCAATTAAAAATTCTAATATATTTCATGCTATAAGTAATCATATAAAGCTATTTCAAACTCGAATTTCCAATCAAAGTTTCAATTTCAACCATCTTTTACATTTTTAAGGTTGATTTACTTAGTAAATCAATATCAGTGAATTTACTTTCAGTTTCTTTCCTAATAATATCTATTGACTTCTCGAATGGAATTCGTTGAAGAGACTAAAGTCTGTAAAATATAAATGTATTGATTTAATCCTACAATTCAATACCCACAATTGCTTATCAAGTGTAATGCCGATTATACCGGTTTGGATCCGTGTTGAGTTCATTCTTGTGCTTTGTTGAACTCATTACCAACGTCCCCTACAGCCATTCCCTATCCTTCTGTCTGATAAGTGAGCGGAAACCCACCACAATCTATTTACCCACCTCAAAATAATTACTGGCACCCTTACTTATAGCTTACTGAGATGCCCCACCCTTAGGATGACAAATGGCCTCCTGCATCTAATGGTTCTTGGGGGAACTAAATGATCTTTAGGCTTTTTTCATTCCTTGGAAGATTCTTCAGAATAAATACCTACACTTTTGCTAAGTATTTTTCATAATAAATTCAATCTGACCTCTTGGGCTTTGGATAAACAGTGGAACGAAATGGAAAAAATACGTCGAACCAATACAAATGTTTAAATTTTTGATATTTGAGTGAAACTGTGTATTATATCTCCTTACAATCTAATTGTTTTATAATTTTTAATTTTATGTTATTATTTTATGTTATGTTATTTTAGGTTATTGAATTTAATTTTAATTTGAACGGAGAGGAAAATTAGAGACCTTAGTGACGTCAGAAAATTGGTTGTCCACTTATGTTTCTTAAAAATAATGAATTATTAGAGATGAGGAGTTAGAAAAAAATTCTTGCTTGGAAGAGGAAGTTCTATATTTTCAATTTTGCGTGATATGATGTCATAATTTTAGTACAAATGTATATTGGAAATTAGAAACCCCTATATTTTCAAAAAATTCCCTGAGATTTAAATTACGAAGAAATTCACTGATCTATAAATTATATTTAATAATTTTACTGTAATTGATAATGGTTATAAGAATATTTAACGTTATTCATATTTAGTTTCAGGTATTTGATAAATATTATTTATATTATTAAATATTTAAATATCTCTATGATTTTGTTTTTAACAAAAAGTGCTCGTGTTTTTTTTTTTTTATATTTTCAATATCCTCGTTTTTCGATTCTACTGAAAATAAAAGACATTCTTGATGCGTCTGAATCATAACTAATTAAATAAGTTTCACATTCTCATCCAAAAAATCTAGTCATCTGCAATAACTGATGTTGAGGTCTGATTCGTGTCTTCCAATCTTTGTGCCTTCCATTTCCACTTGTGCTATAAATGGTTTTGTATTACTAACCGTTTTTGAGTTATGCGATGTACGGACGAACGAACGTACGTACAGACGTCACGACGAAACTTGCCAAAATGGAATCAGGGATGATCAAAAGAGATATTTCCATTAAAATCTGAAAACTGGAAATTTTGGCGATTAAAATAATATCTTTACTGCATATAAGAAAGTAAAAAAGAACTTCTGTAGAATTCGTATTTCTTTTAAAACATCTCAATAACCCTTGCTCTTTTTCAACATCAGTTAAGGATACCCTAAACCAGAAAAAATGTCTGTTTCCCACCGTTTTACGCTTTCAGAAGATTGTTAAAATAGTCAAATGTAATAACTCTTTCCATCAAGAAGGCCTTCTGGAGTTGACAGGGTACCCATAGGAAGGAACGATCCTCGATGGTGATATACCTCCCCTTAAAGCTACCCTAGCTCCTAAATGACGTACGCACCCCTCCAGCACACAAGAAGTATGGAACTGTTTACAACATAAATCTCACTTCATGTCCCCCTCCGGTGGGACCATTAGTCTTAGGCACCTGATACCTTTTATCGGAGAGTGGCCTTAGGGTGGTGAATGTCTTCCCCTCCTTAATTTTCTTTTCTTCGGGTTATGTTTGTCTAGAATAGCAGTAAATATTTCAGTAACCGAAAAACAATGCAGTCTCTTGAGGCATACAATTATTTTTTATTGTCAAATATTACAATCTGCCACAGTTAAGGGTCTTAGGTATTAGTACTATCTGTTACCATTCGTACCACATTTACGGTAAAAAAAAAAAAAAAAAATAGAAAAAGCAAATAAAGAAATTTAAAGTTAAAATTAAAGTAGATGTTTAAGTAAAAAAATTTAAGGACTGACATATTTATAATGAAGATTTATACAGTCTGGGGAACTTCGAACCAGTTTCTCCCCTCCCCTCTTCCTTCAATGTAGTCTTAAATTTGTTCTTGAACTATCTACAGACGAGCCTTTGATGAATTTAGAATATGAGGTTAATTAGTCTTTTTGATAAATATTTTACTTGAATCAAGCTGATATTCGTTACGGCTTCATTATCGATTTTCAATTATTATTATTGTCAAATTATAAAAACTTGTTTAACTTTATTTGATGGGAACTAAACAATGAAAAATAAACCCTAATATTTATCATTGATTAATACTGATAGCATGCCTTTATTGGTAATATTTACACAAAAATAATTTAATAAAAAAATAGATATCGTTCGTATTTTTTAATGTTATCTTTATGAATCACAATTTATAGTGGCGTGGCTATATTCTGTCATGTTATGAAAGATTAAATTTTCTGAGCTTTTTTATTAGTTGACGATTTATAACTTAATTTTGATTGATTTTATTTTATTTATTTTTTTTAACCATCTAAATGTTGCCATTCTTTAAACTAATGCTGATAGCCATTATTATTTTTTAATTTTATCATGAAAATACTTTATAAACTTAACTATTTAAATAATTAAAGTAATTGAAAGTTTTGTGATTTGTTGTAGATTTTCCTTATTTTTGAAATTAACAAACAGTAACCGATAATGTTAGATGAGTGTTATTAAAATTTTTATTGATGAGTGATATTAAATTGCTATTATCAAGTTTTATCAAAAGTTTTTCTGACATCGAATTTCAAATTGAATGTTTTTTAATTAGCGCGATAAAAGAAACACAATTGTCTATATTTAGTTAAAACAGTTCACGTGTCTTGCAACATCACAGCCGTATGTTTTTCTGTAGAACCATGAACTTACACATCTGATGTCTTTATAATATCGTGGGTAGATAATAAAAATAAAAAAAATGCTTTATTAATGTGCATTGTTTTATTGTCTCAAATGGTGTGGGTCATTTATTATTTTTTAAATTAAAGAACAAGCCTGTGGGCAGAACACTGTTGGAAGTACAACCCACAAGGGACTTCCCTCTATACTAATGTTTTCCAGTTTAGGAAATTGACACCGCCATCTTTATTTTAAATTAATTATATTTTAAATATGTCCTCTTAAACATTTTAATTATAAGGAAAGTTTTAGAGAGATAGTTGAGAAGATAATTTTAATATTGAGATAATGTTTTATCCATCTTTAGTTACAACAAGATTTATTTTTGAGTAATTTTATTTTCTCTGAAATCTCTCGATAGCTTATGTGAACGAACGTTTAAAAAGTTTCATGAGCTGAATCTTATAATTAATGTATGTTTTAATTTTTTCTACATAGCCTCTTTGCTACATTATCAGACCCATTTCAGGAAATCATTCTTTTTTTTTTTTTTTTTCCTCTCCCGACTTGTTAATATTCAGATATTCATTCATCAGTGTCCCACTTTCGTATTAGAAACGTTGAACACCTGATGCCGCAGGTTGCTGACCTTTTCAATCTCTGAGGCAATAGTTTTTTTAGATTTATTTATTTTTTCAGTAGATTTGGAAACATGATATTCTTTTTTAAAATACTATTAATATATATTTTCGTAGATGAATACTGTAAGGATTATTATGTTTACTTTCTTCTTATTTAATTATTTTCTCAGTTTTCCTTTGGATCTAATTTAACATATTTTATTTGCAGCAATTTTTTTTTTACCTAGCTGTGTTTGTTACTTTATAAAAAAAACATTATATAAATATATATATATATATATATATATATATATATATATATATATATATAAATAAATTATATATATATATATATATATATATATATATATATATATATATATATATATATAAATAAATAAATATAAAATATAATAAAATATAAATATAAAAAATTTATATGTATATATAAATAAATAAATTTTATATATATATATATATATATATATATATATATATATATATAAATAAATATAAAATATAATAAAATATAAATATAAAAAATTTATATGTATATATAAATAAATAAATTTTATATATATATATATATATAATATATATATTATATATATATATATATATATATATAAGTAAATAAATCATATAAATTGATAAAGGCAAACATTACACCGTAGAATAATTTCAAATATTTTCTGTTATGAGATCCTTTATGCTCTGTTTAACAAGACGTGTATATACAGTTCATGTAATATTTCCTTAATTTATTGGTAATGATGGTATGTCAATTGTGTTAAGAAATAAAGGAAATTCCAATCATAATGCTCTAATCTTTTTTTTTTCTTTCAGGTTAATGTTGCTCGCGTCATTAATTTCTATTATTTGAATTTTCATTTTTATTTTTCCTTACCTATATATGAACTACATAGTAGGTGGGAGATATTGCGATCGTGAAAAAATTCGAATTTGAGTTTTAAGGTTCATTAAATCCAAATAACCGTCTAGCAAAATGGTTTGTTTGCGTCTGTGTTTCTGTTTACATTTGAAGAGCCTAGGTCAAAAATGAAAAGTTGAACAAAACGTATTTAAAGTCGGAGATGTTGCTGCAACTTTTCCGTCAAAGTGCCACTGTTTATCATACATTTTACACTTTTTTATAAATTTTATATAAAGATTGAATTGTAACAATTTATGTTGTAGTAAGTAAACGTTTTTTTTTTAGGATTTTAACAAATTTCTGAATTAATTTTCTTTTTATAAGGCTGGCTTACCAGCCTATACATACGCATTTGCTTCCCTTAACATAATTTTAAAACAAAGGCTAAACATTTTCTGCAGCAGCACCTCCACCAATTTTATCTTAGTGCCGTCACTGGTTATAAAATAAAAGTAAAAATTCATTTTATAATTTCTACTTTGATATTGTTTAATGGAAACTTTTAAACTTTATTTTCATCTTTACAAACCGTAACTATACAATCCTCAAAATTGTTATACTGCAATTGTTTAAAAAACTATTTTATTGTACTTTTGTGAGGGAAGACGTGAAAAATGGTACTGAGAGTCGTGTTTATCTGAATTATTTAAAATGATTTTTAAAAATGGATTTTTATTATGCGTACTCAGCTCTAGATTTTTTATTACCTGATAAAAGCAGTTCACTACATAGTTTATTTACCATAGGCACATTAACGCTTTCAAGTTTCAACTCTTTTGATATTTAGTTGGCACTTAAAAAGAAGAGACACCTGCTGTTTTTATAGCTCTTTCTTTTTACATAATATAATTTAACAACTATTAAAAATAAACCATAACTTGTTAAAAAAAATATATTGATAATTAGCATTTAAAGTTTACAGAAAATGCGTTTATAATAATTCCTACTTATTTCAGTAATTAGTATTTAATATTTATGTTTAATTTAAAATTATTTGAATTTAAATATGAACATATAATTATATTTCTTGGTAGTAGATTGTCAGAAATCGCAAAATTTTTGGCTCCACTGCTCATAACCTTGTCCGGTTATGTCCCCATCTAGCTGTGATAATTCAAATAAATTGTCTCTTTCCGGTGCGCTCAGATAAAACTAGGTTACTAAGAGGTTAACGTTACTTTCGAGACACAGAGCTTTAACCCTGCATTTCTCTTTCATTGTTCTAGCTTTTTTAGGTTCGTTC
Source organism: Rhaphigaster nebulosa (assembly GCA_948150685.1). Lineage (NCBI taxonomy): Eukaryota > Metazoa > Arthropoda > Insecta > Hemiptera > Pentatomidae > Rhaphigaster > Rhaphigaster nebulosa. The sequence goes on along the minus strand of OX411309.1, from coordinate 94,049,480 downwards.
TATGCTTTTTAATATTACATAATTGCTAATAATATTTTTGTACCGCCGAAGTGTAAGCAATATTTTCCAAGTTTTACAGGATAGTTAACTCATTAATGCTCAAAAGGAAGGGTGTAGACGGAAATGAAGGGACGCCCTGAATCGGGCTTGGAAGCAGAGGCAAAAACAGGAGGGGAGAGAAGGCCATAATTTTCGGTTTTTCGTTTATATCTCGATAGCTATTGTTGAACATTATATTTGAAAAATTTAAGAACATTAAATCTGTTACAGGAATGACAATATTAATTTTTTTCGTATGTGTTAAAGTTGAAGTATACGCTTTTCAAAGTACCAACGGTAAATACGATAAAAGGGAAATTATAGACCAGTTGCCATGGAGTCAATAATGATTTACATTTATAATGAGTTACTTTGAAGTTCATATATTTCTTAAACTATAACAAATACGAAAAAAAATAAAAGATAGGAAATGTAAAGCTCTTCATTTGTTTGCATATAATATTTTAAGCTAGAACCAACCGTTTTCGGGATAAATGCAAAAAAAAAAAGATTTATAATACAAAGCTACATCTTCAAATTTTGAATAAGAAGCTTTAAAAACACCTCAAAGCTTGTCTGCCACGGACCTCCAAAACCATACTTATTTAAAAAGTAAATATAATAAAATCATTTTATATTCTATCATAAATTATTTAGAAATATCACCACTACACATAACATATTTCATAGCCATCTCAAAGATATATATATATATATATATATATATATATATATATATATATATATATATATATAAAGATATGTATATATATATATATATATATATATATATATATATATATATACATATATAATGTGTGTGTGGGTTCTTTGAGATGGCTATGAAATATGTTATGTGTAGTGGTGATATTTCTAAATAATTTATGATACATTATATATTTATTTTAGTATATATATATATATATATATATATATATATATATATATATATATATATATATATATATATACATATATATATATATATATATTTGCATGCAAAAAATTAATATTAGTAGGGAGCCAACAAATTCTCATGAGCTTTATAAATCCAAGTATTTGAAGGATTGCTGCTAAGCATTTTACCCCATTAGAGCAAAATTATTTTGGAAATAATGATTTTAAAAAGATAATATTTATTATTAATAACATGATTTTTGTTAATCTAATATATAATACAATATATAGAATCTGATATAGAATACAATATATACAATCACGGCTCTAAAATTGTTCTACAAAATTCTTCTGACGTGGAGCTTGTCCAACAGCTTTAATTCTCAAAATTACGTCAAAATTACGTAATTGCATCATTAATTCCAGACTAATTGTTGGTGTTCTAAATGTAAACTGATGCTCTTTTAAGATAAAAAACATTTGCCCGATATAATAACCAGAGCAGCAATCACGAATGGCCACGTTCCCGAATATGGCGTCATAGTACATTATTAATAATTACTTTTAACATATTTTAGCTATATTTTTTTATGGTATCAGCAATTAGTCGTTAAATCAATGTTTGTTTTTTTGTGAAGGGTTATGTACCAAATTTATTTATGACTTATATGTGTTCTACCTAAAAAAAAAAAAACAAATGAAAACTAATAGGCTTGTGAAGAAAATTTTACTTAAGCATTACGAAAAATTTCTATTAAAAATTCAAGTAAAATTACTGACATATTTAAATTTGTATCTTGGAACAAAAAATGCCAAATCTTAGACTTACATTAATTGTTAAAAGAGTCTTGCTAAGGAACGATAATATCCTCCTATGTCCCCTGGGAGGATTATGTCCCTTTTAACAATTAATTACCCTGATTGTACTCGTGCAGTCACTCAAATTTCAAAGACTTTGGACATTGGCCCTTTTTGTTTCAAGGTACAAATTTATTTTGTAACTGAATGAAATTTATTCAAAATTTGTTATTGAAAATTTTATGATTGAAATGTAATAATTATTCAATCAGACTCTCACCTAGTCTTCTGCAGACAAAAAAGAATCAAAATTACTGATATATTTTGCATTTTTCTGTTTGCAATGAGGAAAATTAGGAAATATTTATAGCATATTTCCTCGTTCAAATTGCACATGAAACTAGTACATATTATATCCCTTAACCAGGGTTTGAAGTTAATGCTAAATGGTTCGCCTCGTTTTTTAAATATAGTTTAAAAGAAATTATGCTAATTTTATCATTAATATAATTACAATTGGCCTGTAGTTTTTTATTCAACAAATGATAATCCGAAGCAGCTACCGACATTTTCTGTTCATTTTTAAAGTTTTCTTTGCCTTTACTAATTATAGTACTCATTTGATCCTTCCATCGGGGTCTAAAGAAACCGGAAAAAGGTGGCAACCAGATTTTCAGCTAATTTAGCCCTCTGCTTTAAACACTTGCTCGTGCTTCTAATAACTTCAGAGGCCACTAGGTCGACAGGAAGAATCATAATTCATTTCATTACATATATATTTTCTATTTAACTTTAGTCCATAAAATAATGACTTTTCTATCCGTTTCTAGGTATATTAAATAGTTTGGTGTAAAAGAAGGGAAAATATAACGAAAAATAGTTTTTAGAAAATATCTATTAATCCGCCCAATCTCCTGATAGTTGAAACACTCACTAAACCTGTGTTCCACAAAATAAAATTGCTTGAATTACTGGAGGAACTTTACTGCTTGAAAATACAATGCACCGTTAGCTACTTTTCAATCTATTTATGGTATCATTTTATTCTTAGAAAATAATTTATAAAATAACCTTTAAATGTGGCCATGGATCTTAAATGGTCTTATGGAGGAGAATATTGGGGCTCGTCAAAAGATTGCATAAATTAATTCACATCAGTATGAACGTTCTATAATATTCCTAATTGTCCTATGAACTCAGGGCCAGAACTATGATTTTTTCAAAAGGGACAAACTTAATTTTTTCTCCCCTTCATTCAATAAATAAGTTAATGAATAGAAAATAATTTAAAAAGTGACCTTTAAATGTGCCCATTGATCTTACATGGTCTTAGTAGCAATGTTATTAGTTTATCACTATTATTGTTAGGGATTGATCCTTCTATACCATCATGCAGACGTCAACTGAATATTATTGTTGATGTGCAGTTAGCAGCGCAATCCGATAGCCACATTCAGATTTTTTTCTTAGCCCAATTTGTAATTTTAATATGCATTATTATTTTTTATAGATTTGTAACTATTGAATTTTATAGATTTTCCAATGTTAAATCTATTTTTTATTCTTTATTAATCTGAATAGTTATTTGTTTGTTCTAAAAACTATCTTATTTAACTCAGAAGCAAAAACAGATTCTTGAATAGAATAGGAGGTGTTTGTATGCAATTGTAAACATCTTTAATGTACACGTTGTATAAAAGGAATGTCACGTAGTTATGATTAGACACTTTCGAAAAATGATCTAAAGCTTTTTAAACATTCAGCTCTATCTTATATTCCTACTAAGTATATGTTTGCCTAAAGCTGTTTTCATATTGCAAATATTTTTTATTTATCTGACTTTTTCTCGAGGAAATTTATCCAAGAAACGACTTAGTTAACCATTACATTTCAGTCCTATGTTTTTGAGAAATTGAATCTGTAGCAAAGGTTTTATTATTCATGCTTAGTATTTTTTTCCTTCTAAACTTTATCGAAATTTCGGTAAATCAATACTTGTTTGTTGCACTTCTAGAGAGAAATGAATATCCATTCAAACTAGTCTAGCAAGCGTGAACATCTCCCTAGCTGGTCAATAATGTATGGAGCCAGATTCGATTAGTCGATCCCTCTATTTCAATCGATAATGTTGGAAGAACCATTCCGTATAGGTATATATATATATATATTTATTTTTATTTATATATATATATATATATATATATATATATATATATATATATATATATATATATATATATAGAGAGAGAGAGAGAGAGAGAGAGAGAGGGAGAGGGAGTGAGAGAGAGAGAGTGAGAGGGAGAGAGAGAGATATTCTCAATTTCCTTATTTCAGATGATTACAAGTTTGTTGATAAACATTTCAATTTTGAATCGATTTCTATTTATATTACTTTAAAAAAAAATTAATCTCTTTTTTAAAAAGTCAATTTTTTATAGGTAAAAAGCCGAATTTACTCGTTCTTTTTTAATTATGGCCTTATATTATTTTTAAGAAAATCAATTTGGGTTTCTTTTTAGATATTAGGATTGAAATATCTATTAGATACAAGGTTAATAGATATACTCGTTTCTATTACTATTTTTTCTTCAGAATGCTATCTTATCAGTACCAAAAAAATATGGAAAACCTATGTTTGGCTTCCTCCTCATTCGTCACTTCTTTGAAATTCTTTGTGATATCTTTGAAATAATACTAGTAAATGTTTATACATATATGTTTATTTATATATGTAAATCAAGTTAATGTTAAGGTGAATTGATAATATTTTGTTCCTTTTTCTTTACACATATAAGTAACCTTAAGATTAATTAAATTAAAATATATTTTTCTCTGTGCTAAATAAAAAATAATTAAATTGCATTACCTGGAGATTAAAGTTAACTAGAAGCCTTAAATAAAGTAAAGAACATATAGTACCTACCTATTTGTCATCAGTATTTTTTTATTTGAAAGTAAATAACTTGTGGAATTATTCTGGATTATACTCAAATCCGAAACATAATTCGGAATTTATGTTTGGAACTAGTTGAAGACAAGAAGTTACAGTTCTTGGTATGATAGACAGCAGATGGTGCAGCCATAGCACCTGCTGTATGGGTTGTATTTTCGCTCAGAAATTCGAGAATTTAGCGTACATTTAATATTATTACATATATATTTATTTCCTGGCTTTATTTTGTTCAATCTAAAGACAGTCAAACTGGAAGTTAATTGTCTGAAATGCATCAATTAAACCAAAAATAACAAAATGATAATTAACTTATTCATTATTGATTCATTGATTAACTTGGTATTTATTTGTTATATTTCGCTTTCGTATTTATTTATTTTTTTGGTTCATTATTTTATTTATTATTAATTCAATTGATTAATGATTATTTTAATATTTGTTCGCATTACCCTTTAGTATTTAACATTTAACGTGAGCAAACGGTTGTTATGAAAAGAAATATTTTTTTTTTAAAAAAGAACTCGGTGAAATAGTTTTTTTCGGTTTGTATGAAAAAGAGGGATTCATTTCTGTTCTTAAACAATTCAAGTATTCTTTTTCACCTTACCATATTCTTGATAATTATTTACCAACATATATAAATAAATTCTCTAAACTCTACTACAGTTCGTATAGATAAGTTCGGTCTGCTGAAATTTTATTTAAAGAGATACTCAGTTGACATTGTGAGGCCGAAATGCGGAGATGTTTCGTGTCTATCTATGCGATATAGATTCATGTATCTCTTTATATATATATATATATATATATATATATATATATATATATATAATGGTATAAAAATAATACCACCAACGACAAAATTATTCGTTTTACGGCAAATTTAAAATTATTATAAATATATATGTGTATATATATATATATATATATATATATATATATATATATATATATAATAATTTTAAATTTGCCGTAAAACGAATAATTTTGTCGTTGGTGGTATTATTTTTACCTAACAAAATAAGCTTTGATATATATCATTTGTTTATATTTTTTTAATTTTATTTATAACCTAGATGAGTTAAACCAAGACACCAGAGAGAAATGTCATCACATGCAAACAATTTGAAAATGATAGTCCAATATAGAATGAGGTGGAGCCGGCTGGTTAAGGTGCCAAAATGTCTGTCAAGCGGAACAAAAAAAACAATCGTTTATATTTATTGCCGGCAATTTATTCCTGAAATATCTCAACCGATTGTCAATATGAGATAAAGTTTCATTACGCGGAACCCTGAATCACTATCTCTTAATAGATGAACTCAATATCACTGAATGTACATTCCTAACCGATGACTGAGTCTCATTCATGATTCTAGTTAGCTACGATTTATTACTACCTTATTATAAATTATTTATAGCTTTTAACTATTTATTAGAACTTGCAATTCTTAAACAAATGTATGATGTAGTAGCGTTGATTTTATTTTTTTATTACAATACAGTAATGTATTAATTAATTTTTAATATATGCATATAGCCGTTTCAGGCCATCTGTCTATTTACATTAACATAATACTTATGAAAATATGGAATATATATATATATATATATATATATATATATATATATATATATATATATATATATATATATATATGGGCCTAGGATTGATGATCCTACCCCATGTACCTAAATTGAGAATCGCGGTGTGGTCTTCCAGGACGCAAAATGGCCGCCCGGAGGTTCGGTCCATGGACGGTCTGCTTCGGGGAAAGAAATATAGGTCCTCCTGCGCCTGCTGACTCCGAACAGCCATAATCCGTGGCCGGATTTGTTACTGTCCTTGAACCCGAGTGAGTCGGTGGGAAGGACATTGCCGAATTGGCCCCAAAGGGACCGGTTATGGAGCTATCGATAGCCTGCCGCTGCACCATGGAAACCATGGCTCGGGAGGTTGGGTGACTCCCTCCAGGCTGTCTGTTCTCCCGCAAGCAATACATGTTTGTAAGAATACCACATCGCGCGACCAAAGATCTCCATGTTCTATAGTGCTAACCGAAAATATGTATGTATATATATATATATATATATATATATATATATATATATATATATATATATATATATATATATATATATATATATATATACATATATAATTTTTTTTTTTTAAATCGTATCGATATTAGCGGAGATGCATTAAACAATTTTCTGTAAATATCAATGTATTTCATAGTACACAATGATGTTTTTAAATTAAAAAGTGGGACACTTCATTTTTTTTCTTATTCCGTTAAACATAAAAAGTAACAAGATCCTACTAATTTTTTTTTTATACATTTAATCGTTTCGCTTTTAAATTGTTATACATAATTAATATTAATTTTTAAAAAACACTGTAATCTAGTATTTTAGTTTTTAGGAAATTGAACAAATGAAAAGCAACATCGCTGGGATTTTAAGACGAAAAAAAAATGGATTTGCAATGTATTTTTGAAAAATTTCTTTCAGGAATGTATCTATAAGGTACTAAATCTCGATGCTTCTCATCTATCACAATCTAAAGATCAACTTGCATTAATAAAGTCCATTTTCTAGTAAGAATAGTATTGGAATAATTACATGAATTGTGTCTTCTCCTCAAACTGACAACCCTCCCACAAATGCGTTGTAAATTCTATTTCGGCAGCAGCTGGGGCAGGTGCAATACACCCGCACGGTAAGTCTGCCCAATTATCAACACAAAAGATGCTCTGCCCGGTCCTCTAAAGCAGGGGCCTCTCAGGTGTTCTGAACACCTGTTGGTATACTAGACCCCTCCTCTGCTCTATACAAACCTTTGCTATGACAGTTGGTGAACTATTCTTTTTTAATATCACTTTGTGGTTGTCGTGCTGGGGACGAATAAGTTATACTAGCTCCCTCTCAAGTATATACATATTGTAGAATACATTTGTCATTTCTTGTTGTTACAAATTTTTTTGATAAAGTAATAAATATTCCTTGTATGTTAATCTATGTATGTGAACTCTATAATTGAGTCATAGTATTGGCTTGATTCTCTATTAAAGACAAGTAACGCAGGAACACTACGAGAGTCGAGTTAATGACCTGAAGTACATGATATAAAAAATAGATTTACGTAGTCAACTTATAATTTATTTAATTATAAAAAAGTTTAAATTCCATTACTTACATAATATCCACAATATTAAAATTTAGAAATGTTGAATTACAATGTTTCATTATATAATTCTTAAACCCGAAAGATTACTAGAGGTGTATTCCTATTTCAATCTTATTTCTAAGTAGGTACCTATTAGTTTTAAATTGGTCAGACACCCAATTTATTTTAATTCGTATATAACTTTATGTAATAAGTGATATTTTGCGAGTATGATATATTAGATACTTTAAGTGAAAGTTAATGAAATAATAGGAATTGAAAAGTTATGTAACTGGAATAAATCAGTACAATTTTGAAATATATTGTTTACATAATATAACTATTCGTATCGTTATTTTTGTTTTGATCCTTTCAAATGGAAATGAAAGTAAGTTCTACTTGAGAAATGTGGCAACTTATACAGAAATCATACCTCAACTTCACTACATCTATAATATGGTGATACTGAATATTTTTATTGTGATTTAATTTTTCGATTCGTTGAAATGAGCTAATACTAGTCCAATCCTGGAAAAACTATTAAAAAAATAATCTAACATCCAAGCCACAATGTAAAGTATCTTTCGGCTTGTTTGTATTTCTTTTCATTTACCCGTATGTTTTAAAATTAAACGTGGCATCAGGGGAATGCATTGAGAATTATTTGAAAGTCCGTTGGCAATATGACACTGTCTCCCATCAACTAACAAAATTGAAATAACCAAAAAAAAATTGTTAGGTCATGATCCAATATATATGGCGATGTTATTGTGCAGTACTTCAAAGATTGCGTTGCTTCAAGCTGTTAATTACTTCGTTTCATCGTTCGGAAACATCATACTAATTGAAGCGCTGGAATCGGACTACCTATATATTTTTTTCACCTTTAATTATGCTATCCTTGATATTCTAGAAACGAATTAAAAGTTATTCACCAGGTCTTGCTAGTTTTATACATTTCTATACCTCGGTAATAATTTCCTCCACCCCGCCGAGCGGCCTGCCGCTGACAAATAGATGAGACTACAAACAACTCCCTTCCTGCTGTTCGCTGAGGGGATAAGATTTATTGCGCTCAATCTGGAAGAGGACCCGAAGGGGCGGGACCGATGTGTGCCTAAACCAATGAATAGTAGATTGATGGTGGTATAAATCACTGGACATTCAGTGGGGTAAGCCTGGAAATCATTAGCTGTTTGCATTTCCCTGGAGGGTGTTAGATAACAATAACACTGCGTTTTATTGGGATTTAAACCATTGTGGCTTAGTAGTAGTTTATATGTTTGATTCTCTTGCAGTTTTATTTACATACAGGAGCGACATCAAATTTTTTTAAAGAAGAATCACTAGTTTCTTCTTTTAAAAAAATTGGTGCGGTGCGCGTCTCACATAACTTTCACTTACCACGCTACATTAGATAAATTTTAAAATTTTCTATTTAGTTTACATGAAAAACTTTATTTTTCATTAAATAATGTAAAAGTAGAAATTATTATCTACAACAAGCACTTAACTGTATGCGTTTTTCCTCACTCTCAGTTACAATCTATAGCTTTATATGCTAGATATATATTTTTATTAGATATTTTTCTAAAATATTAAACTTTCCAACGATATCTTATACATCTATATTACTACTCTTATTTCCGGAAATTTATTTTCAGCCCGGGAAAATATTTCTCCGTAATTATCAATAATTAGTTAATGAACAAATGTTTCATAGTTTAATATTTATTCATTTTTTATTACTACCAACTATGAGAGACGGGTAATTGTTCCAAGTAAACAAAATTAAAGGTACTTTACAAGTTCACACAGAGACCATTTTGCGAGACTTCGGTGTTTGGACTCAGGGAACCTAAAAACGTGTATTTCAGTTGAAAATTCGGATTAGAAACCTGTATCTTATATGAGTAAGTGAATGTAAAGAAGGGAGATAATGTTTTAATGCTCAGCGTCTCAAAAGGCAATTTTATAGCCCAGATTATTTATGACGCATATTTTCTGAACATTGAAGAAATTTCGTAACCGAAATTCATGATTGTTCTAGAAAAAAATAAGATAGTGGCATCGACTTTTATTTTAAAGTGTTAACTCTGTTCTCTCTAAAACAATTTTACTTTTGTTTTTTTCTGTTGAAGCAAATATTGGTTTTCTCGACAATGAGGTAACAGAAAACAAATATCGTTGCAGAGTGAGTTGATCGGAGGAAGCTGAGTCAGAATAGACACTCCCACGATCATTTTACCAACTGCACCTATGTTCCTGTCTCAACTGTCGCTGGCACAATGCTCCATCATAAGAACTGTCCATTGCAGACAATAGGATGATTTTTTTTCTTTTATGTTTCTTCGAACTGGAACATTTTTTTATTTAAAATTATCCGTGAAATCTGCATGGGTAGTATAGTATAGTAGCTGTAAGAGCTTTCAATGATGTCCTGCATGGGAAAAGAGTATTAGAAAAAAAGAAATTAAAAATAGGGTAAATAATTTAAAAAGATGTTTTGGAAATTAGTTTTTCATTAACTATGCGATATGCTATAATTTTTTTAAATATAATGTCAATGTAATTAGTTCCTGGTGAATTACTAAACATTATGAGAATATAAAAAAGAGGATATTATATGTATGATAATGAATGTATCATCATAAGTTTTAATGACTTTATATGATATTAGAGGCGAGGGAGCCCCATGATTACTGGGACAAATACAAAACATAATATTTATTTAGTCTTAATTTATGAATTAATTAATTTACTAATTTATATTTATGGCCCCTCGCAATAAAGTTTTCTATTGGTGGTCTCTATATTCACATCAGATGTTCATAAATTGTCTATTGATATAACTTGGAAATAGACAAGGAACAGTTTATACAGTACCCGCAATAATAAACGGTTGAGAGGGTTTAGCGAGTCGAAACGACGGAAACGATCGGACGCACATGGTTTTTATTATATAAACAAGCAGACGAATTTTTATTATAAATCTAATTGTTGATACTGAGCTACTACATCGAATTAAAATTACTATCCTATGGATTTTGTTCATTATAATATAAAGAGAAATTTCTCTTGGTAGAAAATAAGCTTATTATTTTGTTCAGGTAAAATATGATATTTATGACTACTGGTATAATAATATTTCTGAGTATAGGTAATATATAAGTCATGATACCAATATGATCAAACACAAAATTACCATCATCACATTTCCTTGTTGCTCTGTTGAAATAGTGTTATTTAATTACACTTTGTAATTAACTCGACTGTGAGTTTTAGTTGTTTTTGTTATTATTATTACTATATATATTATATAGCTCTCTTACTTTGTATTTAGTTTACCAATTTGGATCGTTTTTGTAGATTTTCGTTCAATTCTATCAGGAGGTTCAACGGACTCAGAAGGTTCTTTAAAAAAATATTGTGGAACTCATTGCTAAAATCACTACCGAAATTAACAGATACCTGTAACAACAATTCTGTTAAATATATTCAAATATATTATACGTGTTAAATATATTATATATCCCAGTAAGTAATAGAAATCATGTTTTAAATTTATTCTTAGTAAGCTTTCTTTAATGCTATAATTATTTTTTTTTTTAATTTTCCAGAACTTAGATATTCGAAAATAGGAAATCTAATTTAATATTCTTCATTTGTCATATTTTTGCTTTCCCCACCATTTCAAACATATATTTATGTGCATGTAGACTTCATAAGTTATCTTTTCTTCAATTGGATAAAATAATTAAATCCATTATTGTTTATGTTGATTATTCGATTTTTTTTGTCAAACGAACGTTTTTTACAATATTTTTGTTTGTTTTTTTAATATAAATTTTCCGGTATTTTCCTTATAATCTTGCCCTATACATTATATATATTTCAAAATATTTTATTAATAATTTTTTAATATATAAAATAAATTATTCTGAAATCATTTGTTTTAAACAAAATCACGACGGAAATGAGCATTCCAAGGAATATGCTGAAGCCATATATCTGTGATGTAACTCTGCGGCTGAGCAGATTTAGTAAGCTGTGCTTAATCCAAAGTATTGACTGGTTATACTGGGTATGGATTGACATAACGTAGGTTTTTAATAATGTTTGTTCAGCTTTACAAACATTATTTAAAATATTATATTTGTTAAATTTATTAGTATCGCATAAATTAATTATATCAGAGTAAATCGTTTAAAACATTGTATCCTTTCTAATAGCAATATATGTATCTACACTTTATACCTGTCCAGAAACCTGGTTTCTGGATCAGTTCAGCTGGGACTAAGATAATTAGATAGATATTTAAACAAATTTTATAACCAACAAAACGAAATGTAAACATTGGTTTACTAACAATCAACATTTATGTTATGTATATTTAAAGATATTATGTGCCTGAGGATGGGGAGATTGTCCCCGAAACGTCATACCTGTCAATTATAGAGTTATTGAATAAAGTTGTTAAATGAAAATCATTTTCAATAATTACTATATGAAAACCTCCTTGAGATATAATGTGTATGTACTCGAACCTCCATCGCTCGTGTCCTTGGATATGAGAATATATATCCAAAATCGCCGCTAATCCAAAGGGTGAGGTAGACCGAGGCGTAGGTGGTAGTATTATTTTAGGCCTCAGCTTGTTGATTAGGCTTTGAAAGGGTTCAGTGGCATTTCAAAAAATAAATTAATATTTATTATTATTTCTAAACTCGTTAAATCAAAGATTAAATATGTATGACAAAGCATTTATGTTGTACCAATTTATCTCAAAATATCTAAATTTTAGCTGCGGTATCTTGAATAAAAATATTTTTCCTATAACTTAAGATTTCTTAATTTCCTAACTAACCGTTATTACTCAAATTAAGAAAAACTAGAATTACCTTCCCTTTCTTAGGAACTTCTATTTCCCTTGATATTTGATCTTTGTTTTAAAAATCAATTTTTTACTGTTTATTTATTCTACAAAAGTAAAATAATTTACCATGTAAATGAAAAACAACATATTAATGAATTTATAGAGTGAACCGATTTTTATTTTATTTATATGATTTATTAGTATTCTTTTTTTTAAAGGAATAGTCTACGTTTATGCAAATTAAAAAAAAAAAATTAATTTTGTGCATTTATTAACATTAAATTAAAAACATATGTACGGATTAATATTATCAGGCAGAATTGTAGAGTAAAATACATAAAGTGAAGTACAAATAGTATATTATTATTTATATGTATATATAATATTTTATAGCTTATTCATCTGTTAAATTTTCCGGAATTTACTGAGCGGGAACTAAATTCATGGATGATCTCCAGCTTCCCTTTCAGCGATTAAGTTATGCACTTAGTCAATAATAATAATAAATAAGCAGCATAACTTTCTCAACGTTCATTTATTTAAACATATCTAATAAACGATCTAATTAATATACTTTTTTTTGTTTCAGGTGAGTTGAAGTGAAACTGAAGTAACTATTAAATCGGGTAAGATCCACTCGTAGTTTATTGCTCATAACACAATAGAAAGTTTAACGTTTTTTTCAGTAAACTAAAAACTAGCAATTAGTCATTTTTTTGTCGGTTCATGCACTCTGTTAGCTGTGATGATGACAATATTTCTTTCGCCCGTTATAAGAAGTCCATTCCAATCAGAGGCTAACAGGTTAACTTCTTGGTCATCCTTGCTAAGTAGCTTTAGATTATCGGTCTTTAAAACACTTTCAGAATTTCAAATGACTCCGATGTTCCCAAGTCACTTGTATTAATGATCTTAGTTAGCAAAGGTCAGACGTGTAAAAGTTGCCCTATACTATCGGTTGTTTCATCTATCCGAACCGTTCGTTCGTACGGTTGGAAAATGGTGGGGAAAAAGTCGTCGGTTTGGCTCGAAGACTTATATAGAAGACGAACTTATAAAGTATATAAAGAAGAACCTTTATAGTAAAAGTTCTTTGAGAATTTTATCGTTATTATAAAAGTTCTTTACGAACTTTATCGTAAGAACTTTTATATGCAAGTTCTGTATTATAAAAGTTCACGTACTTTTTAGGGAGATTATAATAAAAGTTTTCATTATTAAAGTTTCCAATTAAATGCGGAAAATACTTATGAAATTGTCTTGAAAGATTTTATTATCTTAAAATGCTATTTCTTTAAATAAATATTGTACAGGTCTTTTTATTAAAATTAAAGAAACTTTTCTATTGAAATTAAAAATTAAATGTTAAAAAATAAATAAATAAAAAGGTAATTGTTTTTCTATTTGTTCTTTTAGTTCGAATTTTATTTATTATCTATGTATTTTGTTAAAAGATTTTCTAATATTTTCAACAGTACTACTGTCTCCCGAGGTTTTCCCCACGTCTCGAAGATCGTTCTCAAGCTTTGTACCATAAGTATGTGAAGTATTATATTTGAGAACTTATTTTTATAATATCCTAGAAGGAACTTCTATTAACAGAACTTAAATAAAGAAAGTTTTGATTAGAACTTATATAGTATTAACAGAACTTTTATCAAAAACGTTGAATGATATTAGTTCTTAATGACCTTTTTATCAGAAGGTTCTTTTGGGAAGAAATTTTATGTTAATACTTTCGTTGTAAAAATTCTTGTAAAACAGTTAAACTGATACTTTTTAAAAAAGTTCCATAACTTTTTCGTGCCCTGCTACCTATTCATTCAAATCTTGAAAATATTTTATAATTAACTATATGTCTTATTTTTATCTAAAAGATGTATTCAAGACATTTCTTCATTTTCTTATCCTCAGCTAAGCTTTATTGAAGTGTGTTTTGTTTTTACATATTCGTTTTATATTGGAAAGAAAAAAATATTGCATAAAAATTTTGGCGTGATACTTAAAAATACTTTGGTGGATATACTGTTGATAGAAGCTTTCTTTTATTCAACCAAACAATTATGTCTTGACAAGTCTTTTTATGTAACAGCTTCTTAATAATTCAAAAGGGAGAAAGAGAACGAGAGGAGTTTCAAATTTCTCTTCCAAATTCAAATTTTCTGTCTAGTGTCAAAGGGAATAGAATACTAATTTTAGTTTGTGAATTTCGCTTTGGGAGAGGCCCTTAAGTGCTCAGCAAATAAACAGGCGGGATCATCGAATGCCTTTCCTTTCGAGTAGAGGCTTACCTTCGGCTTGAATTAACTTTCCCATTCAGGTGGATCTCTCTATTTAGGGGTAGCGTTGTCTCGTGTACTTTGTTATCGACTACGCCCCGGCAAGACCTCTACAAGTGTTGGTTTGAATAAGAAATAAATCTTATAGATCCTTTTTGTTTACACAAACCACATAATATTTATATTTACAAGATTTAAATGTCGTAATGCTGTACTTAATTTTTTTAATTTTTAATTCAAAATTTTAAACATTTATTATGTGAAATTAAATTTTAAAAAATACCTACATATGAATTAGCAAAACTCTTTGTTACCCCTTTGTAATATTTCTGCACTTAATAAAAGCAATTATCAACTTTTGAAAAGCTTTATTTTAAGTGAAGTTACAAAATATTTTAAAAATATATTAATTTTTGATCATTGTTGAGAATATACGACACCATCTAGACTAAGGAATTTAGGTTAAAAAACAACCGTTATCTACGTCTTTTTGGTTTTACATGATCTAAACCTTTTATAAAACAGCATGCATTGTCTTCAAAGACAAGCAAAGAGTCAAGCAACTGTTGCAACTATAATGTATCATGGAAAATTCCTAAATGTCACAAATAACTGTATAGAGTAAACATTCATCTTATTTACATTATGAATTATTCATTATTTAAATAATATAAATATTACATTGAACTTTATTAGAAACGACTGTTATGTTTTGCTTATGGTAACTCTTTATATTTTATTTTAACCATTTTATTCTCTGTATGATATTTAATTTTATTAATCAACGTTGCACTTGCTAAGTATTTTGCTTTATTATTTTCAATAATGAATCTTTGTATTTGACCAAGCTTTTTTTTTTTTTAATTTGGTACCGAAGTCACAGTTCTTCCCACAGGTTGATTTTCGAACCTCAATATTAACATCAGCCGTTTTGTTCCAAAATGGCGGATGATTGAAGATTTAAAAAATATATTGTTTTGAAATCGCTATACCAATAAAAAGCTTAAAAACATATCAAACTAATAAATTTTCTTTGGATATATAATTATTTTTAAATATGCAATAATTTGAAATGTTTTGTTAGTTTAGTAATTTTGCATAAGGAAGTTGTTTCAATTGCTTGCTTATATTATAAATAGCTATAATTTAATTCCATTATTTGTCTCATTTAATATTATTACTACCGCAACTTTTACGAAGTTGTGTAGGTCTCTCAATATTTTAATAGGTTCTTGAACGTAAGCCAAATCATTAATTTCAAATTGTTTTTCCAATTTTGTAAAGCATCATAATTAATGGTGTTATTATTCATTATGTTTTTTTTAAAGAAGAACGATTATTTTTTAATTTTCATAGATATACCTATTTTGTAAATTCTCAGTGAGCCAATTAAAAATAGAACTACTGTTTACCATACTTTCTCTATTTAAAAAAAAAAAAAAAATCAGTAAGAAATAAGAATATGTCGCCGCTTCAGAGCAGAACTATCCTATTTCCTTTGGATTTTTCTTTATTTATCACTTGAGAGAATTCAGACTACTGCGGATTTGATGCAGAAATAGCCTATTTATATACATAATACTTACAATTAATCCTAAACTTGGCAATGTGTCCTCGTATGACATAGTTCTGTTATTCACTTATTCTCATGATACAGTTCTATTATTCAAATATTGTTCTAAATTTAGGGATACATATATTTTTAATTTTTTTTTTCGTAAAGATTAAAGAAAGAATTGTTATGAATATTTATAAAACAAAAATCCATAAAAATGTTCTACCAAGTTTAGTGTTAAGTTAGAAAGTCAAATATTTAGTTTATTAATTCATACATTGAACGATAAAACAAAAGGTAAAAAAAAAGTCTCCTGCAAAATTTAATTTTCGGAGTTAAACTACTTGGAAAGAAATTAGGCCGTCCAACTATTATATTATAAGTACAATTAAACCACACAGCATTTTCGGATATTATGAAAAATTAAAAAAAGGCATTGAGTGGAGAAAAAAATTGGGGATTTCGGTTTATCAATTAATTATTATTATTTTTTTTTTTGGCTTTGGAGTATTTCAAAGTTTCAAAATTTAAAGATAGTATGTTTTATTTATGTTTGCCTGTTTCTTGTAAAAATAGTATTACGTGTTAAAAGGTCAACACTTTTAACTGAAAATATAAATGAAAACATTAAATATTTTTATAAATTTTATTAGACTATCACATACGTAGCTTTAACTATTACACTTTTTATTTTAAATTACGGTATAGTGTTTTTAATTTTGGATTAGCTGTACCTAAACGCATAAAACAAATACTCTGTAGGAGTTTAAAAATGATTTAATATATGCTGTTTACATTGCCATATTCGAACATTCATGAATGGCCACGAAATCGCAATTATGCCTTCCAATTCGGTTGATGTAGGTCGTCCTACATCTCCTTCTATAGCTGACCCGTGAATTCTTTAGAAGGAGCTCCTGGGTGAGGTGTTTTCACTGGCTCCTTTCTCCTGTCGGTATTGGGCTGTGTTTTTTATTTATTTTTTTACCACAGAAATAGAAAATATAATTTTCTTCAATCAGTACAAAAAATAGTCTCGAATTAAAACATCAAAATCCTGCATACGCCTCACAGACTTTATTATAACATATTCTAACAAAACTTAATGATTGTTGCAAACTTTGGTATTAATTATTTTCACTCTTCGGCAAGAAACCTATCCTCTAATATATCTCGACAAAGTTCAAATTCTACAGACAGACACAATACAATACCTGGCATTTGACGTAAGAATGACATGGCTCCAAACATCAAGAACAAAAGAAAAACGCTAAACATAAGACAAAAAAACTATATAATACTCAAAATTGAAACTACGTATTGATTGATACTGAGTAGGCTCTCGGTATATCTTATTTATTTATTTTTTTTTTAACTGGGGTGAGAACTATCGAATCGTCGTGGAAATGCGTTTCTTTAGGACGATTATGTTTTACGAGCCATTTGTGTAGCACGAACGGGTTTTAAGTTCCTTATGGTTAATTGGACTATTATTAATGCACTGAGGAGGGATTTTGGTTTGGTGTGATCGGAGACATGATGGTTTGGACTGTTCGCTTGCACTGTTCAATTTCGTAACCTCAAGCAATATAATATAGGTTTAAGCTAGTTTTTTTTGTTGGTCGGTTTCATGTCCTCCCAGTTGTCGTACGACAAAGTTATTTTAAGAAAGTTAGTACGACTATACCTGACCGGCTAGTTACTTAATTCGGCCAATTGCCTAGGACATCTATTGATACTGTCAATATTGAGGACTTGCCCTATTGAGGTGAAGCTCAATGAGCTGTCAGGTCCTATATCTAGAGGGCCATGGAATCCAGTCGTCAGGTCCAGTTAGATGACTTGGCATTATAGAGGCTTCCTCAACACATGACTTACTGCCTGTCGCGAGATCGTTCCTGATAGACACAGTTCCCTTCTCCCCATATTTGACAGTGGATGGGCTCTATCATGGCTGTCTGTAAACAATGACTTACGGCAATTCCATTATCAGGGGAAATTGCCTGAAAGTTTCCATCATTGCCTTTGCATTATAATATTGCTTCGAAGCAATTATTTTCCAATTTGTAGATATTTGTGCATCAATGCTACAAGAATATAAAAGTTGTTATTCATTCAGACTTCAAAAGGGTATTATTTAATTTTGTTTTGAATTTCTGTACCTAGAGTATACACATATGATCGGTTTTAAGGTAACGAGGTATCTAGGTCAATGATTAAGGCACCATTTAAGGGACCAAGTTCGAGTTCGATTGTGAAAATTTATTTAGTTTTATCAGCCGTCGATCTACTCTGGTATCGGGACCCACCTTTTATGAAGTGGATACTTGGTCCTTCAATGGGTTGGAAAAAATACTGAAGGCTAAGCGTGATTATTGACCACGTCCCCTCCTAGTATAATATAAAATACTCAACTGAATGCCCTTTATCGGTTGTAATGGTACAGTTTTTTTTTTTACTTTTTTTTTTTAAATTGTAATATTTTTTCTAATTACCTAGTTATCCTTTACGTTTAATTAATTTTCTGTTTTGATCCCCCAAGAGAAGGTCGCACTAACTAACATAATGCTTTTTATATCAGGTTCTTCTTCCAAAGAAGACTGCATTATTAGGCCCTCAATATATTTTAAATTCTTGGGACACTATATTCGAAGCGAAACCGGGATGCACTAAGGCTTGCAGAGGGTAAGGACATCTCTCAGTTCACATACAGCCGGTATTGTTCGTTTCCCGACAACCGTGCTAAGCCACCAGGTTTTCCCGTTTTCCATTGTCCATCCTCTTCTTTGGTATCTTCCTTGTGCCTTTACCTCAGGTTCGTCTTTTATTGCAGGTATCAGGTAACTGTTTTCTGATCTAACTCGTGATGTTCAATCCAAGTCTTGTAGGATTTTATATTCAATGAAAAACGAAATAAAGATAAGCTACTTAAAAAATCCTATCAAATTATTTTTAGATCTTATATGAAGTAATATAAAACGATATGTACAACTCAATTAAAATTTTGGTTTCAAGCGGGCATTGTTTTTTTTAACAAATAGGATATTCTTTATAACACCAAAGGAAAAGTTTCGGTGCATGCAAGTTTCCTTTACGATTTCCCGTAATCGTGGACAGTTACTAGCATCAGTGATGACTGCCTACCCACAGAAGAATAATGCTCGGTGTATCATCGATGAAAGTGAGGTCCTTGGTCCGTAATTCCTCCCACGTGACCATAGAACGGTCTTCAGTCGAAAGTAGTCGATTGCTCGTCGGTCTTGTGTAATTCAATATTCACCCGCCCACGGACCACCCGCTCCGAGCCGAATAGACTATTGCGAGCGTCGACCGGAAGGGTATGTGTCGAAAATATGACTAATTAGAGGGCGTGGACACAGAAAATATTGAGGTATATCAGCTGGTTTTTCTTATTTTATATATTCTCTATATATAATTTGAACTTTCCTTAATATAATATAATACGTATACACAGTAGGTTTCTTTATGAATAACATGTCTCTATTCCTCCTATTCCTGGGAGGATTTTTTTAAATGTATGAAAAGCTAGATTATTACAACTTAAATTATAGTAACAAGATATTTTTCGTTATATCTTCTATTATTATACTATAGTATTAATAGAGTGATATAATTTTGTATGATGTTATATTTTATCATGCTATATTGCTTTTTACTTCCTTCAACTATCTACTTTAGATGGACAACTATGGTAGCCGGTAAGTAAAATTATTTTGTGATTTCTCTTGCTAAACTCTCCACTTTTATGAAGGTTTCTTCATTAGATCGGTATTTATTGGTTATATAGGATCGGGCAGAAATAACTGACACATATCTTCAAAATGTCGACCATTATTGACTACACATCGTCAAGTCACTCCTCAAAGAGATCGCTCTGTCAGAAAACATATCCATCAAAATTTCAAGCGAGGGATCACTTATCTTGTTGGAGTCACACATCCTCTGTGTTGATTTCATCCAACAAAAACAATGCGTCTGATGACAAACTGATGGCCCTGAAGGTCGGTGAACTCATCAAAAATAGATTATGAGTAGGTGATTCGTGAAATGTTATCAAAAAAATGTATTCTATCTATGTTCAGAATATTTCTTTGATTTTCTACTTTATTTTGTGATAAATTATAAATGAGGTTAAAGACTTGGTTAACTTATGCCTGAATAATTTATTCTAATCTTTCTTCAACGAATACTCGCTACTTTTTATCTCTGGATTCGAAAGAGGATTCCTGAATGTAACTATGTTATTAGTAAAATTGTTGAGACTGTAAATGAAACTTTTCGCTTTACTAGAGTAAAGGTGTTAATAAAGCGAATACATCAATTATTTCATGGCTGATAAATCTATTACGAGATGAAAAACCGTGAAAATGAACAATATACGGAAAACTTATCTCTAAAGAAAATTATGTCGTAAAATGTTTCTAAAATTACATCCTTTTGTATCTTTTCATAGTTTTTATTGTCTACAATTATTAAGAAATTTCTGTAACTGAGTAATATGTTTTATGTTTCATAGATAAATGTTAGTGCTTTGTTTTTTCCAGTTTTCATTTAATTTTTTTTTTCATCATTGATTTATTTCTTCTATTGAATTGATTGAAATTCACTGGCAGTATTGATCAGATTTATTAACCAAAATGCTATTGCACCCACTTTTAGTTAGCATTTTATAAGAAGAACAGTGCTTTTTGATCGTCTTTGTCTGCTAATTAACGTCATATTCAAACCTTATTTGTGTTTTATGATCCTTTAGGAACATTAGTTTTTTTTTGTCCAAACTTGTTTACTTACATTCCTTTGCCTGAAATCTGTATCAAATCAATTTGTTCACGGCATTAAGCAGTTTAATAATTTGCAAGTGTTTCATTAAGGCCCTCTTTATGCTATTTACAATCGCCGAAGTTTGCCTAATGCCGGATATATGCGCCCACAAGTTTTTAATAAGTTCTAAACTACTAATTCTTTAATTTTATTAGTTGGCAAAATGAACTTCCTGTGAAATTTTCATTTTGACAATATCGGAAGTAAGCCGACACTTCATCGATTATCTCATTTTTTAATGAGTAAATCTCTTATTGATCTACAAAACGTTTTTGGTTCTATAATTTTTTATGTATGATATTACATGCCAGCGATATTACGTTTCTCTCCAAGTCCCCTCTACCATCAATCACTTGAGTCTTAAAGTGGGGAAAAAAAAAAAAAATCAGATGTTGAAACATGACAATTTAAGAAAACATTATTATAACTTTACGTTGATCGCAGCTTTTGACAAAATAAACAAACAAGTCGTATACTTTTCAAGTTAGAGTATTCAGTTACAGGGGTAATCAAATGTAAGTTTCCTTCTCTTCAATGTTTTTATGTCTGAGAATGCATAAGTTATATAATTTTATCATTTACTTCTATTTGGACAAAAACAACAGCTTTGTCTATATTTTTCATTTCTTTAATTGATTTATCAGTTTTTTCTGTATATTTTTTAAGATAAAGAGAAAGGAAAAGTGCTCACAAAAAATCACAGTCTCATAATATTACCTTTTGATCTAGATTTCATTGAAACAAAGATTTTTAAATTAAAAGATAAAATCTGCATTAGTGCGTTACCTACTCTAAAGGTGGCCCCTGAGGAGTGTGGAGGAAGTTGGCGTATCGTTTGGTGGAAACTCACAAACTTTTGAGAATTCTAGCTTCCTTTCGAATAGTTCTAGAGTTCCTGATAATTTGAACAAATAGTCCCGCTTATTACAGCAAAAAAACGCTTTAAAAAAAATATTGCCAATAATTTTGACTGAAAATGCAAGTCCAAATGAGGGAACATTTTTCACGGCAATAGGTTGTTTTCTTGAGACTTCTGATAACATTCCGCGGAGTTCTATCGATAATTTGTAATACATTTTTGTCTGCTTAGAAAAATAAAAAAGCTCTAGCGTCTCGAATTTTCAATATATTTTTCGCCACTCTATAGGCTTATTACTTCTTTGCTTCCAACATTGGAGGTTAAGTTAATAAGTTTAATTTTTAGAACTCTTGGAACAAAATAACAGAACTCTCAAGAAAAAAATTGATTTCCGACGAAAAATTTTCGTTTTACTTTAATTTTTTGAGAGTTTTGAAGTTTCCTTTCTAAATTTTTTACAGTTCCTGGTAGTTTAAACCAATAGTCCCGCTCATTAAAGAAAAAAAAACGCTTCCGAAAAAGTGAGATGCCCAGCTTCACGCAGCATCTCACTTTGCAGACTTGTAACTTCTTTGCTATCACCATTAGAGCTTAAATTAATAAGAACTTTTTTTAGAACTCTTAGAGATGCCAACAGAACTCTCTAGAAAAAAATTGGTTTCCGACGAAAATTTTTGCCAAACATTTGATTGAATAAAATCCAAAGAGGTAAAAATATTTTCTATACTCCCGATCTTTGAATTTTGGAATGGCGTAATGGAGTTAGGGCAGATAGAATTCCAGTTCTCCAATAAATCTACACAGGATTTCACACTCACGGTTGTTTCATTTGGCGTGGAGTGGTTGGAGTAGAGTGATCCTCAGTGAACTTAAGATATAGATTACTGCAAGGGCGTAGGTAGAATTTTTTTTCGGGGAGGGAACGATTTAATAATAAGAAGGCAAGTAATCACCTTAAATCCTATAATCGCCAAATAGGGATTAAGTTTTAAGGATATGCATGAAAACTAGTTCAATTATTATTAAAAATTACGAAAAATTATTACTTAAAATACAAATCTTTTGTTTTTTCGTACATTTCGGGAGGGATGATACACCCCCCAATCACTCCACTCCTGATTACACACACACACGCGCGCACGCACACACTCACACACACACACAAACACACACGCGCGCGCGCCTGCGTTCGTGTGTGTGTGTGCACTCGCACACAATCACACAAATATTTTGTTTGAAAATTTATTTAACTGCTTTTATTTAAATGATTTCCGAATTTCATAAAAAAACAGAAAAACTTAAGATTTTTCCTTTTTTTTTTTTAAATAAATATTTTCTTTCATTTTTAATGATAGATTAAATGTTTTATCATTAACTGAATATGGATCTATTACTCTTATTTCCAAAGTCTCAAAAACTCTTATTAGCCCTCTTCAGCTAGTAAGACCACAAATCTTCTAGATAGAATGGCAGTATTATCTATTTAAATTTAATTAAATTTTTTCAATCGATATTTTTTTTTAAATTTTGTATTCTAGAAATTATTCTGCATTTTTATAAGTGTTGATAATGGAAGAATCTATTGGCCATAAAGTCAAAAAGATTATCCTTGTTACATTTAAGATGAATAACCTACACAAGTAGTTATTTTGTTTTATTTACAGATTTCATTACAAAAAGTATATAAAAAAAATAAATTTAGAAACTTTAAAAATTACTTGACTGCTTCAGGTGGCATTTTGAGCTCGATAACTTAATGAAATTGTCTCCTTGTGTAATACATTCTTCATTAAATTATGTTACGTAATTAGAATCTTTGTCCAGATAACTGAAACGAAACAGATAACTACTGCCCGCCCGAATAGCTCTTGTAACAAATCGTCTTTTTTCAAAACCCAGCTGATAATAACGTAATGAGTCTAATCATTTTCTCAGAAAGGTTTAAATTGGCAATTGCCAAGGTCCTTTATTTCTTTATTAAATTTTTTTTTCATTTATAAAATTATGCATTTTCAATAAATGGTTCAATTTGTATCAGATTCAGAAAATTGTGTTTTAATTCTTGGTTTGATAATACTAATTTGATAATAAAAAACAAGAAAAATCAGCACATTTAGAAATCTTTACATGATAAAATTGCTATTAACGTTATAGAGATACGAGGTGTTCGATACAATGGAACTTATTTTCATAAAGACACAGTAATAAAAAAAATTAATAGAATGTGTTGACACTTGTGCATTATTTCCTGAATTTATTAATACATCGCTCAAATACAGTTTGATCGCTATCCTTGAAAAAGAAAGAAGCGATTTATATAAAAACAACGGAATGTTGTAGTTTTTAACAAAAATTGTAAATTAAAATAGTTTTTAAGTGAAATTTAATATTGTTGACATGAGGAATAATATAAGTCCTTGTAAATAAATCAATTTGAGGTAATTTTAATAAAATTATTTTATTGTTTTATAATTTAATTTTTTAAAAATTGTTTTTAAAGAAATTGTTTAATATAATATAAAGATATTGTTTTAATTCTGGAAATGGGGATCAGTGCCCCGAAACGTTTGGAAATTAAAAGTTACCATTTTGGAAGTGTATATGCCAAAATTTTCAATAAAAATTGGAATTTTTCACTATTGAGATTAATATATTTGTAGGATATACTTAAAGCAAGTTCTGTTAAATTTTAAGAGTTTTTAGGGACAAATTATGCATGTGTGGTTACAGTTTTATTTATCAAATTGTTTATTTGTAATATTTAGATTGTTTACCCATGTCAAATTTGGAAGCTGTTTTTTTATAATTTAAGTCTGACTCCGATGATCGAACTTTGTTTTAGAAAAAATATCACCATGTAATGTTCTCCTTTGTTCCACCCATCAAGTTCCCATTGCAATATCCTTTTACTGAATTTAGATCAGAACCGAATTATTCTTCTGAGTGATGGCCAAAAAGCTATCTTCGGTACCAGATTCCCACGTTTTCTCTCTGCTCTGCTCTCGGAGCTAAGCTCAATTATACAATCAACTTGATGGTCGTTCGTTCATGACTTTCCATCGGCTCTAATGCCTTCTTCTCTTTAGCTTCAGTTTTCACTTTGGTACATCAAAATACTATCTCTTTGGTACTATCTCCTTTGGGAAAGTATTTAATATAATTTAAGATTTTTTTCATAATGAACACTTTTTACCATGACACCAAATATCGTATGTTTTAAAAATTGTATACGGTTGTTTATCATGTTAACAATTCAGTTTCGGAGGATCGCTTTTCTTCATGTTAAGATTTCGAAAAACTGATAGATGTGAAAAGACAGACTATTTTTTCGTATTACTTATTGAATCTTTTTGCAATAAACTGCATGATTTTATATACGTATGAGATTTATTATAAATTATAAATATGCCACATTTATTTTTAAAAATTTGTGAATGTCCACATTTTTGCCCTCATAGTTAATAAACATATAACATTAACTATAAGGGCAAAAATGTAACAACCGTTAGGTGTATAATTTTTGTGCTGCTGACCGTAACTCACGAAAACTATGTTACTTATTATGATTATCGCAACCTTCCTTGGTGACATTAATGACAGTGAGATGTGGACATGGATTTATGACGATATGCGGATGGTAGCTTCCTCATCCACAAGGACATATGGGGCATTCTTAAATAAAATGGCAATTTAGTGTTTTGGCAAACCCCAAAATCATAAAAGTAAGTCACTCATTTGCGTTTTGGGATATTGTAGGATTTTACAGCATTACTTAGGAATATGTACCTGAGTTCATCAAATTAAAGCTTCCCTTATTTTCAACTTAATTTCAGTAAAAAAGATTATCAATAATTTTTCGTGCATTACAGGGCCTGTATTTTGCCACCACGAATTTTTTATATTAGGTTCGTGTAACTCTTAATTCAACTCTGGTTGATTTGTTGCCAAGCGATGGACAGTTTTAATCAACTTTAGGTTGTACGACGGTAACGTAAGTCAAAAGGAATTTAAGCACACATCATGATTTGGTCGTTTACCAGCTAAAAGTCACCATCTGGATGCTTGGTCAGAACTCAAGACGGCGGGTAATAGGAACCCTTGTATTCCCATTCCACGTCTTCAGCTATCAACCTCTAGTGCTGGTGACATAAATCAATCGAATAATTCAATAAATTCTCGTACCCAACGGAGTTATAGAAAATTGTAACTTTTTAATGCTAAGTGAAATTTACAGGTATAGTTGAACAAACAAAATTGTAACTTTTTAATGCTAAGTGAAATTTACAGGTATAGTTGAACAAACAAAAGCGCCGTATAAACAAATTAATAAATGTTCACTATTCTTATAGAGGTTAGGGGTTCTCAGCTGAAGCTCTGGACAGTAGGTACGTCAACATTTTTAACAAGTATTTATCTTTCAAAATTTATCAAACAATAGAAATTGATATTGTGGATCCCACATGCAATCAGGGGAAATAATAAAGTTTTAATAGTTTTTTGGCTTTTTACCGTGTATTAAAGCGCTCAGAAATGTAATTGCAATTTTATTTTGGAATATCCCTTACTGTTTCTGAACATATATGGTTTGGGACCGTTCAGAATATTCGGTATCTGATCCTTTCACACTTTTTTTTTTCTCTCGGTCGTTCGATCAGTCTGTGAAAAACTTTTTTATATCTTCTCTTTTTTCCTTTTTTTTTTTTGTTTGTTTACCGTTACACTTTATAACTATAACGTATATCGTTACGGAACGTGGTATGGAATCTCTTTTATCCCTTCGAATTTCGCAAGTACTGTTTAATTTGAATAGCTATGAGTCCCATTATAGAGTTTTTTTATTATTATAAGCTTCATATTGTCTGTTTCACGTTAACGATTTGAGGAAAAAGGAGAATTTTGAATAGTAGCGATGTATTGATACGAATATTTTTTATTAAGAAAATAAGCACCTTCATCCAATTATACATTATTTAATTTATAACAACCTCCTTCCATTAAAAAGTTTGATTCATTATTATAATACTATAATATTAACTAATTAACTATAATATTAATATTAACTTATTAACTTCTATATCGTCATTGCAGAAGCAACTTGATGTACTCGTCTCAATTATGGCAGCTGTCAAGGAGTGCGGAAAAAAAAAATGTATAGTAATGTAGTGGAATTTTATTAAACTGTCATGATCATGGAGATTAAGTTTTTGTATTAAATAAAATTATATTTTAGCACTATGGATTGTCTTTATTCATTAAAATTGAAGTGCTAAGCGGCCATTTCGTAATCGTTGGACGCTTACAATTTTCTTCATGCGCCTTATCATGTAAATTAATTTTTAACTGCCGTAGTCCACGAACAATAGAATGACACCCGATGAAGTAGCGTTGTGTTGGCATAAGGGAAGGTTGTTAAATGTTCTTCAGCCCAGTCAGCTGCTGAGTAATGATCCACTGACTCGATAGAATTCCTTATCCAGCTATTGGACTTTTCAGTCGCTGACAATTCGGCGGAATTTATAGAGTATAATTGAAATAGATTTATTTTAATAATCTGTTGTGTTTAACGTTTTTTTTTTTTTTTTAACTTTCTTCATATTTTTTATATTATCATTTCTACACAACTTTGTATTAAAATAACTAAATTCAGAATTAAGATTTCATTTATTTCACCTAAAATATCCAACTGACGACCGTATTGGATGTCAGCCAAACTGTTACTGTTGCCATACGTTATTCTTTCTTCTTTTATTACTCCTTAACGGCCTGTGGCCATATTTGCCCCACCTATCAAAAAGCGAGAAAAAGTTCAAAACAGTTCCACTAGATGGCACAGGCTATAGAAAAATACGTTTGAAGGCTTAGTATCTTTTTTCAGCGTGCTCAAATTTCGTTTTTGGTGGGACAAATATGGCCAGTGTCCATTTGATGTACTGGATCTGTGACGAAAGTGCAATATAGTTGAAAATTGTTTTCAATTTTTCCATTTAATGGCAGATTTTTCCACGGCAGAACCGGAAGTTCTTTTTGGTTTATTATTTTCAATAATAGAAGTTTGTAATCGACCAGAAAAAAAATTTGTAATCCCCACCCAAATTTTGAGGTTATACGTATTTCAAGATACATAGAATCCAAATATCGATTTAAAATAAATCCGTCCTTTCGCCTTCCACGGCTTTTTTATATTATTATTTGAAATAATATTAGTAATATTATTTTATTTCATTTTACATTCCCGCTAAGATAATATTAGTATTTATGTGAACAAGGACAGAAACTTGCCGAGAAGAAAAATAAAAAAGTTATTCCTTTTATTCTGCTGCATAAATTTACTGTTATATATTAATATACTCTTAATATTTATAATTACTTGAATTGAAAAAAAAAAAAAATCAGATATAACCATCTGTTTATTTATCATACATCTAAACTGGTAAAATGGTCCCAGCTTGACGAAGCTTTTATTTGTTATTGTTATTTGTATATATTGCAGTAATTAGTAGATGAAGAAGATCCCCCGAGAATGGGATCTCAATATAATAGTCCGATTCGCAAAAAAAGGGAGTCCAAGTGACTGTGCAAACTATAGATCAGTATGCCTCTCTGCTGTTGTATATAAAATAAATATAAAATTTACAGTCCTTGAACATAAACTAAGACAACCAGTAGAAGCTGGTAGAGGAAGAACAGGCTGTATTCCGACAGGGTAGACAGACACAGGACAATATCTTTGTGCTCAGAAACTTAATAGAGAAGTGCTATGGACAAGGACAGAAATATATATCTGGTTTCTGAAATATGTATCTGGCTTTTCTGGATCTCAGAGCAGCCTTTGACTTTGTTCCACGAGTATTCATGTGGGAGATCCTGAGAGTGAAAAATGTACCTGTCCCTTTAACTCAAGCAGTAAAATTAATATATCAAGACCGAAAAGGTATTGTAAGAATGAATGATATGTGTTCGAAACCCTTCCCTTTGGTACGAGGAGTAAAGGAGGGAGACGGACTTAGTCCACTTCTTTTCACCATATTTATGGACGAAATACACGTGATATGTTAGAGAAGGACAGAGAGAACTGTAATAGGGAAATAGGACTTACGAAAAATATCAGTGAAGGCATATTTATTCGCGGACGATATTGTTCTTGTCTTTGGTGATAAAGGAAAACTGCAGAGGGCCCTAATTGAATAGTAAGAAGAGCTATTGAGAAAAGGAATGGCTATTAACTCCACTAAAAGTAAAGTCCTGGCGATCTCAAGGAAAGAGGAAGATGTACACCTCAATTGTAACGAGGTGGAGATTGAGACAGTTAAAGGCTACACTTATCTAGGAACGGTGGTTAGCAGCACTGCCACCATTGACAAAGAAGTGTCCAGCGAAATAGCAAAAGCAAATAAAATCAGATCTCCGACACTATAGTAGGTAAGAAAGAGTTCACCAGCCAGGACAAGCTCCACATCTTTAAAGCTGTATTTCTGTCGACTTTACTGCATGGCGCTGAGAGTTGGGTGACGCTAGGCAGACATATTATCGGTGTGACTGCCATGAACCTGCGTAGAGTGGCGGGCAAGGCACCAAGAGACCGGATCAGCAACGATACTATAAGGGAGCAGTTGGACATAACATCATTGAAAACCACCTTTCAGATGCGCCAAGTGAAGTGGTTTGGACACGTGTGCAGGATGCATGAGAACCGAGACCCAAGCAAAATAATATAAACTCCGTCAACTGGTCAAAGACCCAGAGACAGGCCAAGAATTCAATATAATGAATATATCACCAGGTTGGGCATAGAAAAAGGAAATAAAACTCTCGGAGAAATGAAGTTATTGGCGCAGGATCGAGAGGACTGGTGGATAGAGGGGCCTCTACGCTGAAAGGCACCAAGAGAAAGGAAGAGAAGAAGAAGAAATATTTAGTCAATATAATTATTTGTTAGTACATAGAGCTTTTATAATTTATGTTTTATTCTTATCATCAAAATATGTTTCTTTCTTTTTTTAAATAGTAAATGAATAAAATCTAGTATATATATTTATTTCTTGTTGTGTATGTAGGTGACAACTAATACACGTTGTATCTAATTTAATTAAAATGTCTCACCCAGTTTTTCGGAAATTTAAACAGTTTTCAAGTGTAATTCCTGATTACTTGGACCAATATATATTCCATTAACACGCAAACAATTTTATCATAGAGGAGAGAGCTTATACCCATTAAAGGGCTAAAATCGATGTTTGTTGATCAGGAACTTGTCTCACTTTATATCGACAATTAGAGCATTCTTTCTTTTCTATAATATTAGCTACAGTGTGATCTACCATCCGACAAATATAATGATTTTTTTTCCTAATTTCTAAAGACCCATTATTATTGAATTTTTTGTTACAATTCGTATTTAGCTTGAGATATTTTAAATAAACACCGAACCCAAATTACAATGGAAGTAAATAAGATACTATATGTGTATATAATGATATATATATAATGACCACATTACTATTTAAATATAGCTGAGTTAACTAGAAGTAAGTTTTATAAAAAAACAAATTAGTTTGATTACAGTATGTAACAATCGGATATAAGGAGAAAGTATATATAAATAAAATAACAATACAATATTTTTCATTTATTACACATTTATAGATAACAAAGCATTGACCTTCAAGCATCAATATTAACATAGGCAGTACATTCGGTAATACAGCATATTGATTTTTTATCATGTTTAATTTCAATAGCATTAGTATGATAAATGATATTTTAAGAAAAATTGACATCACTTTCTCATATTTAAGATAATTACATTACTTAAAAACTATGTAAAGGAAAACAGAAAGTTAATAAAATAAGATGTGATAAAAGAGACTAAATATCTATTTTAGGATTATGAAGACAATAAACTTATGTATATAAAAATTCAACTTTAACCGAATAATTATATTATTTTATAAATTATATTACCATAATAAAATCATACAAACAATATTTTAAAAATAAAATTTAAAAAACATTTTCCATGCTCTTAAGTAATTCAAAATAAAAATCATTTTGACTTCTTTTAAGAATTTTAGGCTTTTGAGTTAATTATAAAATATTATCACTTCAGCCCGTTCCATTGATTTCTTCACTATATGTCTTTTTACGTTTAGGTTTATAATTATAGATAGTTATTTATATGTTGTATATAATTGATCATTATAACTTAGAAAGCGTGGAGGATTTCAAATATGTTTACGAGGCTAGTGTAAGAAACTAGTGATTTCTAAATCTAATGACCTTAATTTTATCTCCTCCCATAGTGTGGAATATGTGTGTAGCTATACTTTTCTGAAATCCATGATTGTAATTTCGCCTGCAACTGGACTTGTAAGACAACTAGTGAGCTCCAGCACTAGAAAAATGTTCCCAATCCCCTTATTATGCAGTAGAAAGGATCCCGTACCGCCTATACCCTCCATTATAAATCCCACATCCCATTGGTCTTTGAAAAAGTACGAGTAAGAGATAAATATTAAAATGTAATTACAATCAGTTTAATGCATTAATTATCAAAATTTTCTCGAAGTTAATCAATTAGAAATATTCTAGGTTTGTTTTATTATTTTCTAGTAACTAGGATAGTTTAATGACTTGTTAAATGCCACTTATTTTTGACCCTTGAAATAATATTTTTATTTTATAAACATTGTATTGTGAGAGCTATAACAAGGTTTATTATCATTAGCTGTATATATGCTGGAATATTTATTTCTTAAATTTAGCTTGAATTTCTGGATGAGAGCTTTGATTAGCTAATAGAAAAAATAAATTTAATAAGGAATAATCCATGTATACATTTTTACTTTCCCTTTTTACTTAAATTATTCTGAATAAAAACGTGATTATAAATGCTGTAACAATTTGACCAGAAATATGAAATATTGGATAAATATAAAAAAAAAAACATTTGTGAACAATAATTACGTGTCCTATACAGAGAATATTTACTTGTTGTTTTCCATAATTCTTAGTTGAAAAAATTACACATTTCATCAATTTGAATTTGTAGAATATGGTTGAACAAGTTCTTCGAAGCAGTAATAGCGCATTTATAACATCCATTTCTAAGTTTCCATGACTAAGTTTCATTTAATGAGCAGATTTGTATGGACATTAAGTTTATGACAAAAGAGTAGGTTGCTACTTCGGGTCATCTGCAGCATAGATTATTTCAAGATCACAGTGTATTATTTCATTTCTCATTTAAAATAGAATTTGGGGCAGAATGTTTTTATGAAAGATAGGAGGGTAGAATTGGGTGGTTTCTTAGATCAGCTCTTACAAAATTTTAGTAATGATTGCTGAAATGATCAATTTCATCGGGCTATTTCTATTCGTTTAAGCAGGTAATCTTTTTATAGTCCTATTATCTATATATGTACTTTTATAACAACATCAATCCTGATAGATAATCTATATAATGGTGTAATTTCGAGATGTTTCGGACCATCATCTTCATTATTAGACCATGCCAAAGTGCCCTATTACAACCAACACTTCAGAAGTGCTTGTTCATTAGTTCTAATGATCTGAAATTCGAATTATGGCGGCTTATTGATTGGTCTTGATGCAGTTCCTTCCCATCCTATATTTGTGCCTATTATTTCCCTATTCTATAACAATTGGGTGATCCAACTTTCGTTGAAGACGCAACGATAATTACTGACTTGAGCAAGTTCGGATGAGAAAACAGTCCTTCCTGAAATGGTAAGAATGTGCGCCTATTAGTGTTCATAGACTGATATTTCCCATTTATTAGAGCAATTACGACAACGAGATGGTTAAGGTTATTCTGGGACGTATGCAGCATTTTTTCGAGGAGAGAAGGATTTGATAAGGCAAGTAATCTCCTAATAATAAGTGTCTGTCCAAATCCGCCAAATACGTTTTGATGCATCGCTATTTCGATTTTTCAATTGATTTGCTTTTTGTTATTATTTATTTTATTACATGAGTATTACTCAAAAAACAAACCGTATGTTGGTGGGTAAGAAAATCATTCATTTCGGGGAGAGGGAGGAAGGGGGGAGAGGAGGGAATTTATATCCTGGTCCCACTTGTGTACGCCATTGAGGCTATTCAAGCGTGAGTTTGTTTGTTCGTTAGAAAAGTAACATTGGGAGGAAATGGTTTAAATCGATGCTAAGAGTTTCTAACCAAGATATTTATAAAAACTGCATATGTAAAATAACGTAACTATGTACATTTGCAAAACGTTTGTATAGTTAGATCTATATCTGAGTGACACTACAACTCATTGCCGAATCTTGGCCTCCTGCAACAACTTTCTCCAATTGTCACGATCTCGCCATCAACATCATTTACAATAGATTGATTCTCTCAGGAGCTTTTTTGTATTTCGTTGTCTTCCATTCTGGCCACTTGACCAGCCCGTTTCAGGCGGTTTAATTTAAAGAACGTTATTACGTCAGGTTCATTATATACGTTAGGCAACTCCTGACTGGTGCATCTACGCCATCATTTCCAACTTGCAATCCTCTTAATATTCGACGCAGAACTTTCCTTTCGAAAATGTCGAGGTCTTGCTTCATGGATTTGGTGGTTGCCAAGGACTCTAGTGCATATAATAGAACCGGTCGGATCAGAATGTTGTAGAGATTTATTTTAGTTTTTCTAGATAGGTTTCTACTTCTAAAGTGCGGTAATAACCTTAAGTACGAACTGTTTGAATCCTTTTCTTCACCTCCAAATGTGGTGAGCATTAAATCCAGGTAAACAAATTGAGATACCTTCTCAAACTTTTACTGGTGGAAGGTAATCATCTCTCTTGGAGTTGGAGTCTCCTCCGCTATCATATATTTAGTTTTCATGGCATTGACATCAAGTCCAAGCCTCCTGGCAGGACCGGTCAGGGCTTGAAAAGCTTGTATGAGTTACCTACTATATCTAAGTCATCGGTCTAGGCGAGGATCATAGTAGATCTATTAAATATTATTCCACCGATTTGTACCTTTAGATAATGTACATATAGCAGTTATCTATGGTTCTCTGTTGTAGTTAATTTTATTTGTCTTTTTCTGGCCATTAATCAATCAATCGGAGTTTTCAATCATTAGATATAGCTTCACTCATCCATATAATTCTCATTAAAGATTGAAACGGCAATAATCCTGTGAATATATAAAAAATATGTTAGTGGCCTGCTTCACTATTCATAAGCTCAGCGTTTCCAACTTACTCGCCCATCTCAGCCTGGATTGGCTATCAAGATGGAGGGGCTGGAGTTCCTGAACTTTTAATTTAATACAAAAAGTTCATTTGCATGACTATATTCAGATCTATGCATTTGGAAATACGGAGTTTAGCTTTTAGGCTACTCTAAATCATTAAATTCCTTCCGTAAACAATTCTTACAATCTAAAATCCTCAATGCTTCTATAACCATATTTTGCTGATTTGACTCGAAATAGATACCTATCATTCCATTTTAAATTCCATAAGCACTCCTTCCTACTAGTTTCCAACCTTGTTCCCCATTCGATTCCTGATTCCTGTAAGGCGTCTGAAAAGAAGATGGCTTCGGTACATTTTTGCATAAAACTTTCATGAGAGTGCTACCAAAGATTAGTCTCTTCACAATTTACTGACAAACATAGTTTACACATGAACTGAAGTATAGTATTTATCATAAAATTGTATAAATGTCTTAAAATAAATGAATAAATGTCGTAAGAAATTTCTCTGTTTTATATTTTCAGTTGACATTTACTACTATACACACGATAGCTATAAGTACCTGAATGACGAATTTGGCATGAGGAGACTTTACCCATTAACTCTTATCATTTGATTTGAAATTATTGCTGATACAAATATAAACTTATATAAGTAAGTATACATACCTAAGAACCATTAAAATATTTTCACTCAGCAATCTGAGTATAAAGCGGTCAATCATTGATGATAATATCCTTGTAATATAAATATTTTTTTCGGTTCCAAAATATGGATCCTCAATTGGATTTTGAAATTGCAAGTTGTCAGTTCTCGCATTTCTAATGACTCTCAGTCTAAAACCGACTTGATTGTATCAGATTTGCAGTGCTCTGCGGAAACCCTTTTCCAAAATGGAACGGTTTTGCTTTGGGGGAAAGCAATAGGGAAGCTGCTAAAAACCTCCAAGGCTAGTTCTATTGAAACACAACTGGCTCTTGGAAAAAGACCTGACTGACCTTGTTAAGAATCAATGGAGCACCTGACACACCTCACCAAGAAAAACCTGCTTCCCTGAAGGAATTCATCCTACCATTATCTCCATGTCTGTCGTTGAAGAAATATGGGGTATCTTGGTTATGTCTCACTTACAGCAGAAGCCTTCCTCGGATTATATTATCAAATCTTTTTTTTATTCATATGATGTTTGTTTTAGAAGATAATTATTTATTGATGGAACACTTTTACCAAATATAAGTTTATACAATCCTTTAGTTTGGACATAAAAGGCTGCAGTCGTTCCTGAGCATGCAGTAAATTTTTTTTATTTACAATTTTATTAATGTTGCTTTTGAATTAATTAATTAATTTGTGAGTAATATTATTCCTGATTGTGAATTAGGCTGATAGATGAAACTACTTACTAAAAATAAATAATACGTTGTTCCTACTAAAGAGCAACAAACCGTAAGCTTTACCGTTTAGTAAAGGTTTGTATGGTTTTCATAATTATAAATATAATTATATTTAGTTACCTTTTTATAATAGATAAGTAATCCAGATTGCTGCTTTTCCTAATTTCCATTCCTAAACACTGCCGGTTATTGTTCAAAAGTTTAACATGAAATAAACATACTAAAATAAGTTTTTTAAACAATATTTTCACTTCAGATTAGTTGTATTTTTAAATGTTTACTTCAGTTCTTTATCATTGAGTCTTGGTTCGAGCTAATGT
Source organism: Rhaphigaster nebulosa (assembly GCA_948150685.1). Lineage (NCBI taxonomy): Eukaryota > Metazoa > Arthropoda > Insecta > Hemiptera > Pentatomidae > Rhaphigaster > Rhaphigaster nebulosa. The sequence continues at coordinate 94,013,265 of OX411309.1, read as the reverse complement.
TTTTCACTTTCGAATAAAAGTGAATCGAATCGGCGGATTTCTCCAAGGGGGTCTAGCTTATTAACTAGCTTCGACTTCCGTGGTCTTTAGATACAACCGGTTTTTTAAATCTCATCAATTCGAAGGGTAGCGGATAGCTTAAATTTATATGAAGTTACTGATGATTTTTAAGGATATCTAAGAATTTCATATTTATGATGTATCTGCCACTATTGTACAGCTACTATGTAAATAAATGTGCGAAAGTTAGGGATGCAAATAGAACTGTTCAGTTTGCATGGATCGTGGCCCACTGAGCAAAAAGAGTTCTTTTGATACATTTCACCAGTATGAACCAGTTTGATGTGACGCAGCGAAACAGAGTGAGGTTTCGTAGGCTTCCTAGATTTCAGTCCTTGCAGTAAGTACAGATAGGTCAGACGAGCTTCGGACTTCATCTGCTTATCATTATATTTGTTTTCTGTGATAGATATGGTTGCTGTCATTCTGATCAGCTCCGCTAAAAATGTAGAACTTGTTTATTTTTCTCTCTGATCAGCTTCTTCGGGTCTGTTTTGCTTAAAGGCGAAGGAAACATCAACGTTTTAATTTTCTTGTTCGTGGGTAAGAACCTTTTTTAGAACTTGGATTTATAGTCTTCAAGAATAAATAAACACTTAGACTATTTTCTATACAATGCTACTGTATTTACGTAAGTGTATACATCAATCCAAGTCAAGAGGTAGATGCTGATAAATATCAAAAAGTTGAAGCTAAGGAAAGAACTTTGAGTCAGTGTAATTCAATTATTAAAATATAAAGCACTTAAAAAAAAAGAAGCATGAAACAAAAAATGTGTTATCAAAATGTTGATAAAGCTACTCCAGTACAAGGAGCTGAAGACATCAGAGGCCTGCCCTCGACGCTGGGGCCAAGGAGAACTTAGCTGATTCTCAGGCCATTATCTTCATGTGAACGGCCTTAACCCTCCTCCCTACTGTCCGCCACTAGTCAGGGCTTCAGGTCCTTCCAAGTCGAGCTTCATCGCCAGCGACGTTTGTGGTGCAAAAACCTCTTTGTAGGATTGATTCTGCAGTGCTAATACTTCATCATTTCAACAGTTTCAAATCCGAAATAGTTTTTTTCATCGTATTTATTTTTAATGATAAAAATTTTCCCAGAATTATATATACATACACATATATATATATATATATATATATATATATATATATATATATATATATATATATATACACACACATATATACATTAACATTACAAGGAAATCATAAAAATAAAATGAAATTTAAATTATATATGTATGTTGATTTAAGATAAAAGCTTTTATATATAAAAAATATCTAATGTGGACAACACATGACTTCCTTGTACGCCTATAAAACTATAAATCGGCGGTTCAAAAAGTGATCCGGAATTTGGTTACTAGTTTCCGAAGATTACATACATAAGATTATATACATATATACACACACAGACGAACCTTTGTATATCGAACTTACATATATCCAAAATCTTTATACATCGAACTTTCTTTAGGAACCTTGAATTTTTATATAAAAACATATTCTGTATATCAAATAAAATTTCTATATATCGATCAAAAAAATCCCATTTACGCAAATATAAAATGTGATTGTCAATATAATATAAATATATTATATTTATAAAAGAGCCCTTAGTTTACATACATAAGAATGGGTTTTAATATAATATATGGGTTCCACTGGTTTGCAAAGCAATGAAAATTTCGGGAAGATCTTGTTTCAGAAAGAATACAGGAGCACCTAAATTCTCTGAATCTCTTTGCTGGTATAGAGTGAAACTTACATTTTAAATTCAGTTAAACTTTGTCTTTCTTGTTGTAAACAATGCTCCTAACCATAACTTCGGTGATGAATTATGCACTAATAGATATTAGAAGCTATTTTGCGCGAAAACAAAAATAAGTTATTTGTTGTGCATATTTGCATATTTTTAATACATGTCCTTATTAAATTAGGAATGCACATTTGTAAAAAATCTGCAATCACAGATGTGTAATGTATAATGTTTCAAATAAGTGCTATTGATCGTTCAGCTTAGTTTTTCTTTAACCCTAAAAAATTGCCTTTGATACTTCTTTAACCCAAAATAATAGCTGCAATTGCTTTAGCCTAAAAATGGTGAAAAATTGCAATTTTTCTGTATATCGAAGTTTTTTTCAAGGAATCTTCGTGTTCTTGTGTATCTATATATATATATATATATATATATATATATATATATATATATATATATATATATATATATATATATATATACACTACTTGAATATTAAGACATGGTATAAAAAAAGGAGATTCCTTTTGCATATCGCACGTATGTCGAGTATTAATACATTAATGTATTATGCATGAATATAGGATGGTAGCCGTGGTGTTTATTTCAATGTTTTTAGTGCTAATTGGATTACTGCAAGGATATCGCATACGAGGAATTAATTTTGTATTTATTGAAAATTTTAACGAATTAAGTAAAATTTGTTATACTATGTAGTTGATGGTACCAATACGTTGAATTACAATTACAATTGCCAGAAAAAGACAATCATATTGTGTTGGAAGCTGATAAAAACGATTGGGAATACCTTCCATTATATTCTAGACAAACTTATGTTCATATATGTTGAGATTCTATTCTTACGAGAGCCATGTGAAATAACTTGAAAATGTTCATTGCCCATTTCCCGTTAACTCTCACCAACCTCCCATAGAATAAACTGAAACCAACCCGAAGAACAGTGAGAAAGTCCTGAGCGTAGCCCTGTATCCTTCGCCATAAGAGATAACCATGAATAGTGTGGCAGAGCAATACGGGCCATGGGGTCACGAATGCTTTGTGTACTTGTGGTTCTGCCTTCCCTTTTTTTACTCCCTACTTTCCTCTCTAATCTGGTTCGCTTCTTTTTGTTGCCCTCTTGTGGTCTGTCGATTTAGGAAGGAATGTGCTGTTAGGTCCATTTGTTTGCTGTCTTACAAGAGCCTCGGTTAACGGATTATCATTATTTGTATGCCACATGTTTTTTTTTTTTGCGGATTAGATCTGTTGATTCATCACGAAGTGTGGAATTTACCGGAAGAATCTACCTACAGAGGAATATTTATAATTTCGAGACAATAGTTCGATCGTTGTGTTGGACGATTACGTTAACATTCTGATGTATATAAAAATATTCCTACATACATGACATCAAGTACTCTGTCAACATAGAACAACGAAACATTTTATTTTTCCTCTTCATTTTTTATGTATTTTTCCATAAATACTTACAGCCTGTTGTACTACAACAAATATTTCTTTAAGGACAAGGATGACCGAAAAGCACAAATATAGGAGAAATGAATTGAAATTATTGTTGTATCTTCCAAAAAATTTCTATGAAAACTTCTCATTAACCACTCCTCCTTTCTCCTTTACCTTCCTAAAGATTAAGTCAAAATAACATCCCTTTAGCTATCTCCTTTAGTAAGGAGACTGTGGGTGAGGAGATTCTTTCTAATTTCCTGTAATCATTATAAAACCTAATGCCTAATTAATAAGTACTAATAGTAGAAAATTATTATGGAAGAGTAAAAAATCGACGTTTAATAATTTTCGAAATATGAAACAGCATGACCAAAACCTAATATAGGCTGAATTATTACTTCTGTCTCTTGCGGTTGAAACACTTCACTGAAAATAGGAGCTTTGTCTTTTTCCTTTTTGATTGTAGTCCATTCGTCGCCTCAGTGAGAGTCTAAATCAGAGGGTATTCTTTGGGTTGGTTTACTTAAAGCTGTTTAAATTAACCATAATGGCTCCCAAAATAAAAATCAGTAATTAAATATTATTTGTATTTTAATAATTCTTCACTATTAGTCTTTTACTTTCTTAATCCCATTTTAACTTCATCTTTGGAATGAGGATATAGAAATGTTTATGGACAAGGTGCATTTTAAGAATTTTCTAGGAAATTAACAGAAATTTATGATTATACTTGGTTTATATTTTCTAGTGATTGGGCTCACTAGTTGGTTATATTATTTAATAATGTCCTAACTGTTTAACTTTATTTTGCTTTACTGTCGCTTACATTGTGTCACCAATGTCAAGTCATCAATGTTATTTTTTAATTTATTGTCCATTAATAATCGATGATTTACTCTGGCTGGTCTAGGTGATAAATTCTTTTTTACATTTCATTTAAATGGGAAATAATTGTTGAATTAATCTTTAGCAATTAAAAAAAATAATTATGTCGTGTTTTATAAACAATAATTTTACGATCTTAACATAAATGAGTAAAAAAAAATACAAATTGTTATCGTCGTTTAGAATTAATTGATTTTGAAAAAAAACAACTAAATATTAATGAATCAGTAATGAAGTAAGGTGAACTACAGTATCTGGACCTGATTTTGACTTACGTACTTTTTTACTGCTGGCACAGGATAACTTATTTCTGATGATCGATCAGTTATAAGTGATTTTGTATAAAACATTTCCTTTTTCTATTCACATCAAATAAATTGTTACTAAAAATTAAAGATAACAAATGACTGCATGACTGTCCTTTAGTTTAGTTTCGAATTGCAGAGCTATGTACTCGTATATATGAGACAGTCATCTGAAAATTGGTAATGATATACTTATCTTCTTTGTCCAATTGATCAATTATCTTCTTGTCTGACGAATTTTTGAATTTGTTTTTCTTTCAATATTAGGTAATCTTATGAAAAGTCCATTTATTAATTTATGGTTCGTTCCATTTAATGCGTATGATACTATTCATTGATGATTAAAAATAATGAATTATTTCAATTTTCCGTTCCTAGCACATATCCTGTGTTTCGCTTAAATGAGTATTTACGTGTCTTTGTGATTTTTTGTTTTGGCTATATCTCAATTTGCTTATCATCGTTTATATATTTCCATTATATAATTATATTTTAATTCAGAAAAATATTCGGATAGCATTGAGTACTTATTTAATATAAATTAACCAGATGTATTACATTGGAATGGGGAACAAGAGGAAAAAAAGTTTTATTTTTTATTATTAATAATGTATTGTAAACCAAAATGAAACTCATAATATCACTTCTACCTTCGGTGCCAATCGTAGAATCTTACAGAAAACATTTGTTTCAATTTTAATCGTATTCGAAAAAGTGATATATTTTTGTGTATGTTTGATACATGAACAGATTCGTTTTTTTCACATAGCTATTTGAAATTATGACGAGGATTGTAGTAAATAAGAATTAGACAAAACAGTTAGAAAAGGTTTAACTTAACCGGTTAGTTCTAACCGCGTAGAAAATGCACATTTTAAAATGTTAAAACAATTCCTAAAAAAGTAGGCATTGCAGGTCATCTAATGTCAAACCCAACATTGACTGTGTGAAAATATAAAATTATTAATAAACATCAAATTTTTCAGTCCAAAAGACAAATGATTTTCCAATGCGGGACACTTTTCGATGTGGGACGAGGACTCAAATGTGTCAGTCCCACCTACTGTGAGACGTCTGGTCACTTTATTGTAATGTAATCAATATTCATAGTGAATGTAATCAATACCCATCCATGGATTGGAGAAATGACTGACTAGAAACTGAATGCCAATATGTTGTGTTAGTTGGGAAAATATGTTTGGAAAAAAAATCAAAAACTATCCATATACTATAGTATATGAATATAGTATGACCTGTTCTCACCAGAGATTCAGGGTTCTTCAAAAGGAATAGCCAGATATTTAGGAGTGGGTCAAGGTTTCTCATTTGACAAATCACATTACCAAATCTGCATCCAGTCTTTTCAACAGTGAGCAATGAGGCTTACAGATCCCTCATGAAGGATTAGATCTTCGTTGTAACTAAATCCGACCTTACTGGCTAAAGAATAAACCTCACTCTTGATTAATCCCTCATTGATCTTTTATGTCTTACAGTTTCTTCTATATTGGCTTTAAAATATATTTATAGTTTCTAAAAAAATAAATAAAAAACCTTAAGTACTCCCAAATGATATCGTTACGTCCTACACGAACGTCTGAAAACCTCCTTTCAGAAGTAAGTGCTTATGTGTGTCAAAGCCTCAATACCTGGAACTGATGCATCCAGTCCGCGACATACCGGAGATTTCTTTTTACTTAGTCAGTGGATTCCTCCGTGTACACCCACCTTAACCAATTGTACACCGTCCCTGGGCAATGCTGACTTGTACGCGTGCTCGATGCTGACGGTGGTATGTAAAGCTTTGCATTTTTTTATTCTTGATGGTTAATATGATTAAATAGCAGTTAACGAATAAAAATAATATCAGTATCGAAAATTCGTTTAAAAAAAAAAGACTAATGAATTAATAATCATTTAGTAATTTACAGATCTGTTTACGGCCTAAATTGTTGCTGTATGCATAATTGCATGTATGAATATGTTTTAACTGCTTCTAAGACATCATTCTATTTCTTTCAAAATTTTATTTTTATCTATAATATTACAAATAAATTGAATAAATAAATACATTTAAATTGTATTGTTATTTTTCATGAAGCTAACAATAAAAAAACATTTCCACAACTTCATAACCACTGTTGAAATCAACAGCATTACCCAACTCAATTGAACAGTGGTTGTAAAGTAGCGGAAATGTTTTTTTGCTTCTTTATTGTTAATTTCACGAACAAAATTATAACCTTAATAACTTTTTACGTTTTCGCAAATCCTCAGGATATCATTAATCACATATAATTAAATTAAACCTACAAATTCTTTGTTATAGAACATTAAAGTTATCTAAAATAAAATGTGCTAATAATTATTCCTATATATCCGGTCCGCCCTACATTCCATCTAAGTCTTCTTCACTCACTGCTTCGTATCCTATTCCAGGATAGCATTGAGTTATTTAGCTCAGAAAATAAATAAAAAATCCATGTTAGTAATATTTTTGTAAGAGTTTATTTATTTATCTATAAGGTATATTTAAAGAAAAAACGAACTAATATTTATGCTTTCATTTTATCCTGCCTACCGCACATTTTTTTTATTACTTTATAATTGTAAACATCATCTTAACTCTTCGGCGATCTTCTTTAAAATTTTAAATAAAGTCCTACTTCTTACAGTAACTGTTTCTCCTCCGGTATAGCGGTTGCCAATTCGGTTCGGAAGTCCGTGAAACTCGGTGTAAAGCTATCATCGATGTGTGTGGTATTGCAGTACATACTGATAGTCGAACACCGAACTAATTTAAGTTAAAAAATATATGATGCTATGTTGTAATGCTCCTTGCTCCTATGAATAAGAGATTTTTTCCGAATTACGACTTTTTTTATGTTCATATGGATGTAAAATTAATAGTTATTGTTATAACAAAGTAGCTCGTTATTACAATAACTATCAATTTTATTTATATATGTATATATATATATATATATATATATATATATATATATATATATATATATATATATATATATATATATATATATATATATGATTAGAATAGAATGACTGCTGGTCACCGAGAAGTTAAGATGATGTTTAGATTTATAATGTAATAAAAAAATCTGGTGCGGTACGGACATCACACAACTTTCCCTTACCACCACTCAATAATAATAATCTTTTTAACATAATTTTAAAGAGTTCAGATAAATGCTACTCGAAATAAACTCAGCAGAATGCACTTCTTCAAGTCTTCTCTCACAAAAACATAATAAATTAGTTTTTAACAACTTTAGCACGACAATTCTGTACACTAAATATTTTTGGTTTGTGAAGCTGAAAATATATTTTAAAAGTTTCGGTTTAATTTTCATAGAAATTCCATTTAGTTTTCACCGAAATGACCGTTAGTTTCCATTAAATAATATAAAATTAGAAATTATTAAGTTAATTTCTACTTTTATATTATTACAATACATTGTTACAGAGCGAATTGTAGGTTGGCGGTTTGGTGGGAGGAGGTTCAGTCGCGTCCGTCTCCTTCGGGGCACGCTCGGCTTTCCATCTAGGTCTTGTAGTCCTTATGAGATACGAAGTATCTTTGCTAATACAAGCCCGATTTAGATAATTTTGTTTTTTGGGAAATTCAATTACATTTCTTATGATTTCATACATATGCATACTTTTATAGTTATGCTTAAATAAAATTTTCTTTTCGCTATAACATGAAAAGTTATAGAGCTTTAAGGAGAAGACATTAGGAAAGTTTCATCAAAATCGTTAGAGCCGTTTACGAGAAAATTGTAAAAAAAAGTAAAATCGATGATATAAAGTGGAACTTCCGGTTATTCGAATTTGACGAAAAAGTTGCTGTAACATCACAAGCATATACCTATCTTAAATTCGTAGCTTGGTACGAATTTTCATTTATGAGCTAGCCTGTTCAGACACACACACAGACCAGACCTGTTTTGCGAGACTTGGTTATTTGGTCTCAGGGAATCTTTAAATGTGTATTTCCGTTGAAAACTCGATTTCGAAATTTTTCAAGATCACAATATTTCCTCTTACTTTATATTTCAATCATAGCTAAGGAAATTTAAAAATGTGCAGTAGGCACAATAAAATGAAAGTACAAATATTTGTTCGTTTTTTTCTTTAAACATACTTTATAAAAACTATTTAGGTAAATAAATAAATCCTTACTATAAATATTATTTATATGGATTTTTTCATTAGTCTTATGAGCTTCATTACTCAATGCTGTCCTGGGAAAAGATACGAAGCAGTGAGTGGAGAAGATGAAATGTAGCGCGGACCGGGTACCTAAAAATAATTATTAGCACATTTTATTTTAGATAACTTTAATGTTCTATAACAAAGATTTTTTATGCGTAATTTAATTATATGTGATTAATGATATCCTGAGGATTTGCGAACACTTGAAATATATAAAGGTATAGAACTAAACTCTTATTGAAATTCACTTGTTAACCATTTGGTTTATACTGAGAGATTTGTGGTCTCTGGAAGAAACACTTTATTTACCCAAGTATTACTTAATATTGATAAAAAATTAAAATACGGATTTTTAAAGTTTGTTTTAAAAATCTTACAGATTTTGCTTGCATAAGCACTTTCAAAACACAGATAATTTGTATTCCAATTACCTGAGTACTGTGCTTAGAACAATGGTTGCACTCTAATCAAGGAGATGCACCTTATGGCTCCGTTGGCAGAGGGTGAATATAAAGACCCATGAGCGTTATGTAATACCTCAATGTATGCACTAAGGTTTCCTCTACTGACTTAGGCTAAATTATGTAAGCTTATTTCATGAGGTATCTGCATATGTAGGCTATAGCAGTTTTTTTTTCAAGACCTTCCTGTTGCTTATTATGTTTGTTTATGTACATCAAAGTCCAAACTTAGATTTTATTTTGAGAATTGTAATGTTTCCAACGAACTGTTAATAAATGTTTGGAATAAAAGTAACAAATTATCTTGTAACTAATGTTATTTAAATCTTTATTTATTTATTGACTCCCCGCATTGCCTATCGGCAACACTGTTATTTGTATCATTATCGTAGTCACTAGTTCATTTTATTTGAAAAATATTACAAGATTGTCTTTAATGACGTTTTAATATACCTTTTTTAAGATCAACTTTTTGCCTGAATGGAGAATGGAGATTGCAGGTAATGTCTGGAAAATTGGGACGAAAAAGACTTACGCTGAACCGCTTGTCTAATCCTCAAATCAGAGACTACAATCGTTCATGGTTTCCTCCAAAAAGCATAACGCCGAAGGAATGCTCCATTGTAAGAAGACAAAGAATTGGATAGAAAGAGCTAACCCATCCCCACTAGCTTTTAGGTCTACACCTACAAACGTATCAAATCTGTGACTTTACACCATTAATCGTATTACATGTGTTCGATTGTCAAAAATATCGAAGAGAAGGAGAAATCTTGAATATTGAAACTTCTTTTCCGTATAAAGATAGAGATGGGAATCCAGAAAACAATGACGTATTTAAAATATACAAATTTAATTGGAGTCATTTAACAAGAACATTCGCCGCTAATGGGCCTAGCAGTTGAAGCGATATTATGTAAATGGAATGATGTAAAATTAATAAAAGAAATTCTCTTTGATTTACAAGTTCCCATGTTGGAGTAAACTCACGGGTTTTTTTTTTCAGAATAAATTAAAACATATTCTCCATTTGAAAACTTTGAGGATTAGGAAATGCAAACATGAAATATAAATATTTCATTTTTTCCGCTCTTGATATGTCCTCAATTTCCAGTAGATCCATTTTTCTACTCGGAGTCTATTGGCCATCCTTAATCTCAAGGAGGTGCCGTGCCGAAAGAAACTCCTATCTACTCAGCACAATAGCTGCAGTTCATTCGATATGGTAAAAGAAACTTCGATGAAAACGCTGTTGTTCAGATCAGATTTCTCTCCTGCAAGGATCATTGCCAGGGTGAATCGTTGCACTACAATATCTTTTTTTGCTTGTCTATGGTTTATTTTTTATGTAATTCGTTCTGAATGAAATCTATATTACCAACACAGGAAGCCCTCTTCTTGTTTAGAAATCTGAAGCGCATTCGCCGCCTGCGTCATGTTTATATGTCGGCCAATTTCCTTGTCGCCTTACTTGGCGATAGTTCTGCTATTGAATTACTAAACAGTTTTGTCTGTATAATGTAACAATCAATATTTTAAAGAGAAGACCTAATGTTATTGGTGAATGGTAAAATAGACTTCTGCAAAATAAAAATGCTTTATTACTGGACAAAGGTTTTAAATAGTAAATACAGATGTTTCCAATTGACATTTTTTTGTTTTTAGAACGATTAGTACCAATGTAGTTCATGTTATTTGTCCATAAAAAGTTCTTACTGAAGTAAAGTAAATTAAAAATGTTTGGTTTCGAAAATGAATTGTAATACTTTCTGTATCTGTCAAAACTGAATGACATCCTTCTGTAGTATAAAAATCTTCGTTTCATATTCCTTGTTAGAAATTAAAAAAAAAGGATGTGTGTACCTTTTAACTTTAATAAATGTTTCAAGTACCGCATGAAAGCTTGGAATGTCCAGTTCATTAAACAATCTAACTAACAATCTTAACACCTAATCTGTTGAGGAAATGCAAATTCTTAATCATACAATTGAAAATACTTTTTATTTTCGCAGTTTGGTTCCCTGATAAAGAATTTGGTGTCGTCGCATTTTGTAAATTTACACATCCGAATTCAAAGAATTTCAAATAAACTCAGCCGCTTGAATCCGATTCTCAGGAAAAATTTACGAACCGTAGAATGCCTGATGAAAGTAGAAATTCCGTCCGTTCAGAAATGGGAAAGAAATTTTTTGTTCACACTCTTATTTTATAATTTTTAATATATAGTCCAATCAAATCGTAGAGATTTACCTTGCAAAAGTTGGGATAGAAGGTTTTATTGTTGATATGGATTGTGAAAAAAAGTTTTTTCCACAAAATTTATGTTCTTTTTCTTTTCTTTTTTAAAATTTATAATCTTTCAGTCCCCCATGGTCATAGCGATTAACCATCTTTTTCCTATTTAAAATAGCCAAAAATCTTCATGCTAGAACTTGGTTTCTTGGTTTCTAGATCATAACAGGGATCAATATAGATCGTCAAAAAATAAGAAAGTTCTCCATTTTCCTAAAAACATGCAAAACAGGAAAAAATAAGGAGTAAATATAATGATATAAAACATAAACACCTGAATACAATAATTTGATTGTTATTCAAAATTTCAAATTATTAATCACATAAATATGTTGTGGTGTAAGTGTCAGTCAGCAATTCACAAACGCTGGACGCTTTGGAATACAAGCTATTTGCTGAATCCAGTTTAATAAGTAAATAAAATTTTGCCAGGCTGGCACCCACAAAAGGTTCTGCGCAGCATTATTGTTTAAGAACTTACCAGCAAGTGCAAACTTGGATGGGAAACCTATAACGCCTTGAGGAATGGATATGGACTCATTGTAATCAGGGTCTGTTGAAATGACTGGTTTCGTGATCGTGTAAGATGGGCTGTAGCCGAGCGGGAACTTGTAGAAAAGCAGGCTTGACATATTCTTCTCTCTGAAAGATATACATTGAACTCGACTGTGAAAATGTCACCGACTTTACATATGAGGAGGCGGAATATGGTGAAACAGATCCTGCGGACAAAGTTGAGGAGATAGACGCCGACATCGATGAGCAGGAAGATAGATAAATGGAAGAAGATGGTTCACTGATCGAAGAACAAATTGACTTCTAAGATGTTTCTGCTGGTGCTGCTCCTGGAGACAATCCCGAAATCTCAGTACATGGTCCTTCAAAACGTCAGAAGTGATTGTTACACCACGACATTGTCCCTGTTATGATCTAGAAAAAAGTTCTAGTATTAAGATTTTTGGCAAATTACACGCTAGTTCAAATAGGAAATAGATGGCTAATCGCTAGGACTATGGAGGACTGAATGATTATAATTTTTAAAAAGAAAAAGAACATTTCCTTTTTTTTAGGCTACATAAAATTTAGCCATAATAAATTTTGTGAAAATAACTTGTTTTTACCATCCTACCATATATATCAACAAGTTAAAACAATAAAACCTTCTATCCCACCTTTTGCGAGGTAAATCTATAATTTGAATGGATTGTATGCAGCACAAATTGTTATAAAATATATTTTTTATACATCGATTGTGTTCTTTATTATAAAATGAACATCTCGCAAAGATTAGATAGGCTTTCTGTTGTTTAGACTATTGAGCGTTATTCATAAAGAAATGTTGAAAGATGCTAGGAAAAAACATGCATTTTTCAATATTTTAAAAATAATTTCGAACGTTTGAAGGGCTATCTCGGTACCTATTCTGTTAAAAAACAAATGTTTGAGCAGTGCAAATCGGACAAAATTTAATGCTTGTTAACTTTTGTAATAAAGTATTTTCGGCTATAACGCGTCGTTTAGGTGTAATAAGCCGAAAACTGAAAAAAGTTCCAAAATTTCGTGATTGTTATACTATAAAACATTTAGGCATGATAAATTTGGTGGACAAAACCTATTTCCCCTGTCTCACCACCCATGTATACAAGTTAAAACAATAAAACCTTCTACCCCACCTTTTGCAAGGTAAAACTATTTTTTTTAGACAATTTGAGTGGACTAATATAGTAGTCCCAGTTTATCCAACTTAATCCAAGCACTTTTAAAAAAAATCTGTCATCCAATTTGTCTTCAGTGATCCTAGAAACCTCCGAGTAATATGTTTCAAGCGAACCGAGTTTATTTTAAAATATTCGTCACGCAATATTCATCAGTAACCCCAAAAAACTTCTGAACACTGACCTGCATGAAAATCAGATTGAATTTTCTCATTATATTAAAATAAATGTGAGCATTGTACGATATATGACACATATCGTACTGTAACACATAAAACTTCTGATTAATTTTTTTCACAGAAAAATCAAATTAAGATGGATAAAAACCACTCTTATGAATGACTAGATGGTTTTTTAAAATAGTTTCCTCATTCATTCTTGATTCTGCCTTTGTGTTAAATTAATCCTAAATTTTTGTGCTAACTATAGAGAGCTGGGTAATGAATGATTTTCTTAAAGGGTAATCAGTGCTGAAGGGGTGAGCTTTTGAGGGGTAGGCCGAAACGTTGACGGGAAGATTGTGTTACGTCTTAACTTATTAATTTAGTTTTTTACAGAGCTCAGTGGAAGTAGATATATAGGCAACAATTGTTAGTGTTATCGTTTATATATACTAAATTTACTGTACTTACTCAACTTTCTTAATCATATATCTTTTTAATTAGGGAATGATAAATTATTTGCCACTTCTATAATTTTGTTTTTATTGAAAACTAATTTCGAATATCAATTAAATATCAATCCCTAATTAGATTGATCCTTCTATACCATCATGCGGATATCAACTGATATATCTTTTTGATTTTTTGCTAACATATTGTTCCAGTATCTCAATATATAGTATATTAATTTATTGCAAGCATGTATTATTTACATGAATACTCTTCGCTTCTATTTTTGCAAACGTATCTCACTCTCAATTTAAAAATCGATGGTATTGCAAAGTAGCAGTGGTTGTAACTACCTTAAAATTGTATATATACAAAAACATAATGCTTTGTTTGGAATATAATTGTTTATAAGCTTATCTGTAGATTGGTATTTTATTCAGCACCCAAAAATAAGCAGCTGTATTTCTTTATTGTTTTCTTAGTTTGAGTAGTTGTCCACAAATAGATGAAATGGAATTACGTCACCAGCATCTCTCACTTAATGTGACGTAAATCTTCTCGTGTAAACGCAGTAATGTTGAAAGCATCATTTATACAAGCTTATTAAATTTAAAATTATTCTTAAATATCTCGACAGGAAAAATTAGGTTAGTGTTCGATGGGGTCTAATTCGTTCGAAATAAAATATACAGACGTATTGAAAGAGGATACCAAAACATTAGGACTCATTCAATTAAAAAAATAATTCAAATATTTATAAGAAACTAGTTATAAGAAAAGTGTAAAAAAAACTTAGATTTTTTAAGCGATTATCCTATGATTTTTAGAAACAAGTTTGATTTCACACGTTACCAAATTTATTGACTGTGATCAATAATGAATTATTCATTTTTGCCAACTTGTAAATTTAGTGTAAATGACCCTAATGGTTGAAGCACTTTATAGTAAATATTAAAATATTAAAAAGTTTTACGTTAAAAAAATAGAAATTAAAAATAAAAATAAATTACTATCATAATACTTGTAAAATATATATTGTGATTTGTTTTCTATAAAAACATTCAAGACAAAAAATCAATTTTTTAACGAGCTAATAGAAATCATCAGCGTTTTTTGTTCTAAAATAAATAACCATGATAATAACAATATAAATATTTATAATTGAAATAATCAAGCTTAATTTTTTTCGTAACAAATAGTTCTTTTTTTAATTATTTTAATTTTCTGTATTTATTTGCAATATATAAATACGCAATTTCTTACAAAGTATTAGGCCTTTCAATATATTGTGTTTTTGAATCGAAACAATCTCTTACTCCAGGCTCGTTCAATTCATAACTTCGATATAACATTACTACATATGTATATGCGCTTTACCATCCAACCATCCTTAAAATGCCTTCGGCAAAAGAAGGCTACTTAATAAAATAGGGCTTAAGGAAAAACAAAAAATACTAAACCATCCTTTGAATACCTTCGGCAAAAAAAGAATCTTGTCTCAGCCACCGTTTTGTGGGCTATTTGGATGGGTAAGAAAAAAAAAACTTTTTCCTTTCATAAGGGGTTATGAAATAGAAAAAAAATGCACTTTAGTCATTAGTTATTAAATTTATAATTAGGAGTTGCATTGCCTTCTCGAAAGATTTTTGTATACTTAGTAAGAAATCATTGTTTTAAGGTTGCCTACTCTACTTCTTAGTCCTTCCGAAATCTTCAACTTTGCGAATTAACAGGATTATTAATATTTCTTTTATAATTGTCATACCCTTTAAGGTTCATTCCCTATTGGCAAAGGAGAGAAAGCACGGCCGATGCATCAGATCCTGGACGGCGTGGAAGTGGGACAGCCTATCCTCTGTGGCTAACCGGTTGGGCACACAGAAAACAGGCCAGCTCCGTCCTTCACTTTTGGCTCCATTAAACACTATTCTTCCGTGCAATCCTCTTCATCCACTGGTAGGGATGACCATTGGGAACTAGCAAATCTGCAGTAAAACGCATTTTAGACCAGAAGACATTTTCACATTCGGTATTAAACAAAAGACATTTTACATAACTCATAAGTTATGATCAGAAATTCAGAATTATGCATATTTTACTAATTCAACTTTTTTGTTCTGAATAATTTGATATGGATTAACATATTTACTCCTTTTTTTTGGATTTTGACATATTGTCTGTTGGGATTGTATTTATTGAAGTCATAATATTTGACCAGTTCTGTAAGATATTGGATATCACTTTGAATAATTCGAGTTGTTGGGGGCGTTCTATTATTTTCCAAAATTATCCATTTACATCCCACTATTCAGAATCTTCAGTCGTTGGTACTCAGGAAAATATTCGAGTCTATTTCAAGTTGTTGGGGAGGAACCCGAATACCTCCTTACCTGTCTGGACCTGGCAAAATATAAATTTATTTAATACGGAACAGTTAATCAATTTTTATTCTTTATTCTTTTAGCCATCATTTGTATTATTCCTTAATCAAAATTTGTATTATTGATTACTATTATGATTAATTTTGCATACGTTTAATCTTTTATAATGTTTTTATGTAGTATTATAAATATTGTAATTATTATAGCTCTGTACTTATTTACTAATATTTAAGTGAAATGTGAAAAAAATATAGAAACCCTGTTTTCTAAAGGTTTATCTACTATAATTACTATAAAAATAGCTGTTTGGTTTTTGTATGAAGTACACGGTTTACATTCTTATTTGCCTGAAATTTAATCTTATGAATAAATACAATGATAAAAAAAATATTGAAACATGAAACAAAAGTTGAAATAAGAAAAAATATTTTAAACAAACAGATTGAACAGAAATTTTGGGCTAAAATAATTTTAGAACAGATGCCGGTAAAAAAAAAAAAAAAAGAGAGAAGAAAGTTCTTCTGAGCAAACATTTGTTGGTAGAGGCCATGGATGAAGGCATGCTGAATTGAGGGGTAGAGAAAGGAGATTACGAATACAGAACAAATAATTGAGATCCGTTAGGGGACGGCATATAATTTGTGTTGTCCAATTCTTTCATAAAAAAAAAAATTGTATGTGTTAATAAATTGATAAAATAAATATTAGTGTGAATTTCCGTATTCATATATGCGGAATTTTTCACTTGATTCCAGGTTGTGTTACCTACGTGCTTTAGAACTGGAAGTTAAAATCACGAAGTTTTTGTTGTAGTTTAACAACGTATCTGCTAAGTTAGGTTTAAGAGTTAGTAGTTGTTAACAGTTAATAGTTGTTAAGACTTAATAGTCAGTTTTTTCTGTGTGTAACATATTGACTGCTGGCCATGTTGCAATAGTTGATCTTTTGCAGGAGGTAGTCCAGTGAAGATGACTGTATAGAAGCTGGAATTGATATGGATTAAAATCTTACTAATTCCATAAAAGTTTACGAAGGTTTGAGAAAACGTTGGACTGTTAATTGAACTAGCAGAGGTATCATTAGCTTACTCAAATTGGTGTACGTGGTGAGAACAATGCAAGGCAAGGATATTTTGGATCAATTCCACAATGAATGAAATAAACCAAGGACAAACCCTTGAAGCCCACCTGATTGAAGAAGATAGACGAGGGAATTTTGGTTGCATATTTTGCCTGAGAAGTTTCAATGTTGTAATAAGTTGGATATTGAGGAATTTGTGAAATCCGTTATACAACTCTAAAGCCTATATAATAGATAAAAAGTTCCTTGGTATTTTCAGCACTGTTTGGCATTAACGTAGAACTGTATACGTTCCTATAACGATTCAAAGTAGTTAAACAGGAATATAATACATTAAATTATTCAATAGACTTGTTCGAGAGAAAAACTGTTATTTATTATAAGAACTTCGATATTGCATAACTTTTGAAAGTTCATCGAATCTTAGTTATGTTTTAAACAGGCTTAGTGAGTGCTAGCTCAAATTTAGGTTAAAGTAGTTCTCGCAGTTAAAGCTAAAAAAGTTTTGCCTTTATATATATTTAAAAAAAAATAAATTGAATACGTATAAACAGTATGTGTTGAAGGACTTTTAATTTTGCAGCACTCACGGAATGAATTTCGACATGTTAGTAACCTGTGTATAACCCACACACTTCCTGCCTTGGTAGTGCATAAGGGCGTTAAACTAGTAAAAATCAATGGTATTATTTTAGGCCTTAACCAATTACCGTTATTTAAATATTGTCATTGTTTGTAAATGGAGGCTTTTTTAATATCTGTCCTATAGTGATTAGAGATTTGGAAAATGAATTTTATAGGCATAAAATAAAAAAATTTATAAAAATAAAATAAAAAAATTTATAGGCATAGAGTATAAAAAAAAAATTGATGTATTAGAAGTTATGTGTTGTTGTTATTTTTCTTTCTTTTTTTCTATATTTGATTTATTTTTATGATATTTTGTATTGGTTCTGATTGTTTCGTTTATGATTTATATTTTTTCTTCTGTCCTAATGATGACTGAATTGGCGAAATATCTATATTTTAGTTGGCTTCCGTTACTTTAGAGACTTGGCTTCGTGTGTGGAATCCTCCACATATATATCCTAAATAGTCAATTTATTGAATTATATTTAATTTTCGGCTCGATATTAAATATTTGGTGTAATCAAAAGCGTCATAAATCATTGTTTTACTATTTATTCCAACCATTCATTACTATGAAGGAAATTACAAACATCAATTTGTCGAGGATCACTCATGTAAAAATATAATGAACAAACAAGCAAATCCATTGAGGAGTTTTCTATCAAAAGTCAATACATCTGCTTTTGGGAAATTATTAAAAAAATATATATTAGAAGGGCAACTCATGGGGATAAGACAATTTTTTATTGAAAATGTTGATTTGTAGCATCTATTTGACGGGGGGAAATTTAAAATTTGAAATAAACTGAATAATTTTTAGGGGCAGAATATTAATTCGTCAAAAAAAATCTTTGTTTTTGAGAATCAATATATTAACTTTTGATAGAAAGCTCTTCAAGTTGTTTTTGTATGGTTATTATATCACCAAACGTTTCGGCCGTCCTTTGTTTATCATCTTCAGGATTAGAGAAATTAGAGTAGGTTATTGTGAAGAAACAGAATCATATGCAGATAATAGCCTTCTGGTATTATAAAAAAAGTATAACATCTTGTTTATTTTTACCCATCTACGGCAAAAATACAAGGAGGGTAATGTGTTAAATGTGTCCGTTTGAGAGTATCTAACGATTTTTTGATAGAATGGATCTACCGATGTTCAAGTTTGATGGTTCAAATTATTCGTTGTGATCCAGTGAAGTTTTAAAACTTTTTGATCTCAAAAACTAAAGAAATATTGTATTTTATGTGTTAAATCTGTCCGTTTGTCTAACAGTTTTTTTAAAGAATGGCTCATTCGGTTTTCAATTTTTATGGCTCAAATTAATCGTTGCGGTCACGTGAAGGTTTTGAAACATTCTGAGCTCAAAATATTAAAGAAATTTGTTTAATCTGTCCATTTGAGGGTATTTAAAAATTTTTTGAGCGAACTACAGAACCGATTTTAAAGTTTGATGGTTCAAATTACTCAGTGAATTCCCGTGAATGTTTGAAACACTGTGAGCTCAAAGTGCCGTTAAAATCTTTCATTATACTTTAAGTATTTTCGGTTGTTTTTTTTTTCAATGTTTCTTGTTATATCATTTGTAAGTTCATGGTCTTATATTATAAATTATAAATACCCAATACTTAAAAAACGTTAAAATAAAATTTAATTTAATAAAAAATAAAAACCCCGACTACGGAAATAACTTTTATAAATTACAACCCTATTCGACCTAAGAGACAGAAAGTACTTGCAAATATACTTAAGCACATCGGTGGATTTGTGAAGTTGATGCCCATGAATATTGAACCTTGGTGTAATAGTTGGTCTTAAGTGCATTCCGTCCTTTGATTGAAAAGAGGTCCACGAATGAGATGGGCTTGTCCTCCGAACCCCAATAATTTTATGCCTGCGAAATCAAATCACGGAAGAGTTTTAATAGGTTTTCTATCGGCTTTAGGAAAAGTAGAACAGTTTCTTTTCTGTCGGTTGTCTCGTCGATTCTTCAGGCTCCTTTCTCCAAAAGATCAGAAACTCGCATCGCTGGTAGATTAGTGGATTCAGTTGACTGCCTCCAATCCTTCAAAAAATGGGACTGCAATCAGTCTTTCTTTCTTCCACAATAGAAAGAATAGAATTTTTTATTTTTTAAGATAAAGGAAGGAAGCATTTATAGTTTTGCTGTTGAATGAGGTATTTTTTAAAAAGTATTTGAACGAGCTCAATAGTGATAAATTTTCGCATAAAAATCTGACGCATCCTGTTCAAAAGTTAAAATTCATTCTCTTTGGCTTCCATAAAATGGCTATTTTAGGGCCATCACCAAACTTCAGGTTTTCCCATTTCAGAAATATACACAGAAAGGCCAACTGTGGGATGTCATATTCATATTGTTTTCCAATTAAAAATATATTATTATTGCTATAGGTACAGTATAACTTATTATTGTGCGTTTAATCTTATAATAATTAAAATTATTTGCATTAAATATTAAAATATTAGGAGTTCGACATTAATGGACAAATTAATGAGATATATACGTATGAATGAAATCAAGCAAGAAAATAAAGCATATACGAATACTAGAAAATGATAATACAAAATATATATTTACTAAAAAAAAAAATTGCTTCTAATAATATTAATTTTTTTCAATCAGCTATAATAAAACTTCTTATATCATCTAAAGTTTACAGGAAAATACCTTTTAATTCATTGAAAGGTTCAATTTTGGACTGATCTTCAACTGCTCTATTGGCATTTTTATTTGTTTTATTTTCAAGATACCAAAGTTTATCGTTAATTTGAAATATGATTTTAAAATTGGGCATGAAATAGAAATACAAAAAATCTTCACGGTTTTTGATCACGAGGAATTATGGATCAGACGTGTAGATTGAAGAGCATAGCATGTCTTTTAAATTATTAATCTGCCATATCAAAACCGTTTTTATTTTATTTACTATAACTCAATTTCATATACTCTTTAAATGTTTTAAAATATGTTTCTACTTAATTATTACTTATATAGGCATCCCAACGAGGGTTTCCTAAACTAAGCACAGAACTCCAAGCGCTTCGATCCAATCAATAACCCTCCCGAATAACTCGGCCAGCTATTTCTTCCTAGATAACCTCCATCCGCTGGTTTCTGGATCGTCCGCGTCCTCGCTTTCCTGGTGGAACCCAATTCAGGACTCGGTTCGGCCAACACTCGCCCGACATTCTTTTCACATGACAGTACCGTATCTCACATATATCAGGCAGCTTGCCCCGATCCTTTCATTCACTGGTGCGCCCACCTCCATCTTCTGGCGATTCACTTTATTCCGAATTCTATCCATACTGGTGACACGGTGACACTCCTCCAGAAATCCATCTCAACCGCCTGTAATTTTGAGTACAAACGGGAGTTCATTGTCCACCTTTCAGATGGCTGTGAAATTTTGACGCCAGTTCTCGGTAGAAATCTCAGTATTCCAGAGGACTGGATGTAGCATCCGGGTCTAATCTACCTTCCTTCTGACGACATGCTGAGATGACCCCGCAGCATCCAAATATGAATCCAGGTACTTAAATAGATTATTTTGCATGCCTCCCTGTCTTCTGGAAGTTCCCCCAGTATCGACATCGCCAATAGCCATGTAGTCAGTCTTCTCGAAATTTATTTTCAAACCCACTGAATTGTAGCAAGCCTTCAGCGCAAATAGCATTTCAAGATAAAGCTTCTGCCTCGCAAACACGACTTCTTCGCTAGCGAAAAACAAGGGCAGCGAACTGCTCATCATCAATAAATAAACGACCCAACATCCCCACGTTGCTGATAGTGACGCATGCAAGTATATCTTGAAGAGAGTAGATGGAATGCTATATTCTTGCTCCAATCCCTTGATACCATGAAAAGGGTCAGAAAGATTATTCCCAATTATGCGGTACATGTGGTTGCTGTATAGGTGCCTCGCAGCATTAATCAAGAACCTGCTTCTCTATGTATCACCCACAACCTCTCCCTTGGCAGACTATCATTGGCCTTCTCAAGGTCTACAAAGGCTAATTGGAGTTCAATCTCTGCATCAGTTCTTGGGGTATCTCATTGACCTGGCGAAGGACAAATGTGTTGTCTTTACAGAACAGGCCCGCCGTAAATCCTGATTGTTCCTGAGGTATCTCCTCGAGCAGCCTGCTCACGGTACTTTGAATGAATGAAAAAATAATCTTTATTCTGAGACATTCAGTCCCTAAGAATAACATGAATGTATAATTTATGCAGCATTTGGCTGGCTTCACTGTAGTAAATCAATTATATTAATAATTATAAGTCAAATAAAAATATTTATAAAAATAAAATACAAAAATAACAATAAATATACTTGTACCCATATTTGCTCAGAATATTAAATAGTTATTTATTTTTATTATACACGCGGAAGATTGATCATTCAGAAGTTGGAGAAATAATTAGTGCTTAAATGAGGTTAAGGAGGAAGGAGATGAGTAAGGAATTCCAAAACAAGGTAGCACGAATGATAAAGGATTTTTCAAAGGAAGTAGTTCTATGGGATGGGATATACAAATCTTTAGGTTGACAAAGGTGTATGTAGGAGATGAATGGAAGAACGTAGAATGAGGAGATCAAGAATATTTATTTAAGAAGTTTTCTGGCTCTTAAGGATTGGAATAAGAAGGAACCGAGAAGGTATTTTCGTCGGAAATTAGGATATAGCTACGCTTGCTCAGAATACCAGTGAGAGAGGTGATAGTCTCTGGGGAGACCGAAAATGAATCTTATGAAACAATTCATTAATCGTTTTAGTCTCATCTCATGCTCACCGGACAGTCCTCCATATACTAAGCATCCTTAGTAAGGAAAGTGAGGAAGGATGAGGGAGTATACTAGAAGATGACGGGTACTTCGATGAAAAGAATCACGGAATCTTAGAAGCTGTTTGAGGATTGATATCGATTTTCTGGTAATCTGGGAAATATGGTTACTCCATGCTAGTTTTGAATCAAGGTAACTTCGATGTTATTTATAGAGTTTTGGAACCAAATAGGAATGCTGTTGAGGTGTAAAAAAAAAAAAAAAAGAAAACCTGTACCACTATAACCCAGGAAGAGCCTTGGGTTCAGCACTAAGTACCGTACTGTTCCTAAGCCAACGGTTGTGCAAGGAGATGATTTGGCCGAGATCAAGCTCAACAGCCAGCTTTTTCCTCCAATTAAGGGTACCCACTTTATAGAAGCTGGGTGAGCCACAGGAGTCTCCCGATCCACGGCTGATTACAGAATAAATAATTATCTGCCACAGCCGGTCTCGGGCCCGGGACCGAGAGCATAGTAACACAGGGTTTGGAACCAATTAAAATTACCTTAATTTTCGCCAGATTCAGGCTCAACTTATTTTCCGAAGCGCAGAGGTTGATACTCTCAATATCATCTTGTACCTTTCGGATAGCCTCAAGCATCTCGGTAGGATGGAAGGATTGGTAAAATTGGAGATCATCAGCATAGAAGTAATATTGTGAATGCTGAATGAAATCGGGGAGATTATTAATATAGAAAGAGGAAATGATTGGCGACACTCTCACCAATCATTTTCTCTGTCTATATAGGAGCCCTGAAGAACACCACGTGTTAGTAGGAGGCGGAGAGTTTAGGAGCGATGAGACAGAAAGGAAAGGGACCACTTTAAGACGCTATTTGATAAGGGAGTTATGATTAACTGAGTCGAAGGCTCTTGAAAAACCAAAGAGGATAAGGATTTTAATTTTCTGTTGGTCAATGGTGTAATACAGATCTTGAGTAATGTTTAGCAAAGCCGATTGGAATAACCTGAACGGAAAAGGATTGGAAAGGATTAAGGACAGCTTGCTAATGTTAAATTTACTATCGAAATTTTGTTCGGCCACCAGTATTTCTACTTAATTTTTAATTTTCAAAGTTCTTCGGTATTTCGTTTGCTGAATTTTCAAGGGCGCTATTTTCGAATTTACTATCAGACTTCCGATAGCGCATGCGCATTTCGATTTTCCGTTGTTATTAAAGTTTTCTATAATAAAGAGATCGTTTATTAGGTTTTCGAGGGTTCTGATTCCATTTTTTTAATTGTATTTTTAATCGCGCATGCACATTTTGTATTTCCGTTACTGTTTGACTTTTCTATGATATAGGGATCATTTATTAGCTTTTCAAGGGTTCTCATTCCATTTCTTGAATTGGATTTAGAATCGCGTGTGCGCATTTCGCTTTTCCGTTACTGTTGAAGTTTTCTATGATATAGGGATTGTTTATTAGGTTTTCGAAGGTTCTGATTCCATTTTTTGAATTGAATTTTTTATCGAGCATGCGCATTTCGAATTACTATAACAGTTGACATTTGTTTGTAACTGGTATCGTTTATTAGGTTATCGATTTTTTTAAATTGGACTTGTGATTGAAAATTTCATAAACGATACCTGTGCCAAAGAAATGTTAACTGTAATAGTAATTAAAAATGCGCATGCTCAATAAAAATTTCAACGAAATCAGAAGCTTCGAAAACTTAATAAACGATCCCTATATCACAGAAAACTCTAACAGTAGCGGAAATGCGAAACATGCATGCACGATCCAAAATTCAACTAAAAAAATGGAATCAGAACCGTCGAAAACCTAATAAACCATCCCTTTGTCGTGGAAAACTTCAATAGTGAAATGGAAACCCGATAGGAATGGAAATCCGATGAAAATCCGATGATTTTGGCTAATTTTTCCTGTCGCCCTTCTTGTATGTTGACAAAATGTAGCCGGCCCTCTAGTGGTCCGGGATATCATCTCTCTTGAGAACAAGAAAGACCACATCCGCCAAAAGGATTACTAGATGTCCACTTATAGCTTTCAAGAGCTCCATAGCAATCCCATCTGGACCCGGAAATTTGCCAGTCTTCGCCTTTTATTGGACCAACCGAACATCCCCCTCCTTTATCTCAACTGGTTGCTCAACTGTTGCAAACTCCTCGTCATCGAAACGGTGGTCTATCCTCACTCAGCAGGGCTTTGTAGAGGTTTCCACACTAATTTTTCTTGATGGGAGGCAGCACACTTCCCCTTCTTGGCGCCCGCATTCTTTTCTGCACGCCCCAGGACTCTCGGATTCGGATTGAACCCCAAAGAACCGTTGATGCGCTGGCAACAAAATAAGTTTCTGAGCTGAGTATTATTAGATTGAATATATGAAAGATATTTAGAATTAATGCCAAGGAGAATGTATCATCTTCTCATGTTTTAATCTTAGGCTATAATTTCATTTTTATTGTATGTAACATATTTAAGGACGATAAATAATAGCGTTAAATAAGCATATTCATTCCATATTTATAAAAATAAAATAAAAATGTATGTCCTATATGTTAGCTCCGAATCTTTAAAATCTCTAACTAACTGTATTTTAATATTTTAGTCTTTGAATTTAATCACGTAATAATTTGATTCCATATTTAATTGGGTCTATAAACTTGTGATAGTGTAGACCCTATAAATTTAAAATAAAACTACCGGCCAAGAATGTTGCCATAAATTTATGATCTACCCCTCTCCACACTTCTAGGTATTCCAAGACTTATTAATGTATTGTTCTGATATGTGCGTAACTTGTGAAAAGGTGTTTATGTAGTCGGTAAGTGTTTGTATGTGTCGGAACCTAATTTCTAGTTTTGTATTGCCAATAAAAATAATACTTGTCCAAATGTTTCTGTTATTATTGTACTGCATTTTTAATTTTGTTACTCATTGATCCTGAACTTCGATGAATTCCAACTTAATTGTATGTTTACTAATTTTAAAAAATAAAATATTTACTACAAATGAATAACTACAGAGCAAGATTTCAAAGATTTTCAGACTTGTATTTTATATAATATATTGAATAATATATATGAGGTTAGTAAACCAATCTAGATTCTGTTTGTATATTCCATAGCTTTATTTTTTCCCACGGGAATGAGTTTTTGTGCTACCTGTTGAATTTTGTTAGCGGGATGCTGTACCCTACTTTCGATCACGTACCGATCGAGATCTATTGGTTCCTGTATCCATTGGGGCCACACATGCATAGCTGTTTCAAATATAAATATAAGTTTTTTTGTATTAAACAGGTAGTATGCCTATTGCAGCATGGAATCTGTACGTTTTATAATTGCACGGCGATAGGGTTACTATGGAAGGGACAAGGAAAAAAAAGTGTTTTTGTTGTAAAGAAACAAAACAAAAAATCTTAGCATTGAGAATGTGAGAAGATAGGATTTCACCGTAACTGTTATTCCTCCAACCTGTTTTGAATGTTATTTATTTCATTTGAAATTCTGAATACTTTTGTTTTTTGGTTCTCTATGATCACTTTTCAGGAAAGGTTTTTTTAAAAGGTTTTTTTTAAAGTAAATATTTTCATTCATCTATGCATAGAATTTTGTAAATGTAAATTTGTATATAAAAAAAAAATATTATTCTGTTTTGGTTCAGACATGTGATAACATACATAATAGTTTGTGACGGTATTGTGTCAAACAAAAATTACAATAACTTATTTTACATTATTATTTGATGTTTGTAACAATATCGTTCCCAATAATTCTGCCTGCTGCATTTTCTCCAATATCATAATCGGTGGTCCAGTTCCCGGAGAAGAGTTGCCTCCGGTCCCTTACAAGAGATAACCATCGGCAGAATCCGACATTCCTTCAAGTTATACAATTGTTTTAACTCTTCACATTCAGTATATATACATTTTGTTTTCGCTACTACTTGTGTAGTATCAACAGAATGTGTAGGTTTTCAACAGAAATAACTCTAGTTATTTGTTTTTATTTTGCCAGCTTTGTTACAGATATTATGATATTATGTAACTATTGGCAGTCAACTGGCAAATAATGTTCCCAAAACTACTTGACATTATCATTGGCTCCGGATTATATTTGTAATAAGAGCAATAGTTATTCACAAGGCCCATCACCTGGGCTATGGCTTAGTATATTTTTGCGTGTTTCTGCAGTACTTCTTTCTTATTATTGTTATGATTACCTCGCTTTTTATTATTTTGATTACTTGGAGATTAAGAAGTTATTATTTTAAAGCTACCGCGTAATCTTGATTGTTGAGAATCAATATAGATCAAAAGCATACCAGATTTTAAAATCTTTCTCTCTACGAAGAATATAAAGCATTAAATTGAAAACCTATTATCTTATCCATTTTTTAAATTATATATTATTAATATATAAATTTTCTCATGGAAATAAGACAAATTTAGTCAACTTTTGTAGATTACAAATTAAAAAAAAAAAAAGCGTGAGCAGCAGAGTGAAAATATCAAAATAGTGGGGATGAGAGAAATAATTTGAGCCCCCAAAAAGGACTTCTCTAACACCAAATATATTCACATTGAAAAATTCAACCCTCTAGATAAGGCATGTAGAGGTGGCAAAAATCTTAAAAATCTCGAAAAAACATTTGAGCACACCGAAATTTCGACTGACATTTATTCTCCCTTCTTTTCTATTGTTCTGCCTAGAAAAGAACCATATATACCGAATTTCAGCTCATTTGATCCGAACGGGTTCGCTGGAATTGTCCAAATATAACGAGAAGAGTGCGCTGAACATTAAAAACCGCGATAAAAGCATTTGGACATGCTAAAATTTTGACTGAAATTTACCCCCACTTCTAGGCTATTGTTCTGCATAGAAAACGACCATACATGCCGAATTTCAGCTCATTCGATCCAAAGGGGCTGCTGGAAGTTACCGAATTTATAGAGAGAGACCAGCCATCCTCGAAACTCCCGTGCTTTGATGCAATACAAAAATCTATTATTTTTGACTAATAACGTTCATTTTTTACTAACTATTTTTTTTAATTATTATTTTTTGTGTTTGCGTCTTGTTTCTGTTTATTTTAATTTTGTTTCTATTCCGTCAAACCTTTCGCCCTTCCGCCCCGTCATTACTCCTATGATTATCATTACTACTCCTTAACTTACTTTTATAGAATGTGTATAATAAATAATGAGGTATGCTTATATTATTTATGCTTATAGTATTTATACTGATTCTTACGCTGACCGTCATATTACATTTTCTTAGCAGTCATCAGATCTCTCTTACAGCATACTGTGATGACTTGCCCAGACATTAGTTAAAAATTCTTTTGTAAAAATGCTGATTGCATTCCAGTTTTCTTTTTTGCTTTCAGAAAAGGATCTTAAAAAATGTTTGGATCTGTTTTAATTATTTCTTCTCCCATGCTTTCACTGTGGCATAGTTTTGAATGTTTCCTCTTCGATCGTGCCATCAGTGAAAGTGAGAGCAAGTTCACACAATATAAAAGGTATTCTGTTATTCTCATTGCTTGGATTGTTCCTGTAGCATAATTAAGCCCTGCCCTTAACGAGAAATGGTTATTTTTACTAATAATGGCTTTTCACTCTTTAAGTAATGTGTGGAAAAGGGCAATTTCAATTTTTTTTTTTTTTATTATTATTCAATAAAATTAACAAATATTTTAATTAAATAGAGCAAAAGCTAAAAAAAAAAATAAAGTAAAAAGAGACAAAAAAAAATATTATTATTATTAGTCTTGACATACCACAGGTAAAAAGTAGAATAAATTGAAGATTCAGTAAGTATTTCAAATTCCAATAAATAACTAACGACTCAACTTTTCTTTAATTCAGGTATCAGGAAAGAAAAAGATAAGATCACCTAAATACAGACCAGATTCAACATATCTCTCATCAACATTCTAAATAAGACTCACCAAATACAGTCAGTGCATTACTCCAAGAGGATTTCTTCAACACGTTCTGTTGACTGGTATTTGAGATACTTAACACTTTGGAATCTCCAAATAATATCATAATAATATTTTTTGTCTATTTTTACTTTATTTTTTTTAGCTTTCGATCTATTTAATTAAAATACTTGTTAATTTTATGGAATAATAAAAAAAAAAAATTGAAATTTTTTTATTTAATATAACATATGTAATTTATGACACATTACGCTCCCATTCTTGGGAATAGAAAGGGAAAAAAAATCTTTGATTTTGTCAGTCGCTAGGTTCTCCACTGTCTTACGCTTTTTCTTATTTTCTGTTTTTTATATGAGTGCTCAAAGATTTTTTCTATTCGATTAGTATGAAGTTAATTTGTTGTTTTATAAAACATCTATGAACTCATCTAATATATCAGATTCGTCAAATATCCAACGTCCCTATCCAGTATTATCAATAAGAAAACCAGAAGCAGCACATGTTGCGCGGCACTGGCCTCTTCTATATTTGTACATCCCCACTTGAAGGTATGTTTTTTCTTCATGCACCAATATAGTCTGACTTATCGGTCACAGATGGTGACTATTCAAGATTATGAGATATTATCCTATTAAGAAGACGAGCGAGTGTCCTAGTGAATTAGTTACGAAAATATACAAAGGTGACGCCTAAATATTAAAAGGCCTATAACACCGTTGGTAAAATAGGTAACCTTAATCGGATGGTCACATTACCTACAATAAAATTACCATCCTTTTTCATGAATCGGTCAAACAATAGGGTGATTTCGCAAAACGACATGGCTACTACTCTACCATTATTCCTCAACCAGTGTCATTCAAGGAGTTCATAAATTGGCTTGTTTTCATTCTTAAATTCATGCATCTTTGCATTGCATTAACCATCCTGGTAGCCTGTTGAATCACTCACGGCAGGATTTCCGCTCTGGTGTAATGATAGTGGCAGATGTTCGCTAATATTCTTTGCATAGCTGTGAATTAAAAATGTTTAGTTATTGAGAATGTTAGTAGTTAGTAGTAGAATGTCATTGTACATCTCTGGATATTAGTGGTTTTTTTTCGGAAAAAAAACACTAAAAAAAAAATTATTTTCGTTTTTAAAATTTGCATTAGTGATCAATTATATGTAATCAAGTGAAAATGTTTGCCTGTATATGATATCTTACAAAACTTGTGTAGGTTTAAACAACATTTTCCAGTTATTTTAGGTTTTTTTAGGAAGGATTTGGGTTGTTACATTCCCAAAAAGTAAATCATCTTCACTGGGCCGATCATATCGCCAGGATGCATATGCGTGCGACTCCTAAGGTGCTGATAAAATAACCATTTATCCTTGTAATAGTACTAATTATTATAATAATAATACTCCTAAATAGTTCATTCAACGTATTATTATTAATGCACATAATCGTGTTTGACCTTTAATTCTAGGTTCTTAATAAAGTCATTTGGCTCCCTGCAAGTTAAAAAAATATTTAATGTTCTTCTTCCTTTGTCGCTATTTTTTTGAATTGTTTTGAAATTTTTTAAAAATTGTTTTAACCCCTTAATAGTTCTCATTTTAACACTTTACTGATTGCTAAACGAAGAAACCCTTTCCAAGAAATTATTTTGGTGTATAGCTAGGCGAGGGCTTTTCGAAATGAAAAGGTTGTAACTAAGTTTTAGAGTTGTAATTATTTTTTTAGATTAAATCTTTGAACGCTTTCTTTAAATATTATATGCTAGCTAATACATTCATTTTCATAACAATAATTATTTTGGGTGTGTTTTTAAATGCATTGGTTTTCTTATAGATTTTTTATTATTACTATTATTTTTGGCAAATCCTCTTTTAGTTTTCTTGATTTGAAATATAGGATTTTTTTTTTCTTCTTTCATCTGTACCTTATGGTATACTGCAAGCATATGTCGAGAAAAAAATAAAAATATTTTTCTTTCATTACTCTTTCTGTACTGGAAGGACATGACATAGCATCTGAGACATAGCATTCTCATATTACGGATAAATAATTCTCTCTCTTAATTTCTAATTACGGATAAATAATTCTCTCTCTTAATTTCACTGATTTAATAAAGAATAATTATTATTTTGAAACTTATAATGTTTTTTTAAAAATTGAATTAACTAAATTATGATCTGTAAACGATACTCTACTAATATTATCGGTGTTTACTCAATCATGGAATTTTATATAAAATGGAATTAAAATTACAGATAGAGCACGAAAATTTCAATTTTTAGTATGTTGAAAGATTCTAATTAAAGTCTTTGAGCTTCTCAAGTTGAATTTGTATTAAAAAAAAACATTTTTATCAATTGACCTAACGAAGACGGAAACTCTAAAAAATCATATCTCACCAATTTTCAACAATTCAATAATATCTTTGCTCAATCGTTTTTAATATGTAACTGCTTTTAGTTGGTTCAATAATTTATTAATTTTGAAATTTCTTTTTATTTATTAGCTGAGTAAAAAGTTATTACAAAATGTATGGAGTGCAATAACTGACTAATTGATGGTAAAGTAATTGTACGCAATTATATGAATGAATAGCAAATTTAGATTACGAAACCGACATTAATTTAATAATGTTTTATCTTTATATGTCATCCTGATGATCCGTAATGACACAATTATATAAATGACAATTTAATAAGATCATGTATTTTTTGTTGCGATTCATTTCCGTATGTAAAAAGAGTTTTTTTCTTATCAATGTATAATTTTACGTATCTAATTTTTAATTGAACTTTTGAATATTATATAGGAAAAAGGAAGTGATCACAACATACTCTTCCGTAAATGATCACGTTTCGGGTACCGTACAGCAAAGCGTAGCTAACTTGGAAGTCTGTTAGAGCCGTTCACGTCACAGCTGTTATTGGCACCGAAGACCTGATTGAGGCCTGTGCATCGAGTATGGCCGAGGTGATTTGAACGGTGGTCCAGAAGGGATACGAGTCATTCACTTCTTTTGGTTGTTGCTGCTGGTCAGGGTGATTGGGGGCAGTAGTTGAATTGATCCGGAGTTATTCAGGACAAATCGATTCACTGGGGCATCAAGCTAGGTGAAAATATTTCATGAAGATGTAAGAAAAAGGTTTATATCTGACCGAAAAACCTCATTGATTCTAGAATATTCAAAATGGGATTTTATTTGTAATTTGGGTAAGGTTTCTTCAGTTTTATCTCTTGAAAATTATATTATTTTGTATCATGAAGTACGTTTGCTAGTTTGAATCATCATAAAATATTTCATTTCTTTCTTCTAATTTTTCTTTTTTTTAGTTAAAAAAATTCATTATTAGTAAAGGTAAATATTTCAAAGTTATAGATAAAAGCCATGCCGGTTTTCAAGTTCATATTTTAAATAGTATAATAATAAAAAATAAACCTATATATGATAACTATGTTTTGTTTTCACTTTATTTGTTTTGTTTTTTTTTCACTTTAAACTGGATTTTTGTAATTATTGTAATTAACCACAAATTATGTTGTGCTAATTTATTGTTTTATTTTCAGGTTATGGATTTTCGTGAGAAGTAAACTGTAACGAAGATTTTAGAATACTTAAGGTTGGGACGCAGTAAAGTAATTTATGGTTTAATTTTTCTTCATTTCATTTGCTTCATGCCTAGGGCTCTCAGACTTTTTGACACATTCTTGTCAGAGACACAAAAATTCAAAACCTGTAGGTTTGACAACTAAGTCCTTTCGGTTTTTTAGGGTAATTATATTATGTACACCAATTTTTTTAATCCACAAGATATTGTCCGTTGTTTTGTGTAGCCTTTTCCACCCATCTATTAGCTCTCTAAACCCACGTTCATAAAACTCATGAAGTTTACTGCCAAAGAATTGATATAGATGCTTCACAAAGATCTGGCGGCCTGTTCGTTAAGAAGACGTTTTCCGTTCAGGGAGTTCTGTAGGGATCAGAATAAGTGATAATGACTTGAAGCTAGGTTCGGTGGATTGGGAGGATGGGGCAATACGTTCCCCATCCTTTTAAAAAATGTACCATTTTGTTGTCATTTCTACTGTGCATCACAAATGGAAATGCCAGTACCCAAGTTAGCTTCGGTTAGAGAATGGGAAGCCCTAACATCAAGCCAGGAGAGGTAGCCGAGCTAGTGCAAATGGTTTTCCACACTTGTATACTAGATATCTAGGAATCAACGATGGCCTCTACATCGCTGGTTTCAATCTCTTTCGGGCGATCAGACTGGATCTTCCATATTCACAGAGCAATAGCAAAAACAGTACTGATCTTATCTCAACAAGCCTTAAGATAAGTTCTTGTTAACATATATTAATTTAGATAGCAACCCACATTGGGGATTATTTTGGTTTTGGGAAAAGAATAAGTTTAAAAAATAAATCAAAACACCGAAAGAACTTAGTTGCCAACCTTATATATAGATACATAATCATGCATACATTTATTTATTAAGTTATTATTATTATTTTTTCAAATAAGCCTTGATATTGTCTTAAAAATAATGAAATTATGGCCAGAAATATATGTTTTCAAAAAGATCAGGGTAATTTTTATTTAAATTTGTTCATGTAGCATATGGAATGAAAGTTCTTCTAAAAGACCTTCTACGCTCATATTGTTATTAATCGGAAGATGTGACCATTTTTTTTTCTTCCCAGGATAATTTGGTTATTAGAGCTATTTTTAAAATTTTGTTTTAAATGAAGAAGAAAAACAAAAAACAATTGACATATTTTGTTTAGAACGGGTATACCAAAAATCATTTGAATTTGATATGCTGATTTCCAAGCCTATGGTTAATCAATCTGACAGGCTGGTCTCAAAGTTACTAACAGACATTTATTCGTGTTTTTTATTTGTTTGTTTACATCAAATCACAATAAGTTGGCTATTTCTACTTTGCGATCTTATGCTTAGTAAAGACTGCAGTATGTTATTCTGAATATCTATGTACATAATCGATTTCGCATTATCAAATCGGACAATGCATAGGCATGACTCGTGAGTCAGACAGATATAAAAACTATCCAACGCTGAATTCTGAAAAAGCCTTTCACCTAAGGCCATTAGAGTATCATCTCCTGGTCTTCTATCTTCTGGGAAACGAGACCAGATTTCCTCGACGGCCGTGAGAATCTTTCGGTCTTTTTTCCGTTATCGTTATATTTTCCACGAAATGTAAGCAGGACAAAAATCCTTTTCCAATGCCAATGTAAACAATGCAAGTAAATGTAGGCGTATACCAGTTCTCCTTCCACAAGAAGATAATTTCTCGTGGTTCAGTTATGTATTAATAATGTTTCAAGAAATATTTTATATGGTATACAACCTTCATACCTTCATTTGTGTGTATTTATAATATGGTTAGTATATTAGTCTCTCATCCAACTTCTTTTCACACTTTTCGGTGCGAAAAGTTATACTGGGATATAATATCATGTATTACGAATGTGTCTTTGAGGAAAGTCAGTATATATTTTTTCCTTGGTTAGTTTATTATCAATGTAGGCCACGCCGATTGTGAATGTAATTAGTTTCTATCCTTTCTTTTATTCTTATTATTATATTTTCCTATCCAAAGGCTTTCACGCGTAAGTGCACGTTACCTTATATAGAGTATCTGAATGGTATTTTAAAGTTGATAATGTTTAAAATATCATATAATTATCTCAAAGCCAAATATAATCTACAGCTGTTTTAATCGTTTTATTATAGTGATTGTGCCTTAGATCTATTGTTACAGACAGGCATGGATTCTTCAAGTTTAGAATTCTAATGGTATATTAAGTCGTGCACATTCTTCTTACAATTAGTCCAGTCAGCTGGGAACCACAAAGGGGTCTCGGTGGAAATTTTGGAGAAGTTCTGAAAATTTTCTGATGTTTTTTTGGAGTTCTGATTACGAATTTCAGCTTTGTCACTTCAATTTTTTCCTGCAAATATAAAAAAAAAACGCTAAAAAATTAATCTTTTTTCGTTTTTTCTCACATAGCATGAAAACCATGCATTTTTTTAGCAACATCAATCTATACTAAATTAACAAAAGTAAACTCGTTCAATTTTTTGTTTTTATAATTTTTTTCGTCTGGGGCTTCGTTTAGAAGCATCCGCTGTATACTTAATGGAGTCCAATCCAGCGGGGACAAAAAAGGAATCTGGATGGAAAGTTTAGGTGAATTTTTGAAAATTTTCCCATTTATATTTTTTTAGGGCGCTGATTATGAATTTTAACTTTGTTACCTCTAATCTTTTCCAGGAAACAAATTTTTTTTTTTCATTTTTTGTCTTTAATTTTAAAATCTTGTATTATTCGAATAAATTCTGATATCATTATGTAGTAAATTAAAGAAGATTGAATTAAATTCTAGTGTGATGCAAATGAATTTTTTGCTTGGCCGCTCCATTGTTCAGCTAGCGCGAGTGGAAATTATGAAGCAGTGGAAAGATTTTCAACTTTTCTAAGTTTTTCTCGAAATAATAAAAAATAAAAAAATAAAAAACCTCAACAAATTAATTTCTACTCTTACTCGCTTGGAGCCGAGAAGCTACACATAAGAGAATCTTTGGAATCAAAATTGTAGGTAACTTAATCTTCTTTAATCTTGTACAAAAAGATTGTTTGAATTTATTTGAATAATATCAATATGGTTTTCAAGTTATAGTTAATCCAAAATGAAAAAAAATTATATTCGAGAAATTCGAGGTAACAAAGTTAAAATTTGTAATCAGCGTTCTAAAAAATATAAATTAGCAAATTTTCAGAAGTTCGTCAAAGCTTTCCATGCAGATTCCTTTCAGGTTCCTACTAAACTAAGAGCGGATGCTCCTAAAAATTATAGAGTCCAAAAATGTAAGGGATTTACTCTTGATAAATTTAGTAGAGGTTGATGTTGCTAAAAAGAAAAATGCATGGCTTTCATGCTTAGAAAGAGAAAACGAAAAAAAGATTCAGTAATTCACTGAAATTCGTAATATTTACTTCTCATTTCATCGAAAACGGTTCCTAGATAGTGGTAAAGGGGTTCACACAAATAGTCTTCAGAGTAACCAGCCAAAGACGACATAAAAACCCGTTACTGGTAGAGACGCCTTCAGTTATGTGATCTTACTACTCCGGCTAACTCAGTGTAAAGTAGGATGGTTCCAAATAATTGGAAGGCTTGAAAGGGGCTAATTGTATACAATGACATTTTTATTTGGGAAAGAGTAAATTATTTCTTTTTAAAAATGTTATGGA
Source organism: Rhaphigaster nebulosa (assembly GCA_948150685.1). Lineage (NCBI taxonomy): Eukaryota > Metazoa > Arthropoda > Insecta > Hemiptera > Pentatomidae > Rhaphigaster > Rhaphigaster nebulosa. The sequence goes on along the minus strand of OX411309.1, from coordinate 93,977,332 downwards.
TACAGTGAAAATAAATTAATTATGCATGAATTGAAAATTTAATTACCAATTTCACACTAAATTAGCTGTTAAAAAGTACTAGCATCCGAGCGATGGGTGTGTTCACACGAAAAATATGCACAAGTTGGAAAAATAGGCAGGCTGTAACACCACTAAGATTAGGAGGTTCACTGTTCAAGCGGTTCGGGTTTCGACTGTTACATTCAAGGCGTTCCGTTTCTGCTGATTTACTCAATCTAAAATAAATATTTTCTAATTCTTTTTACTACTATAAACAATTGTATTTTTCTCTTATAAAGCTAAGAGGAACACACGCTCGTGTGCACAAATGTAAGTACCGCCTCTAGATAGCGGCAAATTCTGTACATTCGATATGAGCACTGTTTCATTGATTCATATCCTTTTTCTCAAATGTAAAATTCATTAAAAAGAATAAGATATTGTACCGAAAAAATGACTTGTACGATCGAGTTAAAAATACTCGATAAATTCAATATTCTCTTATATAAAAACTTTTAAGCACAACCAACAATCGTAATGTCTGTTTAGCTCTAATTGTGTTTAATGAATTCAATAAGCCTCTCCCAATGGCACCTTGCGGTAAAATACACGGGTGGTCCGACTTGTTGGTCAGGTGTGGCCATGAAGTATGCTACCTGTTATGTCAGCAGGTATCCTTGGTCCCGTTCGATTTCTGATCTCATCTTGCACTATCGATTAGCGATTTGTGCTTGATTAATGTTCATAACAAACATCGGTGTTCTTGCTCGCTCTGGCGTAATAAGTGGTTTAATTAGTCCACGCATACTTAGCCTGTGATCTTAATTTTGCAGTAAGTGTTCCTATACGTAACTCTAAAAAAAAACAGGTCTTGAAACAGCTTTTATATGACAAGTCGAGTCTAGTAATAATATCTATATCAATCATATTCATGCAGATCTTCAAAAGGTAGCAAATTGCTTGTAATCAAGTTATATGATAAATCGAATCAAAGCCGTTCTCTATTTAATTGGACTTCAAGAAAGTGTTTTGTAACACTTAAGGAATGGTTTGCATTCTTTAATAATATAACAATATAATTTATATAGATTTAACAAAGCCATAGAAGTTAAAATATCTATCAAGATTTGCTAATTTCTTCAGACTTGGGCTACCCCAGTTCAACGTTAACTTTGAAATTGTAAATAGCAGCCAGTTTCCCTAACTTCACTTAGCCTTGCTCAAATTAGACTACGAATGTAGCTTCGGAACATAATTCCGTGATTCAAGAGATATTTATTGTATATATTTATGTGTGTGTATATATATATATATATATATATATATATATATATATATATATATATATATATATATATATATTGTTTACTAATTAACATATAAAACAGGAATGGAATTTTTTAAATAAACATCGCTCCAAATGACGAAAGTTTTAATAACCTTAGCGACTAAGCGACCTTTACTTAAGATATACCATGCCTGTTTTTATATATTAATTGGTGAGATATTCAACCTTACAAATACCGTAAACATCTCATACGTAATAGGAATCAGTATCTAGAATCGTGATTGCTAGGTATGACAATATGATATTTTATTTCTCGTTAATATGAGAATAATTTACATTATCGTACGTAATTTAATTTATTTATTTTATATTTCAAAGCCCCATGGCTTGTAGTGTTAACCATTCAGGGATTGGTAGTGTGGTTTGGATATCTTTTGCTGCATAGAGTACATTTTAATATGCGTCTAAGGCAGTAGCGTAGCCAGAATTTCGTTTCGGGAGAGGGGATCCATCCAAGGATCTGCTTTAAAGAAACCCATACCAACAGTGGTTACACTCTCTGTGTAATATTTTATATGCCTAGGTATATTATTTATAAAATAAAATTCATATAGGTTTATACAATTTTTCTTTACACTTAAGAATAAGTGATAGTATTTTGTAATTTCGGATGGTCTTCGGACCCCCTGGAACTCTCCTCTGGCTGCACAACTGGTATGAGGAGAGGAATATGTAAGAGTCATAGGTATCTACATGATGGTTAAACGGTAAATCGTAAGTACTGAAATAATAAAATCTTTATAGTGATTTAGGCGTTTTACTACAATGCATATCGATAAATATTGACTATATTTTCTATTATAAGTTTGATATATTTTTACATTTAAAAAATCCATTATTAGTACTCAGTTGTAATTATATTATTAATTTGTATTTATCCATTTATATAAGTAAATGAATCTATCTTGTGAAAATGTAAATTCGACAGTACAACCACGAAATGGCCACTTTAAAGCCTCGCCCTAAGCCTAAGGTGGGGGGTCAAGTGCATCACGATATCTGAGTTTCTCTCACGACCTGCCGATAGTGATAGACACCTTAATGCTTAATGGCCCAAATATTGGAGAAATTTATTTATTGAGATTTAGACAAATAATTGGTTCAATAGAGGTTCCACGTTCAAATTAATTCAGCCATATTTATATTTAACATTTATAATTTATTGAACTTTTAATTAATAAGTACATATGAGAATTATTCTATCGAAAGCCAATTTATCCACTTTTGGAAAAGTATTTAAAAACATTATTATAGGGCATCTAATGGAGGAAATTCTTATTGCAAATGTTGATTTTTTAACAGCTATATGACAGAGGAAAAATTAAGATTTAAAATAACCCGAATTATTTTTATATGTAGAATTTTAATTCGTCAAAAAAATATTGTTGTATTAGAAGTAGATTTATATTAACTTTTGATAGAAAACTCCTCAAATGTACATTATATTGCAGAATGCTCAGTCATAAAATTAAAGATATGTTTTAAGTCAAGGATATGTTTCTCAAACTTATTTGTCTATAAGACAAATAAGTTTGGTGGCATTTGGTGGCACACTTATAGAATGAAATTCACGGCACCTCTATTTTTATAATTTTTTTTGATAAATTAAATAAATAAGTAAATAAAATATAAGAATAAACAATATTAACTTTTTATAATTTTTTTATTATTTAATTAATTAAATTTAACTATTTAAAGATATCACGGCACACACTTTGAGAACCATTGCTGTAACTAAATGAATGTGTTTATCTTTAAAAAAACGTATTTAGTATCTAAACAACATATTTATGCGCGATTCTCAAATTATTGCTATAGTATAGTATGGCTCAAAGTATGAGCCAATTTCAGTAGGTAAAATTTTTAATTTATTCTAAAATTAAAAAAAAAAAAAATATGGCGATTTCTGTGAACTATTGACATTTCAAAATATGCTATGTAAAGATCAATAGTAATTTTTTAGACTGTGTATGCAGTGACAAACTACTTTTCAAACCATCCAAAATACCAAATTTTAAATACGGTTAAAAATTTTATTAATAAAGCTTTTATACTCGTATTAACGCTTAGTCATAAATTATTTTAAAATTATTAGCAATATAGAAAAAAGTTATGAGAGCAAAGATTATTATACTTTTGTAAGGAGAAATTTAATGCTGAAAAAAATATATTGAATGCAATCCATATATTAAAATGTATCTCAGGAATATCTAACAAGATAAAGGGAGCATTTAAAAATATGACCATAATATTTTTGAATTTGCTTTGTGCAATAGCAGTAAACTAAAAAATCATATAACGAACAGGAAGGACAAAATAGAAAAAGAGAACAAAAAAGATGTAATATAAAAAATAAAATGCACATAATGCCCCAATTATTGCATAGCTGAAAATTCAAAAATAGAATAAAGCAAAAGAAAAGCAACGTAAATTATAAAGGTGTTATTTCTTGAAAATATATGATTTTTTATAAAATTTTAAATGTTATACCCACGGTGATTACATATCTTGTCATGGTAATTACATTTACATGCATATGTTTCCACAAATAAGTCCTTCTATACTGAAGAATGCAAATTATTTATTATTAATTGCATAGCAAGAAAGGCGTAAATACAATTTCAAATATAAATAACTATTTATTGAAATACAAATAGGGTTTTCTAATATCAAACACAAATTACTCTACATCACCCATTCATAACTAATTTTAATCTCTTATAGGTATATCTCTTATAGGGTTTTTCTTTCAAAGGTTTTGATAGTTTTACTTCTTAATCGGGTTCTTAATCGACGGTTGTTACACTTTTTTTTCTGACATGGTAATTACATATCATACTTTTTGTGGAAATATTTAAACCCAAAAAAATCTAAAAAAAAGTTACAAAAAACTTACTTACAAAAAAGTTATTGATATAATTCAATACAGATGTTTAAAATCTATCATATGCAATAAGCAGAATATCCCCGGTAATCACAGCTCAAATTCAACGCACCTGAAAAGGACTGATCAACATCTACTTGTTTTCAGTGGGAGCTAAATAACCTATAGTTCCTAAAAAAAAAAAACTGTTTTTATTTGTTGGCATGATAACTATATATTCTTTTGTTACTGGCTTTCCGATCCTCTGTGCGAATGTCGATCTTCCTAAATTCCGGCTTTCTTTTGATTTCTGGCCATTTGACTTCTTCACATTAGAATTCCATAATACATGAACCGAAATACTGATGTATGAATTTCATAGAACACATTTGTAGTGTAAAACCGTGTTTTGGATTGCCAAGGTATATATGTGTGTGTGTATGGTATAATATATATATATATATATATATATATATATATATATATATATATATATATAAACACATAGGTACACGGGGTAGGGTTATCACTCCATACGCCCAGCCTATGTGAGTTGTCTCCATTTATATATCACGTTTACCACAAAAAAGGAGTAACAAATCATGTATGCTTGTTAAAAACAAAATTCTGTAAGTCTATGTTCGACAAAAACTTGAAAAGGAATATTATTAATTTTCAATATTTTTAATAAAAACAATATTTTTATATATACGGGGTGACCGAGCGGGTTAACGCGCTTGCAAAAGTGCACCTACTCACAAACCCGAAGGTTGTGTTGGAATCCCGATACCGGCATTAGTATAATTTAATTAAATTAATAATTTCAGCAATTTAACACCCCTCCCACCAGGTATGTGGTGGAGATTTAACACCCCATCAGTCTACTGGAGACAACTCACATAGGCTGGGCGTATGGAGTGATAACCCTACCCCGTGTACCTAAATTGAGAAACGCAGTGTGGTCTTCCAGGACGTGAAATGGCCGCACAGAGGTTTGGTCCATGGACGGTCTGCTTTGGGGAAAGAAATATAGGTCCTCGTGCGCCTGTTGACTCCGAACAGCCATAATCCGGTGTGTCACTGTCCTGAAACCCGAGTGAGTCGGTGGGAAGGGCACTGCCGAACTGGCCCCAAAGGGACGTGGAGCTAATAGAGCTGCGGATAGTCTGCCGCTGCACCATGGAAACCATGGTTCGTAGAGCAAAGTGAAGTTGGGTGACCCCCTCCAGGCTGTCTGTTCTCCCGCAAGCAATACATGTCTGTAAGAATACCACATCGCGCGGCCAAAGATCTCCATGGTCTGTAGTGCCAACCAAAAAAATAAATAAAAAAAAATATATATATATATATATATATATATATATATATATATATATATATATATACACTATTTATTATTTATACTCATTTATTTATTTATACTAAATATAAATATGAGTACAAATAAATATAGTATCAGCATTTTTTCAGTTTTTCCACAGAAAACACTAAATCCCTTAGTATAGTGTTTGATTATTCCTTTGTACCTTTGTTTAATTAAAATACTTTTTAATACATTTTAAAAATATATTTTGTTATCACAGTTCTGTTTATAACGGTTTATTTATATTAAAGTTGAGAACTATTGACTGTATAAGTTCAAACTTCATTTTAATTAATTAGCTTCATGGTTATTTTAAAGTTCTTTGCTTCTTTAGATTGAGTGAGTAATGCCTTTAGCTTACGTGACCGAAGTTCAGTACAGTTCAATTTAATGCCTTTAGTAATATTTTATTATATTTACTTTATTATCCACATAATTATTTTGGCGAGTTGTTTTTACCACGTATTAAAAAAAGTTATTTACTGTTAATCTTTATTATATTCAACATAAATATTTAACATTTAAATTAGTAATTATGAGTATACTCTTTAAAACTTCTTATGGATAAGAAATAATATTAAGAGGTTTTTGGAGTGCATTTTCTGGTGTCAACTGTAACCGCATAAAGGTCATTAGGATGAGATTGTTTTGGTTTGTTGGTTAAATTTGACAATCTGTTTGACGATTACCAGACAGTACTTAGATAGACAGTAGAATGTCACGTATTAGTTTACTGGCGTTGTATAAATACTTTTGAAATGATATTAGCCATGAAGTGCTTAGTGTTTTAGTCATATAAAACATTAAAAATTGTTAAGTGATTCGAAAATTGGATAGCTTTTTGCCGCCTTGGGAAAACAGGAATTTTCCATAAAATTTTATTAAAGATATCTCATGTGGGCAACACATGACTTCCTTGTACGACTATTAAATTATAAATCCGTGGCTCAAAAAGTGATACTGAATTTGGTTATTAGTTTCCGTAGATTACAGTAAAAACGACACTCGGCGTCCCGACATCCATCTATTGACACACACACACACACAATTCCGTAGATTACAGTAAAAACGACACTCGGCGTCCCGACATCCATCTATTGACACACACACACACAAAAACACACACTCTTGTTATTGGAGGTCTCATTCCGTTATTACATGTCGTTTTCCTTCAGTAGGTAACTAGTTTCCAAGATATTTCTTCATGTTCCGTGACAACAATAAAACTATCAATATCACTGGATAAAGCATTGGAAATCGACATTTTAAGCGGAAAAACCCACTTCACTAATATCTTATTCTCATGCTGCAGACTTTTGATCTCACAAATGGAGAGGAAAACCAGTATTTTACTTTCAATTTTAACACTTAAAATATGTGATAAAAATTTTTAATTGAATTGGAAACCAAATTGCGTTTGTAACCTTTATTGGCGAAACATATGATTTATGTATTTAATTTAAAAATAATTTTTGATGTAAGCTTATTATGACCTTCAAGTAAACTACCCTTTTCGGCTCACCCATTTTAACCAAAATATAGTAAATACATTCATATCGATATAAAAGACCTATTTACCAATTTTGAGATGTTTTACATTATATTTTAATATAATTTTTGATGAAAGTCTAATATGACCTTCAAGTAAAGTACTGCTTCCTGTTTTCCAATTTAGACCAAAATCTAGTATGTTATTTAAATCAATATATAAGTTATAAATACCAAATTTGAGAAGTTTTGCAAAGTATTTTAATATAAATCAATTATGACCTTCAAGTAAAGTACCACTTCCGGTGATTAAGCTCTGACCAAAAAGGGAGGTTCACAACTAGATTTTACAACTATAAAATTACAACTTCTACAGCTAACTGTTTTTGAGTTATGCGAGATACGAACGTACGTACGTACAGACGCCACGACGAAACTAGTCAAAATGGACTTAGGGATGGTCAAAATGGAATGGGATGGTCAAGTACTAATAAAAAAGAACAGAGAGAGTGAGAAAGAAAATTACATTCACCCTTTTAAAAAAAACTTACATCTCTACTATTCACACCTACTATTTACATCACTCAATAAATATTTGTATTGTCGTTTAGTACAGAAAAAAAAATAAATAAACAGAAAAATTGAAACCAACATTGATAAAAAATAAAAGAGTATGTTCTAATTTCTTAAGAATTATAAATGTCTGAGTAGAAAAATAATTTATAAATAAAATGAAAAAAACCTTTGAGATTTGTAAAGTAATACCGAACTAAATATACAGTGAACTGAAATGTATATAATCAAATAAAAAGGAGGTACTGAAACTGATGTATTACAGCATATTGGTATGTTTAGCTAGCGTCCGTCTGGGTAGTTTTTAATTATGTAAGCCGACGTTTCTACCCGAACATTTGAGCCAACTTCAGGGCAAACAAATAATCCAGAGATACAAGAGATATAGATATAGTAGAGGAGTGTTTGGTTGTCAGTGTGTCGTGGCATGATTACTTCCACGTGCAACTATGCCTGTCCTATTACCTATTCCATTTATTAGTATTAGATTGTTCGCACCCAAAAACACCTCTCTTACTGGTTCTTTTTTTACGTTATTAGCCAATAAATGTCGTTGTAGTAAACTTAGTAAATTCCTATATCGGGCGGAAATAATTTACAAAGAGGTTGTTTATAAATCTTAAAGTAAGTTGAGATATAAGCATTGAAATAAATTCAGACGAAAACATGGTAAATTTAATTTACGTTCTAGATTGTATGGGAATCCAAAAATTCGAAAAGGTAAAAATTCTAGTTAACATTGGCTAAAAGCTACTGAATCCTGGAGTTTATTACAACGAGAAAGCCAAAATAATTCAATCATTCGTGAACAGCTTTATTTCTTGACAGGAAAATGTATCTCTCATTTACAATTGTGGTGGTCTTCGGATCGAACAGGATAAATACGGTAAATAATAATAAATTGTATAAAGCCTAAGCGAACCCGAAGGTGTGATGCCGATACCACCAATGCCGCCTGCATACTTCCTTCCACAAACCGCCATCAAGACCGAAGTCCGCGAGATCTGACTTCATACAATCTTCCCATCTACGTCTCGGCCAACCACTCGGACGATTCTCAATAGGAAAATTATTAGATTTTTTTTCAAATTCTTTAACTTTTTCTATTAGTATTTAAGTTTGTCTAAATTGGTTCACTGGAAAGGAAAATTCCTTACCTCCGATTTAAAGAGAAGTTTACTAATCAAGGAATTTCAGTTAGAATTTTAAGTTTAATAGCAAGCCACTGTCTCGTATAAATTTTGCATCGTCTATACAGACCGATTTAGTCAAACTTAATTCATATTTTACTATTTCCTACCTCAGACCCGCCAATCGGTCCAGACGAATCTTCATTACGACTGACCGTGGCTTCGACAGTTGTCAGTTCCGTTATAGGACCGCTATAAGAGATAATTGTCATCGCTCCATTGGTCACCCTTGGACTGTCATCCTCCACTTCCAGGATGGCATCCTTTCTGGATTATCATCGGGATATATTACATTTTCCATTGTTTGCTCGGGAAAGGAAAAGTGGCATCGGTATGTATGACTGTTCATTTTATAGGAAATTTCTCTTCTATCAATAAAACAACGCAAACAGAATAAATTAGAAAATTAATTTTTTACTTTTTTTTAAAATGTTCTATCTTTTATTCTGTGATGAATTTAATTTTTTTTTTGTTCTAAATATTTATTAAACTGTGAACTATGAAACGAAATTAAAGAAAATAGAATGAGACATGAAATGAGGACTGAAGTTTTAGCGGTGGCCTGTAAGTCTAAAATCCCCGCACCTTCCGTAGGTTGTCCGTTAATAGTCTCATTCTCACGACCCGAGGAGCAACCACCTCCACTTGCTATAATCAAGTTATTCTTAGTTGTGTATTAGACCATTTCTTTTCTTTATTACACATTTTGTCAGAGTTTTTTTCCGTTGAATATATTTTCTTTTTTGATTCGTTTGGTTAAGATTTTTATTTCGAAAAAAAAAGTCCGTCAATGTGCTCTATGATAAATTTGATGACGATGAAAAGAGATTTGTAAAGAGCTGTGGACGACATTACCGAAAGGGAAAGATAAATAAAAAAGAATTATCACTTAAACAATGATGTTAAATATGTTAAAAAACATTAGCCCATGTCACGTAAAATCCGTGTTAAATTCATTGACTAATAAATTCATTCATTAATGCATGACTCAAAATTTCTAAAGGCAGAAATTTGAATAGTTATAGTTATTCCCCTGTCATTCAAAAGAGCAGCCAGCCGTCAACTATCAGGCCAAACCGATAGATACAATAAGTGATATATCAACATGTTTTTAAACACCTGGGAGCTTCTTTATATATAAAAATTATCCTGTGTCTAATTTTCGTTCTATGTAACACATTCTTTTGAGTTGTCTCTTTCATTTTGGATGTGCAATTTGTTCCTATAAAATATGCTGGTATACAGCAAAACTCGACCATTAAAACACCTTGAAAGAAATGAAAGGAGCACGATTGAAATAATATTTTTTGTTAGAAAGAATATTATATACAAAATGTTTTAGATGAGTAAGGAAAAAAGTTTTATAAAGTCATAAATCATGTGATCGAATTAAAATTGTCAACATCAAGATTATTTTATAGAGAAAAATGTCGGTCGGACCACTCCCCTCCACCTCAGATGCTATGAAGAGGAGGCGGTAAAAACTCTTGGGCCTAAGAGCGCCTAAACTTTAAATCCAGTCATTTAGAAGCCTCCGGTGTGTTTCTCTAAATTATGTTACTGATAGATCACCTATCGTGTCAATAGCCCAGTCAAATTAGACCATAAAAAGGACGTGCCTCAAATTAATTCAGTTTAAACTGAAAATCATTTTAATTCTCTCTGGGCATCCCAAATACGAGTAAGAACTTTGCGACGGTTTCTGAGTAGAGCTAAACTTTTTGTAAACAAAAAAGGCGATTTTTTTTTTACTTTTTTTTTGTTTTTGGCTTCTAACATCGCCCATAATATCGCCCAGAAAATTACACGCGTACACAGGGGAGGTCAGGGTGGTATATTCCCCCCGAAATTTAAAAAAAATGTGACTTTCATATAAGTTTTGTATTTTTAGTAATAATTTTTTATCTAATTTTCATTCTTATCCCTAAAAGTTACGCCCTATTTGGCGCTTATAGACACTTATTGATTATAGATCGTTACTTAATGATTATAGATCGATTTGTCTTCTCATTAAATCCCATCCCCGAAAAAAAAAATCGAAAGCCTTCCCGACAAAAAATTCTGCATACTTTGCATACCATGTCAAAAGCGGTTATTCCAAATAAAAATTTCAAATAACTAAGTTGTCGAGCATCAAATTCGAATTTTATAGCACTCCTATTTCCAAAAATTGAATTTCAATCCATTTCGATCTTCCAATCATGTTTTCATGATGGTATCCAGAAGAGGTTAGACGGATTGGGGATGTGTTCAGTTTTGATGTACAAAACACATTATGATGTAAGTTCCAGTACAAAAATTTAACTAAATTACATTTATTTAAAATCAATACCGATTTGGACTAGTAAAAAAAAAAAGTAGATTATTATGAAATTATTTTAGTCTGAATGATTCTACAAAGGTTATTTTATTATCATTATTTTTTTTTTTTTAAATGAAAGTACCTATTGCTCGTGAGTTAGCGGAGAGTTTGACAAAGCAAGGAAGCCAGATTATGAGAAAAAAACGTTTCATTTAATGCTTACATAAAATAACTTAAGAAAAGTGCAATACAGAAAGAAATGTATTTAATTTTTTCATTTTTTAGCTTTTAACATCAGAAAGATGCAAACAATTTCAATCTTACATAAATTGAAGACCAATAAAATCTACGTTAAATAATTTCCTTAAACTTTAAATTTCGTTCAATGGTTTTGTCAGAATCGGCAGTCGAAAATATGCTAATTTTACTATTTTTACTAAAAATATGTTGTGTTCAGTTTCACATGTCTATTATTCAAAAACGGTTGTCCCAAATGAAAAATGTCAAATAACTAAAGTTGTAGAGCATTAAATTCTAAGTTTATTATAGCACTCCTATTTTTATAATTTTCCCATTCCTGTACATAGCTAAACTGATTTTCTACAATATGGCTATTTTGTGGTCTCATCGCGCAAGTCACATCACGTCTGACATCGAAATTACTAATGTTAGTCTAGGAAATTGAATTTTAAAACATTTCGATCGCCCACTATTGTTCTCAAGATGGTATCCAGTAGCGGTAAGTTGGATTGGGTGGTGAGGAGGGGGAGTGTCTCAGTGTTTAGTTTTGTTGACATTGTGATTAAGTTCCTTTCGAAATGTATTAAAATTCCATCTCCTAGACTAACATGAGATAAATCACAAAATAGGTACATCGTGGAAAATCAGCGCTAAGGTTGCTTTTAGTTTTTTGTGTTTCTCGAACATTTGAACAACAATATATCGGAAAGTATTTGATCTAAAGGAACAAATTTGGTCTCATTTTGTTGCAAATTTAGTTCACTTTAAAAAATTAGTTAATCACTATTACCGTTAAATAGGTCGTTCTATTTAATAGGTCGTTCGTTGTATCTAGCGAATACAACATATCAAAAATCAGAACTATCTCATTTGATGTAAGGTAACCCAACCCCGCTTTTTGACGACGATTTTACTAGAATATAACATTTCATTAACTATAACATAGCCATAACATTTCACAGAAAACGGTTTTGTGGTTATGAGACAATTAGGGATCTTAGTTATGGGAGATGATGATAACATACCGATCTGTCATGATTTGATATTCTCGGCCTATAATATGAAATAAGTTATCGATACTGCTCTTTTCCAATTCAAATAAAAATTATAAATACATACACTAATATATATATATATATATATATATATATATATATATATATATATATATATATATATATATATATATATATATATATACTAACTATACAAATACAAGCCTATCATTTTTTAAAATAATTTTTTTTCCCAACCTACTTCAGTTCAGCTGAATGGGAACGGATACCGTTAGTCAAACTTATATTTTTTTTCTTGCTCTTTTCCTTTTTGTTCAATAAGGATAAGTGGCCAACCTGTCAAACAAGGTCGACAACATACCATGCCATGGCGAACCGGAGGATTTAAATATTCCTTAGGGTACTAAACGCTTACGTAATGCATAATTTTTTCGATTTATAATCCTGGTAACACCGGGTTACGTTTAGAAAAATTACATCATACTTTTAACGGTCACATATTACTCATAGATTCATCTACTTATTTATGTTTACAGTTGGTTATTATGTATACATGATTAAGTTTAATATTATTTTATTGTATCTTATACGACTTATAAATAATATTACCTTTATTATTCTTAATCTATTCTTTGTACGTGCGTATTATAAATTTCTTATCTGACAATTAAGTAATTATCTTGATTGAAACTAAAAATATACCCATTGCAATCCTCATTCCCGCTTTGCAAGTTATAATAAACAGGAATGAAGCAAGATGATCTATGATCCATGAAAGAAGAATAGAAACTTTAGCCAACAACATCCGGTACTCTCACTTTTCTCGAGAGTGCGTGCAGGGAGACATCTCCTACGCTGTCATTTAACCATCGGAAATAGGCGGTTGCAACTCTTCTATAGTGTGGTTGTCTCTTAGCTAAATTGTTTGATATGTACGAAAGGTTCCAATCATACCTTTCGACCGCACCCCTTTGTTTTTATTCTCTTCATTGCTTAATCTATCTTTTAGAGTTTATTTGCAGACAAGTTTCATAAATGTGAAACATACACCTCATGTTTTGTAGATAAAGTGGTGGAGGTTTAGACCTCAGAGTTATTTTCAGAAATGATTCTTAGGTAAAACCCAAGATCATCAAGATGCCACTGTATATATACTACCATGCTTTTTGTCACACAAAATTGAAACTTTGTACTAACATTGAATATTTTTACTTTCTTTTTTTTTATTCAAATATCAAATCGCACCTGCCACAGAAACAATAGCAATCAGCAAAGATGATATGATTGTTGTGGCATGTGGCAGGCATAGCTAGTGATGTCAAATAAAATTAAAACATCGATAAATCAGCTAAAAGCATCTTAATCGATATCTGTTCGCTATCCCTGCTCATGTCTCACATACCACCATTTTATATTTTATCATGCCATGTATTCACTATAACAATAATTCTTTAGTTATCTTTCTTATTGTATTCGATTATTTATACACTGTGTTATTATCAAATTTATGAAAAATTGTAATATTCCTATATGTTCTCTTAATTCGTTTACCCATGTGAAAAAATTTAATATGTGTATACACTTGTAATGCTGAAGAGTATGGAAAATGTAAAGGGTTGAATAGATTCCTTTCATAGTGTTGGTATGGTAGGATAATAAAAAATATATCACAATTATTATCTTTTTTCTATTATTATTTTATTTATTTATTTTCTCATTCTTCCGAGGAATTCGCTATTAGACAAATTTTATAATTTCTCAAAGTGTTATTTCCAATCTCGGATGCTAAAACCTAAAAATATATCGATGTTTTAAAACAATTGATGTCATCAATGGTTTTAATAAAAACATCGATGTCTTTTGCCACTCTAGGGCAGTACCCAGTTGCACTCTTCCCGGACTTGATTCGAGCACTGTAATTCACAGGAGATCTCTTATTCAGCTCCTTTTTTGGTTTCCCCTCGTTACTGTTTATATATAATATAGAGATAGCTAAACATGGTTATATTACTTCCTAGTGTCAAACCTATAGATTACTTTTCTAATGACTTATTACTTACTAAATTATGTAAAACTGGTTCAACGAATCGACTTGCTTTTTAATTCCCAATGCATATTCTCACTGGATCCTTCCAGGCAAGTAATCACCTAAATGTCTATAATCGCTTAATTGGGAGTAAGTTTTAAGGATAAGCCTGAAAATTGGATAACAAATTATTGTTAAATTAAACCAAAAATATTATTTAAAATACAAATCTTATTTTTTTCCGTTCATTTCGGAGGATGGGGTATATTTCCTGATCTCCAATTAGATTCTTCGGTATTTCTCGTTCTGTAAAAATATTATACAAGTATCCATTTAATACTATAAATGATAAAAACCGTATAAGATTAACATTACGTCTTGACTTTTACAAGTTTTGAGTGAGCCTGCCATAGAAACTATATTCCTGTCCTTTTGTTATTATGTGTGTGGGCTGCATTATCTCCAAAATTTCTTTACACTTGCATATCTATTTTTTTTTTTTAAATCCGATTCTTGTCGAGTTTTTCTAATTATTGTTATATTTTCCATTGCAGAGGGATGTCTAGCGGAGGGGCGTGCGTGCGGTTCAAGCAGAACGCATGGAAGAAGGAGCTGTGCAGCAACTGCTACCGGCCCAAGGAGGAGCACCAAGAGCAACCCAAGCCGCCCCCTCCATCTCTCCCGCTCATCGACCCCTCTCAGGTAATACAATAATACATATATAATGGGGTCGGGGTGGTCGAGCGGGCTAAGGCGCTTCCAATAGGTAATCAAAGTTAAGCAACGTCGAGCGTGTTTAGTACTTGGATGGGGTGACCGCCTATCGGGGAAAACCCCCGCATCCTGCCACTGGAGGCAACTCACACAGACCGGGCTTAGGAGTGATGACCCTATCCCGTGTACCTAAATTGTGAATCGCGTTGTGGTCTTCCAGGATGTTACATAGCCGCCCAGAGGTTTGGTCCATGGACGGTCTGCTTCGGGGAAAGAAATATAGGTCCTCGTGTGCCTACAGACCCCGAACAGCCATAATCCGTGGGTCTAGACCAATTTGTCACTGTCCTTGAACCCGAGAGAGTCGGTGAGAAGGACACTGCCGAATTGGCCACCATGGGACTGGCTATGGAACAATAGGCAGCCTGCCGCTGCATCATGGAAACCATGGTTCGCAGCAGCGTGAGGTTGGGTGACACAGTTTTACCGCAACCGATAAAATGTCTGTAAGAAGACCACATCGCGCGGCCAAAGATCTGCATGGTCTATACTGCCAACAGAAAAAAAAAAAAAAAATATATATATATATATATATATATATATATATATATATATATAGGTGTCAAAAGTCAGGTGTCTCCAAACTACGGGCCAGGCACTAACACCAGCCCGCCCGCCCTGCCTCGGCTTATTTTGATTACATTGTAAAATGTACAATGTAAGTAAATCATGCAAAATAATGATCAAATACTTTTATGTAAGGACGTATCAAGAAACGCAATAAATGATATATGGTGTGTATATATATATATATATATATATATATATATATATATATATATATATATATATGTATATATATATATATAATGAAACTGAACATTTTAACTGTAATTAATGATATGAGTATGTTGGTATGATGAGCTGGACTAGGTCTTAGTCCTCGGGAGATACAAGGAGAGGCTACGGACGTACATTCAGGAAGCTTATAATTGTATCACCTCCCTAGTGGCATCACCGATTTCAATTAAACTTTTTTTTTGGTGCTACTAGATCGAAACCCGCGTCCCTGGGTTCTTGCCAATGCGCCCTTGGAGCCGAAAAAAAAAGCATTTTATATAATTTCAACAATTTTTATATCATTATTTTATGCCTTTTCACTGCATATATTTAAAAGTTTTCACGGATTTTTACGTACAGAACGGTTTTTTTAAGAAAAAAAAATTGCCGATTGTATTTAAATGTAAAAAAAATTACAAAACCCAAAAGACGCTTCTTGTAAAGTAGGTAACAAAGTAAAAATATGAAAAAGCAGTCACGCTCATTCTTAGCGTCCTATAAAATCATTAAGTAAGAATTTTCATAGAAATCAAAGAAATAGAAATTTTTGGACTTTACTTTGCTGGAGGATATTTTTTCCTGTCGATGTCAGCTGTCACTTGTGCTTTCATAACTCCTGAGGATTTTATCCAAATTCAACGGAACTACAACCATTGGAAAGCTAAACTTCTGATCTCTAATCTATACCAATAGTTTTTAGATTGTATGCCTTTTTAAACTAGAAACAGTAGTGAGAACTAAAAAAAAAATCCTCAAAAGATTTTATCTCATATCTCCGGTTCAAATTTGTTTACGGATTCTGCCGTGTTTGTTATTCGAAGTTGGGACATCGATTGTGATAAAATTTTGTTAAATTATAAGTTGCTCCAAGTAAGTAAAAAATGTTAACCAAAGATCTATTGTACTAGTAATTTATAATATGCAAACATTTTAAATCATCTATGAAAATAACCTTAATTTGGTTAAAACGTAGATAAAATTTTCTATATTTTTAATTTTATCCAGGAGACCTTTGGACCTTAAATTTTTTTTTCAACTATTAGAATACCAAAGGTCTCAAAGTTCAGAAAGGTTCTTTCCTAGGATGCTTAAATCAACGTATTTCCGTTGAAAACTGGAATTCGAAATTTTTCTCGATAGTAATACCTTCCTCTTATTATATATTTCATCTATATGTAAGGGAAAGTAAAAAAAAAAAAAAATCTGGGTTTTATAAATTCTTTGATATTTTAATATGCTTTCATTTTTCGGCCAATAACGATTGGTACGGCACATTTATGAATGTTTATACGCTAGTTGTAAACAGCTTTCTCGCCAAGGTATTTTTCATGTATTAAGCACATTGAACTTATGCCAACTTAACATCCTATTCCCATTAAACTAGAAAATTTCTGTTGGTTCACCGAATCCGATTATGAAGGGAAAGAACAAAAAAAAACTTTATTCTTGTCACAAAAAAATCTTTCTCATAAATTTCACAATTTAATAATTAAGATATTGTTGCCCACTTATCTCAACAATAAATTCTTAAATTAAGTGCATGCATGAATTATATCTCATTAGGATAATTTAATGATGATTACTCTGAGCCCGTAAACCTACCAAGAGTCCTCCCTGGCGCTGTTTATCGGAATAATCACGAGATCGTTTGTATAGACGATTTCACTGTCTTTGAAACAGCAGTAAACACTATAAAATAGGAAAAAAGGAGGAGACCTGAGGCATTACAGAGACTCAGATCAGTGAAACAGTGGAAATCGTTTACAATTAATGAAAAGACCTTTATGATATTTCAATGTCCCGAAGGTAGGTAGGTAGGTTTAAATGCTTGTACCCCACAATTAGTCCTGTAGGGATTGTTCAAAAAAAGGGGTTGGTTTACAGAAGGTGGAGTAATTTTGAATTCCAGATATTGTTGGTTGTTTACATTGACTCCAACGTTAAAAAAATTCAAGATTTCGACTTTACCACTTGTGCGTTTACGCCATCTTGAAATTTTTTTCTTTTTCAAAAAACAACAGAATTTTTTTTAATTTTTTTCTCAGTAACTCGCTTTCAGTGCATTTTAGGCAAAACATCGTCATTAACAATTTTAGCATTAAATTTAATTTTATTATTACCAATTTGAGCATTAAGTTTTTTAGTTTTATAGGTAAAATGTTTGAAAATTCAGAATAGCTACGAGACTGGGAATAATTGCGAAAATGTAAAAAAAAAAGTTATAAGTTAGATATTTCAGTGGTTTCGCCTTGATAATTATTTTTCAATGCAGTTTAGTGTGAAATGTCAAATAACCTATCTGTAGAGGATTAAATTTCCTAAAAGACTCATACAATATATTTGCAATTATTTTCAGCAGAAGTCAAGAAATATTGAAATAACAATTTTAGTGAAAGTGGACTGGAAGGGGAGATAAGAAATTACAGAAGGTTTCATATATCACATTATTTTAATATCATGGGAAGTTTGAAAATAAAGTCCTGTAATTCCATTCTGCAAGATCTTCAACCGGTTCAGACTTGAAGCACCGATATTATATAAGAAGTTTAATTGTTATGACTGATAATGTGTTTTCTCTGTGAGTTTCGCACGGTATGGAAAGTTGAAAAGTTCTGTCTCGCTTATGAACCATTAAAGTTTATATTTTATTATTTTTTATTTATGGTCGTGCTTCGATGTAATCCTGATATATATACCGAGTTCTCACCCGTCTGTGACTGCTGATTGTAATGAGGCATTCTGATATAAATATATTTATGTATCGCAATGGCGTGGTCTCGTTCGTATCCAGATCGTCACGGTCTTTATTTCTAATATGAAAAATGTGGCAACTTCCCGCTGTCAGACCAGAGTAGATTTGATTACGGCTGTAAGTACTTTCACAGTTGCACAAGCATAAACAGCGCGTGGTGTCATTCTTTGAAGAGCATTAGTTCCACTATGGAGCCTGCGAAATGTTGGTCAGCCTTCGATAATAAATCCTGTCCAGCAGGCAGTGTCGTACACGGAGGGTGGGGAAGAAGAGGGTCGGGGAATATGTATTGTATATCCTCCCTCCCCGAAATGTACGAAAATATATGATTTTCATACCCGCCAACATAGGGTTTTTATTTTAGTTTGATAATTTTTAACAATAATTTTTGATCGAATTTTCATGCTTATTCTTAAAACTTACGCCAAATTTGGCGATAACAGACATTTCGGTGGTTATTTTCCTTCTTACTAAATCCTCTCCCGTAAAAAATTTAAATCTCGCCCGAAAAAACATTCTGCGTATGTCCCTTTCAGCAGGCATTGCCATCCATCCTAATTCAATATCATTCATTTATTCATTTTAACTTCAAAAGTCGATTGTACCGAACAGGGTAAGTACATTAGTGTTTGGAAATTATTTCCATGCTTCTGGTAGCTTGTCTTGTCGAGATACATGAATTATTCGGGACGCTTTATTTTCTACTCTTGGAACTATTTTTTCATATTATCATATTCATATTAGAGCCTCATTATCCCTTTCTGTACATATTTTAACATCTAATCAGGTTTAACGAAGAAATATTCTATTATGATTATATCCCGTATCAAAATCGTTTCGACGAACTAAAATCTAACATCCTGACAGAAACGTTTTAGATAATTTTGCTTAGATAGTAATTAAAATCTTTTCATTGATGATATATATAATATCATATATATATATATATATATATATATATATATATATATATATATATATATATATATATATATATCATCAATATCGATATAATGATTTTCGGTGTGAGTTTTTAGTTAAATCCGTCCTCAACAATATCTCAATCCTTTTTTTAATTATTTCTTAACTGTTCGTATATAAAATTCGAGTTCTATAACATTCACGATGTCTCCTTTTTTATAAGTTTGGCTTCTTTTTGGGAGCATTAAATGTATTATATGTTATTTACTAACCATGTTTATTTTAACAGTGGCGAAAATTCTTTAAAAAACTAATATTTGTTTCTCGTTTGTTTTAGGGTATCCTCGTCAACCTGAAAAAGAAGAAGAGGCTGAAAAAAAAGTCGGTTAGCTTCACGGAACGAGAAAGTGAAGTGATCGGATACGGTGGGGCGGATTCAAGCTCGGAAGAAGACGATTATGAATGGGTTGAAACGAAAGAGGAAGAGAGAGAAGTGATTGGAGAAGAGGAAAAGGCATTGGAAAGGCTGACTAAGACCAACACTGATTATAACTCCTTGTTGGGTAATCTGAACAGCAATACAGCAGTATTGCCACTTGGAAAACAACAAAAGCAAACATTGCAGGTGACGATACAACCGTTTGGCATGTCCGATAACAACAAGAAGACGAATCTGAATAAACTAGTGCAAGAGGAGACACCAGTCGTCACTCCAATTCCAGAAACTAAGGATACGAAGCCTCCTGAAGAGAAAGAAGAAAAAGTGAAGGAAGACCAACCAATGCCACTCATGAAGACAATTATCATAGAAAACAAAGCTCCAGTGAAGGAGGAGACAAGAGGAACTCCGGAAGGCAGGAAAACCCAGATCACGCGGGGTAGCATGATTACTAAAAATCATGAACAGGTGAAAAACAAGCTGTACATTCAAAACGTCATTCAGACGAAAATTGAAAACAGGAGGAGTATAACGCAGCTAAAAGATGACAATGACAATAAGACTGAGACGGAGATCAACAAGATCATTATTAACACTGGGCCCAATGTGGAAGAGAAGAACGCTCGGAACACGACAGAAGGAGAAGTGACAGTGAAGGTTCTCAAGTTGCTAGGAAATGGTTTGGCCGAGAGTCGGGAGATGGCGGGGGAGCCCGACGGCCGGGCAGACTCCGACGAGCCAGAGACCCCGCTAACACCTCCCCCGCGGGCCTCCTTCCTTCACCGAGAGGCCCAACTCGTGGTAAGTGAAGTTATGTCATTGTATTCAAATAACTAAATATTACCTTTAACTTAGAATTATGTCTCTTCATAAAGATCCAGAGCGATTACTTATTTTTAAGACAACTTTATGGTATACATGTTTAAACAAATCTAATCTAATCAGCTATTCTAGCTGAGTGTCCGAGTCAAGACGTAGGTTTCTAAAGAAAGACCCAACCACATTAGAGGGACTTGACAGACGACTTTGCCGAAGGCATTGAAATGATGTAATTTACAAATAAAATCCATTTGATTTTCCGAAGGACGACCACACTACTAGGAGGGGGTAGACAAAAGCATGGGACACTGCACGTCTTTCCAGTCCCTCGATTGTTGTTGAGTCTTTACAGTCCATCCTCAGAGGGCGGAATCTAAAAGGTGTCGGTGTGCTTCCCTAACAATCCTGGTCAACATGACCACACAATTTTTTTTGTTTTGATATTTAAATCACTTTTTAACTATATGGAAGAGCGCATTTTTTATGCGCTTTTCAAAGTTTTATCAAAGTTTTCAAGGTATTGTTGCAATAATCGTCTCTGAATATCATTGTTATTGTTTATCAATTTGTTGTTTTAAACTACTGAATTTTGTTTTGATGGGAATTCGTGGAGATATTTTTGATTAAACAGAAATTAGAAAACTTTCATTACAGAAAATATTATTAATCTACATCATTATATTCCGATCCTTTTCTGCCGCTGCGCTGTGTGATGTCCTATGTGGAGCTTGGACCAGGTGTCCCTCTCCTGTATATCAGCTGTCTCCTCCTGTTTCAGTCGGCCTTCTCTTCGTGAACGCCTCCTGTTCACCTTTCTCCCAGGTAGCCTGAGGTCATCCTCTTAGTTCTCTCTCCACTCACATCTTATATGTCAGTCTAACGGTTATCTCTGGATTCATCCTCTGGATGTGTCCAAATCATCTTAGTTTATTCTCCTCTAGAGTGGTTCTGTCGGCTGTACCTCGAGGTTTGACCTGATAGTGGTGCTGCGCATCATATCTCTCCTATCTGAGTCTTTGGTTTGAGGAGAAGATTCATAACTCTGTGAGTAGAATAGAATGGGCAGGAACCTTGACCTGTAGAGAGATATCTTCCTTTTCTTGGTCACTTCTCTTCTGTTGAGGAAACCGCTTCGAATCGAATGGAACCTTCTTCCAGCTGCTCCTAATCTCTGTGACAATTCCTCATCGATATAGCCCCTTCCATTCAACCAGACATCTAAATTCTTGACATCCTGGACCTGCTCCAAGATTTGCTCTTTAAACCTCAGGATTCTTATTATTTTACGCGGTTTTCTTCCTACTTATATGCATTTTGTTTTTTCCGAGCTAATATTGATGTTGATGCTGGGCAGCACTTCTTGCATGATGTTTACATTATGTTGCAGGTCCCGGTCATTGGCAGCAATTGTGACAAACTCGTCGGCAAAAGCGAAAATTGCTGCAGGTTCCAATACCCGAGTTGTCCCATAATCTAGGTTTAGCTCTCCTCGGAGCTTGGTTTAGACCAATATAAAGAATAGTGGACTTAAACTGCATCTCAAACTTCCTGAGGGTGTGTTTATCGGTCTTTACGATATTTTTCATCTTGCGATGGATACTCCTCACAGGATCGTGCCAATATCTAATTGCCTTGGAGGTGGCGTTTCCTTCGCCCGATCATAGTACTGTATATAGTCACTGTTCAGGTTCGGGGAACCTTTAGTTTGTAATAAAGGACCAATAAGCCAAATTGAAGGAATTTGCAGCTCTTCCGCGCCCCTTACTATTTATTAACCCTTTACAAACTTCCCGATTATTCGTACCTCATAAAAAAATTCATAAAAATTTATACAGAGCAGTGTTGGGCAAAATTTATTTCAATTAACGAATAATAAGTAACGAATGATATATTTACTTTTTTGACTAACGAATTATTTATAGTTTTTTTTATTCGTTATTCTAAATAACGAAATTATCTGTTATCTTTTTATTCGTTATTCGGCTTATTCAACTAAAAATTCGAATATTTGAATTATAATTATAATTATCGCGCTACCTTTTCTTTCGCTTTTCCTCTTTTATCTCCTGAATGGGTGGGTGGATTTTCACTGTTCCAACGATTTTCTGAATTCTTAGAGATAAGAGAAAAATAAAATGAGTGTGAAAATTTTCCGACTTCTCTTCCTTTTCCACTTGTACCTCATAAACGGGTGAATGGATTTTTCCTGTTCAAACGATTTTCCGACTGCTTAGAGGTTAGCTAAAAGTAAAATGAGTGTGAGTAAATGAATAAATAATTAAGTAAATAATTTTTGGTTTAAGATATTTATTTTGTTTGAACACCTCACATCGTAGGTAATAAAAAAAAATTGAAAAAACTAAAATGTTTCATTTATTAAGTAAACGCAAAATATTTTTCGGTTTTCAGTTGGCAAAGTGACTTACTAAATTACTTTCTGTCTTTTCAATATTGATTCTGTAATAATCCTGTAACCAATAAACGAATCAGAGCAGAATGTAAATTTCACAAAGCATTCTGAAAATCGTTTGAACAGAAAAAATGCATTCACCGTTCACGAGATATAAGAACAAAAACCAAAGAAAAGTCGGAAAATTTTCAGACTCATTTTACTTTTAGCCTACCTCTAAGCAGTTAGAAAATCGTTTGAACAGCGAAAATCCGTTCAAAAGATAAAAGAGAAAAGCTAATGAAAAGTCGGGAAATTTTTACAATCATTTTACTTTTACCCTACCTCAAAGCAGTCGGAAAATCGTTGGAACAGTGAAAATCCATTCACCCGTTTAGAAGATAAAAGAGGAAAAACCAAAGAAAAGTCGGAAAATTTTTACCCTCATTTTACTTGTATTCAATCTCTAAACAGTCGAAAAATTCAGTCACTCGTTGACGAGATACAAGAGAAAAAGCGAATGAAAAGTCGGAAAATTTTCACACGCTTTACTTTTAACCTACGTCTAAGCATTCTGAAAATCTTTTGAACAGAGAAAATGCATTCATCCGTTCACGAGATATAAGAACAAAAGCCAAAGGAAAGTCGGAAAAATTTTCAGACTCATTTTACTTTTACCTTACCACTAACCAGTCGGGAAATCGTTTGGACAGGGAAAATCCATCCACCCGTTCAGGGGTTACAAGAAAAGTGAAAGAAAAGTCGGAAAATTTTTACAGTCATTTTACTTTTAGCCTACATCTTAAGCAGTTGGAAAAACGTTTGAACAGCGAAAATTTATTCACCCGTTCACGATATGAAAGAGGAAAAGCGAATGAAAAGTCATTTTACTTTAAACACATGAAATTTAAATAACGAATAATAGATAAAGAATAATTTAAATCTTCTCTCGAATAACGAATAACTCAAATGTATACAACTAACCAATAACGAATAACGAATAAACGGCTGACAGACGATTCGATTTTTGGATACTACTTATCTTAAAACGTAAAACCACAAATTTATAGGGAGAGGGTTTTATTTTTTTTATAATTATTATTATTATTATTTTTTGATCGATTACAAAGCTTTATTATTAAAAATAATAAAACCAAAAATGAAATTAATTTATACGTAAAATCTCAACATGGCGCAACGACAGTATGATTCAAATATTTAAAAATATACCTTCTTTTGTTAGGCATTAGATTTAGTCTCTCACGACTCCCCGGGTTCTGTTAGAAACCTGGTCACCTGACATATTTTTTATTCAAGTTGTCAATCAGTTATCAACGCTAGGCTGAAGGTGACCTGTAAGTGGAATTCAAATTTGAAGTAATGAACAAATTTAGCTCCAATTTTATGTATATTTATCATATTTTTTTTCATCGACAAGCCTATTTCTTAATTTGCTGAACTCAACGAATTTTTTATCGGATTCAGTTTTTACACAAATAAATTATATTAAATGAATTTTTTAAAACAACCTTATGAGACGATTTTTCGATAAAACCGTACAAAATGTGGCATAAAACATTTAAATAATTTCATATCAATAAAAAGAGTTTTTCTTATGGAGCAGACTCTGAAAAATGATTTTAACTAAGAGTTCAGGGAATGCTGTCATGACCTAACTCGAGCGATAAAAAGAAAACACCGTTTTTTTTTTTTAATATAAAATGTATACAGTTAATCTGCATACCACAGAATATGAGATCGTTTTCGCTTTACCCAAGCTATCGGTAATAGAGCCGAAACTAAGAGGGGAGTGGGAGCAGATACACGCCCCGAGCGGCAGATTTAGAGGGCGGCAAAGGTCGATCAACATTTTATTTTTAGGTTAAGTAAAGAGTATTTGTTTTGACCTCAAATCAGAAAATAAAATGAGTTAATGTTATGAGAAAAAATTGATATTTATTTCGAAATATATTACCTAAAATATTGTTATAAAATTGTTAAATTTTATTGGAGGAGGGTGAAAGAAAGGGGCGGCAAAATTAAGTCTGCTTCTCCTGCAAAAATTATTATAGATGTTTAGGTTTTTGTTGAAAGTGACGAAACTATAGACTATTTATGTGGTAAAATGTCAATGTAATAAAGGTAACTATTAAGTTCTTTGCCAGTCCAACATTCTAAATACTGTGGTCTTGTAATTGAAGCCTGTTGTATCATTTCCCTCCTGTTTACATTAATCATCTGAATACACCGAACTCATCATCTGCTGAGTAATCTACCTCATTCTCCCATCGCCGATTGCTCCGCCATTCCTTGTTGTGCTCGTGTTGCAGTGATTTCTTATTAGAGGATACTCTTGCAGTGATAAGCTTAAAGACCTTTTGCGAGGGACCTAGCTCAGTGCTTATGTATTGAAGGTAATTTGTATGTCTCTAATTTGGTTCATGTCAATTTCGTATAGTAGCACCTGGATTACATCAAATTAACTGATTTTATTGAAAGAATGAATAGTGCCAACTGAGTATTTTCCCTTATTTTTTCGTTGTCGCCAAACATCCTGCAAAAAAAAAAAAAAAAATAGTACACTCAAAATGATTTAAAGTAATCCCTTTCAGTTAAATAAAAAGTTATACCTAACCCTATAATTTCAATTATCTAACGATGCAGTTGACACAATTGCATATGCAGAGAAAAGAATATTTTAAATTAGAATTGTAAGCAAGAAGTAAATTGAAATTAATTAGCATTCTTTTTTGACATTTTTTATTTTTTTTAATGTTCAAAACAAAAACAAGCCTGTTCTGGTGGTAATATTAATGATTATCTGTTCGATGGTCATGTGATTGTTTTTAAAAACTAAATTTAATTGAAATACATCTTTTTTTCCTGAACAATAACATTTACTGTTAATATATATTGTTGACAATAATCCAATAGTTGTATTAACTACATAAATATAATTATTTCCGTTTTTTTGTTAATGAATTAAATTACATGAGTATAGTATAAATTTATAACTACATTTAATTAAAATAGAATTAAGGTTAAATTAAAAAAACACTGATTAAACTAAACTATAAGTTTATTTACAGATGACTGTGCCACCAAGTGAACCAACACCTCCGCCACCGCCGCAAGCCTCAACACCTCCTATGACAATGCCTACTCCTCCCCCCCTACCCACCACTCCACCGCCAACACCTCCTCCACCTAGTCCGCCAGCATCACCCCCTGCCAGGTCAAAGCGCCCAGCTCCTAAGCCTCCAGCACCAGAAACAAGGCGAAGGGGTTCCCTAACAGACTCTGGAGATAAGAAGAAGACCAGGGTAAGGCATACTCTGAGGAAGTTGCTGAGGTTCGGAAGTCGGGAAGAGGAGCCGAAAACACCTGAAGATGAAGGACCTCCAAGGCCTCGACCTCAAATCATACATCCCTTAGATCTTAACAAGTCGGCTGTTGAAGTTTTACCTCCAGCTTCGGTTAGTTTTAAAACAATAAAAAAGTTTTTAGCTGTTAATAATTTTTTCAAACTTATATAATTTGATCAAGTTATTTAGCAATAGTTGTATGAAGTATAATCAATACTATACAGAATAATATAAGAACTTATTAAGATTTTTTAATAATTATTATTCAGTAAGATTACTTGAGGTATTGCTAAATGAAACTATATTACTATTGTTTATGCTAATATGTTCTTACAAATTTACCACTAAATCGTGTTATATATTTTTCTAGATATATTCCTAAAACACTAGATAGTTGAAAAAAAAACTTAAAATTAAAAAAACAAAATTAATGTTTCCTTGAATGATCTTGTTGAAATTTACAGCCTGAAAAAACTGCTCCCGAGCTCTACAATTCAACTGCTTCCCTAGCTACTTATTCTGTTGGTAAGTTTAACTTCCCTAGCTACCTATTTTGTTGATAAGTTAAAAAGAAGTTAGTCAATCATAATATTAAGACATGACAGCTTATTTCTTTATTATTGATTATTTATCCATCATTTATGAGGGATGAATAATACCTAGAAATATTTTTGTATGTATATGGATAAGAATGCATAAGAATGGATTTTACAACTGATCTGGATTTAACTTTACAGTAAAACAATATTTTGGAAATTGTTAATCTGTTGTTTCTGAAAACAAAAAAATCATTAATACAATATTACAGATTTGTGTCAGACAGTAGGTAAATTTCCTTTCTTTACTCTGCGAATTTCAGTTTTTTTGGTTATCCTCCGGGAAGTTAGGCCAATTCACCGTTAATTAGAGAAGAGGATTGAACTTATGAATTTAAGCTGCACTCCAGTAGATACGTTATAGAAAGCAAAAGCAATTAGGTTCGATCGTGTTCGGGAGCATTAAAATTTATATGTGGCTGAACCATGTTATTAATATTTACATCTAGAGTTTTAATGATATAACTATAATGAAGGTTTAGGTTTTTCATAAATAAAATAAAGCATAAGGTAAACAAAAAAATGATGATGAGTGTGGAAAAAGCAATGTTTAGAAGAGCTTCTAACTTTTCAAGTTTTTGGATGGAAAATCTTGAAATTTAAGAGAAAGCATAATCCTGGAGGAGTCTTTTCGAATTGACATTTCATCTGATACAATTTATATTGAGAAATTCTATTAATTTAAAATTAAAGAGGGTTCTTTAAAATTGTTACATCAATATTTTTTCATAACTAAAATTAATTTTAAATTATATTCAGTCATTTATTATGCGTGGAACAGAGATTTTTTGATAGAAATATGGAAGAAAGTATACTCTGCCTCCTAATAGGACTCATTCCTGTGGGCATTTTATTTGTGTGATTTTTATGATAGATTTGGATGCTTCTCAACCTTCAATATTCATTTAATATTTTATATTGATTAAAAGATTCTGGTACACTTAAAAATTGCAATCAAATTTTCACAATTATGTAATTATTACTTTGTGATAATAACCATTGTGCTAAGACTGGACCTTGAAAAGCATTGGCCAGTTGACATGATCCAATGCAGCTCTCAATTTTTGGTCACTCGACCCAACATTTACCATTTATATTTCTCCATAACAAAAGTATTAATTCTGCATTAGAAAGACTTTTTCTGTATAGCCAAACACTATTAAATATCTGATCATACATAGCTCAGCAGAAATAGTTATAATTAAGAAATGGTTAACAATTATTAAGATAATAAACACTCTTACATGATGGATAAAACTTTTACAACCATTTGAATACTTCAAATCCAATAACATTTATTTTTATTTTTTTACATGTTCATTATTGTTTAATCATACACTATTGGTTCTAGCACGTCCTAGCAAACCACCCCCACCGCCCAGGAGTGAATCGCTCAACTTAATGGAGAGATTGAGACCTTCACCAAACTCTGAAAATAATGTTTACGCAAACCTTGGTATGATTTTCTTTCTCTAGATTCATTGTAAATAGTTAGAAATTCGCTTACCATAATATTTATTGAAATAATATTATATTATAATTTAAAAACCATTAAATTTATTTAGGGACTGATCCTTCTAATTGCGTACATCAACTGATTAAATATATCAATCTTAATAACTTCTTCTAAGTTTTTTGGGGTTTGAAATTTTTAATCTCAAATATCATTATCATCTTATCGCTTCATTAACTATCAATTGAATAATTCAATTAGTTCTATGAGCCACCACTCTCTTTATGTGAAGGGAGCTCTTCGAATCAGTTTATGATTGATTTGCTAATCTCTAGTATTCTTTTAAAAAAAGGCTGTTTATCCATTGCAACAGCCAGAAGGCAATATACAGACCTCTTTGGTGATGGTTTCATTCTTTTTTACTTCCTTGTATGAAGTAAAGGAAGTATTGTAATCGCGAAAATGTTCAGTTTTCTGATTTCAACGGAAATATCCATTTTGACCATCCCTGAATCCATTTGTATGTACGCGCGTATCTCACATAACTCAAAAACGGTTATCCGTAGAAAGTTAAAATATTGTATTTAGGATTATTGTAAAATCTAGTTGTGAACCTCCCTTTTTGGTCACTACATGATTACCGGAAGTGGTACTTTACTTGAAGGTCATTATTGATTTTCATCAAAAATTATATTAAAATATTATGCAAAACTTCTCCAATTAGTATAAGACTTACATATTAATAAAAATTAATAAAGACTTACATAATAACCTTTGGTTAACATTGGCAGACCGGTAGTTGTACTTTACTTGCAGGTCACATTAGAATTTTATCAGAAATTATATTAAAATATAATGTAAAACATATCAAATTCGGTAAATAGGATTTTAATATCAATATGAATATATTTACTAGATTTTGGTTAAAATTGGTGAGCCGATAACGGTACTAAGGTCATATTAAACTTACATCAAAACTTATATTATACTTAAATACCGAAATCATATGGTTCGGTAATAAAGATTACAAACGTGATTTTTTTCTCACTCCAATTAAACATTTTTATTATTTATGAGTAAAATACTGGTTTTCCTCTCCATTTGTGAGATGAATAAGTCTGCAGCAGAATAACGTTATATCTATAAGTTAAGTGGGTAGTTATATCTACAAGTTAAGTGGGTTCTTCTGCTTAAAATGCCGAAACTGTCGATTTCCAATGCTTTATCTAGTGACATTGAAAGTTCTAATGTTGTCCCAGAATACAAAGAAATCTCTTGGGAACTTGTTACCTACTGATTTATAGTTTAATAGACGTACAAGGAAGTCATGTGTTGTCCACATCAGATATTTTTAAATTCATGGAGCATCAAATCTCCCACTAAAGAGAGGAAAAGAAAAAGTTAGAATGGAGGGTTCTTCTAGGTAGAAGTATGGATCTTGCATTGGAGTGAACTATTGAGCACAGCAGTATCAACTGAACCCCTACGCTTAAAATGTCGCCTGGAATACCATGTTTATTTATTATTATATTTGTTTTTTTAGCCTCACATTTCATTTCATCGATTTTAGAGAACTATACTAGTTTAGAGTCAAAGAATGCATTATAAAAAATATTTTATCACAATAAATTGTTGTACCCTTAGTTTCAATATTTTTATCTTTAGAACTGAACACATATTTTTTGCATAAAAAATAAATTGTAAAAATTTTCAGAAATTTCGCCAATTTTAATCCTTGAATATTTTCTAATTACTCAATTATATCAGTAACAAGTTTAGTTACTGCAATCCCAAAAATATTATCTAAATTTTGTTAGTTCCATTAGTGAAAAGGTTTGTATGCAGATATCTGTGCTTAAAAATAACCAAATCATCAATTTTTAGATAGGTAAAGAATTTAGTTAATTAATTCAGTTTAATAGTTTAATTCAATTTCTATAGTCAGTTCATTCGCTATTCTGGTATTTCCAGTAATCTGGTGCTCTAAGGATGGAGCACACAGTGCAAAACCCAAATCTAGCTCACCATAAGTCTAATTGCAAATTCAAATTAAAATACCTGTAAACAATAGATAATGAGTTACCCAAAACAGAAGAAATGAGAGAAAGGCGATCAAAGTTCTAGACAAAGTGGAAAAAATTCAAACAAGAACTCTGTCTCTCCATCTCTGCTCTTGCCAATTCATATCATTCCTTCAAAGTCGTGTAATGAACCTCAGCGAATTTTTCTCAATCTATGACTCATGACTTCCAACAGCGGACCCCAAAGAAGTTAATAAAAAATTCCTAGATTATAAAGTACAATGGAATTTACGCAAAATTCTATTTTACGATTCCATAAATTTTAGAGAATATGTCGAATAACCTAAGGGTTATAGAAACAAGTTGTACAACTGTCCTAAATTTTATTCAAATCGATTTCCGAACCAAATGTAATCAATTCTTTGAATACTTAATTTTTTGTTTTTTCAGAAATGTTTTATACTGTCACTTACCTAAAGATGTTGAGAAGAAAATAGACTTCAACAAAGGGAATGTGGTCATTTTTAATTTCATTTTGAATAAGTACTCCGGTTTCTGACCAATCAAAAGAAGATCTGGTTTCAAACTTTGCCAATTTTTTTAAAACTACTCACTAAGGTGTCTCAAGGTGGTGATGATCAGGTCTGATAAGTCAGACCTGATCATCACCAGCTTTAGACTTACCCGGTGTGTAAATATGAAACTGGAATTTTTCATTTTTCATGGCTTTCAATCGAATAGAAATGGCCTCTCGTGTCACACTTAACTGATCTGCGAGTTGTTGTTGGGTTTGAATGTCATCCTCATCCAACAATGCTTGCAATTCACTGTCTTCAAATTTTTTCGGTGGTCTTCCACGTGTCTCGTTTTTGATGTCAAAATCACCACTTTTAAATTTTTTTGAACCACTCAAAACACTGTGATTTCACAAGAGCATACTCACCGTAAGCTTCAACAAGCATTCTATGGGATTCTGCTGCTGTTTTCTTTAAATGGTAACAAAAAATCGTAGTTATATACTTTGACCAGGCAACAAAGAAAAAATAAATCATGTAGTTCTGAATTTTGGTCCAGTTGTTCATTTTAGTACCCTGTAGAACATACAAGAATTCACCACCAGTGGTAGGTGAGGTGAGGTGGAGAAGCAGTTTGAAGCTCCCTTTTTTCAATTTTTCTCAAATATCTCGGGAACTGTCAACTTTAGTTAAATGTATTTCGTATACGAAATTTCCTATAAGAAAGATTTTTTTCATTTTTTTTTCGCAGTCAATTGGGAGGTAGAAGGGAGGATTGAAAGTAGAATTTGTCAAGCTAAGCATGTTTTATCTGTGAAACCTCAGATTTATTATATTTCAAACTTTGTACTATGCTTAATCCAACTGTTATTTCCAAATTGAGTTGTATAAATCTTAGTACAAAAATGAACTATTTCATATTAGTTTTAGTTCAAGACTTTAGGAGATAATTTGGGGAGAAAAAAGAAGAAATCTCAAAATTTTCTTATGAAAAGTTCATTAAAAAAGAATAGAAAAAAAAGATAGTTTGTTACAATAGTAAAACATAAAAAAATAATAATATAAAACTGATATGAGACTGCATCAGATATGCAAGTTGGTTGATGGAGAGATGTAGTTGTTAGAAGTCAAATTCTCCAGCCTCTTCCTCCTCTTTTTTCCGACTCAGGTCTTCTTGAATCGGTGGGCTGTTGATGCAGATGGCACATGACAGTTGGCATCCCAGCTTTCCGGCACCCACATTTTACACCACTCCTACTTATGCAGTGGTAAAAAATGGATTGCGAAATCTTTTCTTGGGTGGATGCAAATTTTGTGGTTATTGGGTGTAAAGAACCATCGTCTCTACGATCCCAACTCCACTTTTTTGGTTTAGCCACTCTTTCACTTGTAAAGACACCCTAAAAGTGTTGCTCTTTGGATCCACTGCTGCCAGGTCATTCTTCATCTTGAACGATGATTGCATGAATGAGAGTAGTGATGAGTATTGAGTTCATACCTTGGCTTTGTAAATTTGCCGAAACATTTTGTTAGATCCTCAAATAAGTTTTATAGGTGTTGAAAAATTTGGCTTATCACTTCTTGTTCTTTTGAAATAATTTAACAACAGATGTTTTTCCTTGTTAAACATGGAAGAATTGATGTTGCATCCTCTGAACACGTATTAAAAAAGAATACAACCTGAAAAATCTGTTTGCTGTGGCAGTGTTTGAATACAAAACGTTTTAGTGGTGACTTTTCTTTGGTGTGGCTTTATGAAATAAATCTTGTTATTGTGTGCCAAACCGACTATTAAAACCAGTAAGTCAATGTCTTCTCCTATGACAGCAACTGTTTGGACGAGAACTAGCATTTTCTACCTCACATCTGACTATACTGGTGTCTGCATCACCTTTGGCATTCTTGCTTCTACTCCTTCAGTTGTCATTTTCTGAGTCAGCAACTGAATCACCTTATTTTTCTCATTTGCAAGAAAAATTTTATTTTTAACAGTTATTTTCACACTTTCTTCTTCTTTTACTTTTTTGATGTCAACAGAGGCTTCTATGGAATGTCCTTTGGGTTTGTTCTGTTTTCTTGGTATTATTGATATCATCTTAGGCATCAAAACACTACTGTGCAGTTCTGACTGAAATACTTAATGAGATAACAATATATTGATCACCTATAATGTTTGTTATCTATAAATAATTAATGAAATTGGTACAACTACAGAGGAGCGGCGCACTATCAGAGGAGTCTAGAGACTGAATCGAGTGTCGTCTCACTAGCGACCTCTGGGTCCATTCTTGTTAACTACGTGCCTCCTTTTTCTTATAAATTTGGTTTTATGCTCACCGCTTAAAGCTGTTTTTTTACAAGAAATTTTTCGATTGCTATGAAAATTCGTATTTAGTAGTTTTGGGGGTGCAAAAAACGAATATCAACTTTGTCTCTCCCTAAAAAAAATATTTTACCCCGCTTTGTTACGTCGCACAAATTTTATTCCGAGTTGCTACACCCATTGTGATTTAATTTTGTTAGATTCTAGTTTGCACCTATTTATGATAGTTACTGGGTAATTTCATGTTTTTTAATTATGAACTTAATCATTTATAATCATAATGGATAATATTAACAGTATTTATTTTTGTAGAAAATTAAATTAATTATTTAAAAAATTCAATTGCAATAGTAAAGTGGTAATTTTATGGTTTTTAATTATGAACATATTCATTTACCTTATTTTTAGATAATTAATATATAATTAGATAATTAAATTAATAAAATTAATTATTACAAATGTTTATTAATCATGGCCTTGAATTATGAAGATCATTTAAAAAAAACATTACTTGATTAATTATTATTTAATTGTATAAAAATAAGTGAAATACTTACATTCTTATGTGAAAAAGGGGAAGATGTTAAGTACATTAAAATAAAAAGTAACTTTTTTCTTTAAAAAAACAAACAAACAGTTATACCCAAATAAGAATCAATTTGCAAACTGTGAAACAGCTTTAAGCGATGAGCATAAAACCAATTTATAAGAAAGTGCTGAAAAAGGAGGCACGTAGTTAACAAGAATGGACCCAAAGATCGCTAGTGAAACGACACTCGATTCAGTCTCTAGACTCTTCTGATAGTGCGCCGCTCCTCTGTAGTTGTACCATGAAATTTAATTATTATTCATTAATTCAAGTTTCAGAGGTTAAAAAATCACAACGCGAAAACTGCAGAAGTGCTAAAAACCGGTTATCGTAATAGTGGCCGAAAGGGGGCCGCTGGAAGCGGTAAAATGTAGTGGAGGAATATATATATATATATATATATATATATATATATATATATATATATATATATATATATATGGACGTAGGAATGATGACTCTACCTCATATACCTAAATTATGAATCGCGTTGTGGTTTTCCAGGACGTCAAATAATCATCCAGAAGTTTGGTCCATCGATGGTCTTCTTCGAAGAAAAAAAAGTAGTTCCTCGTGCGCCTACTGACCCGAGTAGCCAAATTTCGTGGATCTTGACCGATTTGTCATTGTGCTTGAACCCGAGTGAGAGTTGGTAGCCTGGTTCTGCACTCTGGAAACGTGAAGTTAGGTGGCCCTCTCAGGTCACACAAGAAAAAAAAAAGAAAACTACATATATTTATATAAATCAGAAATTCCAAAAAGAAAAAAAAACTACATATATTTATATAAAATTCAAAATTATGATGGCCTTCGATACAGTGCCAGTCTATTTTTTTCAGAGAAAATAAAACCAAAAAATGATATGTTAGACAATTTTTAAGATAATATGGCGTACGCAGGGAAGAGGATCAGGAGGCTTTATTCCCCCACGAAATGTTCGAAAAAAAAATATTTTTCACTCTCATCAACAAAGATTGGATTTTGAGTAATATTTTTGGTGATTTTAACAATAATACATGATCTAATTTTCATGTTTATTCTTAAAAATGACGCCAAATTTGACGATGATAGATATTGGGGTGATTAGTGGCCTTTTTATCAAATCCCAAAATTCTGCGTACGCCCCTGTATAGTGTAGCAATAATATTGATACATGTGATATATATACAGGGCGTACAAAGAGCGTACGCAGAATTAATATATGTATATATAGTTAAATAATATTGACCTTGTAAGGCGGGTTTTACCTACCTCTTGTGAAAGTTGATAATTCCCGAGATATTTGAAAGAAAAAAAAAACAATAATGGACGCCCTGCTCATTACACGGGCGGGGACTTTTAA
This sequence comes from Rhaphigaster nebulosa, assembly GCA_948150685.1. Classification (NCBI taxonomy): domain Eukaryota; kingdom Metazoa; phylum Arthropoda; class Insecta; order Hemiptera; family Pentatomidae; genus Rhaphigaster; species Rhaphigaster nebulosa. The sequence continues at coordinate 93,941,845 of OX411309.1, read as the reverse complement.
TATGCTGTACAGAACATTCCTAATGTACAATTGTATTAAAATCCAGAACTATATGATATTTTTTCTAATTGGCGATTTTTGGCCTTCGTTGCCTGAACTACTTTGGAGTAGGTATAGATTAGCAAGATTTACGTTCTGCAACACTGCGGCGGATCAGCTGTTTTTTGTCTCAGCTGTGTTCTGTGTTAAAGCAGGAGACAGTATTTGATATGCCGTCAGCTCTTTTTGATTGTAGTGGGTCTTATTTAACCTGTCACAAGTGATTGCGCTGTCCATTAGGCGCATAATAAAAGTTTAGTGCGATGTCACAAAAACGAAAACATGTCACATTAACGTTAGATAAAAAGTATGAAATTTTAAAACGTTTGGAACAAGGTGACAAGGTGGCTCATTTGTCTAAGGAGTACGATATTGGACGGGCAACAATTCACGATATAAAGAAGAAAAAGGATCAAATTGAATCATTCTTCGAGAGTAATGAATCACCTATCATCGTTAGAAAAACTTTGAAAGCGGGTGATTTTCCTCAAGTAGAAGATGCACTTTATGCTTGGTTCATGCAAGAAAGGAACCGGCACACGCCTATTTCAGGCGAAATTCTTATGAAAAGGGCGAAAATGTTTTACAAAAAAATTATGAAAAAAGACGACTTTCGTGCAAGTGTCGGTTGGTTGGATAGATTTAAAAGACGCTTTGGAATTAGATTGCTAACTTTATCTGGTGAGAAACTTGATAAGGTTTTCGCCTTAGTTTGTTTTGTTTTTTTAATATATCTCCATAATTTGTATTGCCAGTCTGTATATAGGGCTGTATTAGTGAGCTACTTGTATATTCTTAAAATTGTAAAAAATTCTTAACATTAAATTGTCCCTACTAAATTCGTAAAATTGTTTCTATTGTTACTCCAAAAAAAGATTATAAAATTTGTTTGTTTAAAATCAAAAGCATAATCATTCCTTAAAAGTTTTCTTTCTGAACTGAATCATTTTGTATAAATGCATTAATTTTCACAAATGTGTTCATTTTTGAGAAATAAAAAATCTATAGATATAAATGTGATGATTGTTGACAGGAGAAGGTAGATGTGGTATCACACCAGTTAAACCCCAACGAACTGGCAGCATGAGGGATGCCAATTCCACAACCACCAAAGATAGCATTGCAAAAGAATCTTCCAAACAGTGTACAGTTCAAAACGATAGTGATAATGTATATGAGTGTGTGGGTGTGAGCTCAGCCCCTGAATGTGATATGAGTCTTCCAATCTATTACGGTTCTGAAACTGAATCGGACATATATTATCCATATATTACATTCCAGGTAAGAATTTGTCTCCAATTGAATAACTTGATCTTAAATATTTGTCCTTATTTTAACAGTATATAATCAAAAGCCTGTTGGGCCAACAGATTGCATTATTAACCCTTCAGACGGGGCATCGATTTTTTGTACTTAGGAGGAATACTCGTCCCACAGACACATATTGCAGTTTTCTTCATTGACATCGCATCAGCGATTATTAAAATATTTTAAAAGGTCCTTTTCGTCTTTTACTTCCTCTATATCATTTTTGTTATTTTTCGAACAATTCATTAGTTGTATAAATTTATTATTGTAAATTAATAGTGACTGAGAACGTATTTATAACAAAATATGGTACAACTTTACAAGAAGGGCGCATTATCACTGGTACTCCCAATCTTACCCGAAGGTCGCCGCAGTAGCATACTCTAGCAACATTTGTGCTAACTAACTGCTTTGCATTCGATCGTAACATTCGTATTCATTGCAATCATTAAAGTTATTACTGCCTTAATTGCGTATTATTTAAAATTGTTAGTGCTGTCGACTTCCGGTGATCTGGGGAAGTTGCAGTAATAATTTAAAGGAGTGATAATTTAAATTACGGTAAGGATCCGACCTCAACTGCAAAGGAATTTTTGGGATTCGTTGAACGCAATGGGCAGAAGTTGTCAGCACTAATTTTAAATAATATATAATTAAAGCAGTAGTAATTTTAATAATTCCAATGAACGCGAATGTTACAATTGAATGCAAAGCTGTTCATTAGCACAAATGGCGCTAGAGTATGCTAGTCCTGCGACCTTCGGGTAAGATCGGGAGGAACAAGTGATAAAGCACCCCTCTTGTAAAGTTGTACCCAAAATATAAAATTATTTATTCTTTAAACTGATCATGAAACATAATCACTGACTAATCAGTCATAAGCCAGTATAAAAACATTATAATATGGCAAAATACAGTAATGTAGAAGTACATATTAATATCTCATAATATAAAAAAAAGTCACAATCACATTATAAATTGCTACAATTTTGGGAAAAAAAGGAATTAAAAAAGGGAGAGACTATTTCTAAAAAAAACGAATTATTTAAAAACAGTCAGGTTGACATAATTATATAAAATAAAGGAAGACAAGTTAGATGATAAGAGAGAACAAATATTCTAATATTTTTTTGGCGCACTCTTCACAAATTTTCTTCTAATGCTTCAGACAGGTTGGAGTATCACATTTCACACTATCATTCTTTTTAGAATGAATGTGGTAGGGGTGAAAATGGAAATTTTTCTTTTTCTAAAGTCTATTTGTAAAAGTCTATGCAGATAAAGCTGCAGCCTAATCTACTCCCACAGCTTGTCAGCTACTGAGAGAGTAGAAAGACTACATAGTACCTATATGTTCATCAAGCAGAAGTACGCTCATAAATAAGGTTCATGAGTATGGCAATTGCGTTACACAGATTAGTGAGGGAGTTTTGTAAGAAATTACGAAAATGAATGGTTTGCAAAAATTCAATAGAAAATTCATGATTAGTTTTTATGCACAGACAAAATGAAAAAAAAAAATTAAGGAATTCACATGAATGTGCTCTGACGATACTAAAATGACGTTAGTAGGAACATCTGCCTGATAGAAAGATACAAAATCATTACATTAGTGAGAACATCCATCTGACGGACGATGTAGGTCAAAGAAAATGTTACCTTATCTGCTTAGGAACTAATGGCAAACAGCTAACCACTGCTCTACTCAAAGGGTAGGATTAAACTAAAGTAAATACAAAATTATTTATCAGTGTTCAATTCCTAGCTAAATCTGATAGCCTAATTATGAATCATATCCGTCTGACTGACAGATGTTCCATTCAAAAGATTGAAGTTATGATTAATGCTACAAAATATTGGATTTTTTCAAATTCAAATGAATTTAGCACACATACGTTTCATAATTGAAAATTTAATAATTATTAAACAAATTTTAGGTTTAAAAGAATATTACTGTTTGATTGTACTTTTTTTTTTATTAGAACGGTGAATGTAAAACAAAAATGAAAAGGAAAGAGAGAGGTATGGTTCATTCAACACTTGAAGAAAACTATGGTGCAGTAATAATAGCTAATCACGATGCATTGACTAACTTGTTCCATCAGGTAGATTTTTAACTTTACTTCAATTACATGATTAACTATTCAGATTTTTAATTTTTTTTCTCATAAAATTGCTTCATTAAAAAAAAAAAAGTAAATACTAGGTTGTTACAAAAGTCCTTGTGCATTAGTATAGCTTTATTTCAGATAACATATTTTAAACATTATTGAATACTTCTCTTCAAAATAAAGTCCATTGTTTTAACTACTTTCACCCATCTTAATGCCAGTAATTCGATTTATTGCGGTTACTACCCCTTTGGTTTTGAGGCAAAGAACTCTTCACATCCAATTTTTCCGTCCTCGTAATTATCAAAGATCCAACCTTTTAAAAAAATGAGCCATTGATCTAAACAAACCATAATCTGATGGTGCAATATCTGGGCCTTACGCAGGATGAGGCAAAACGTTTACTCCTTACAGTTCCGATAATTTTTCCTTGATCAAACGAGAACAAAGTGTAGGGACATTGTCGTGTTGCAAAATGGCTTGGTTCCTGTTGCCCTGTTGTCTAGCTGTTCACAGTAAAGGTTTGAGTCCACTGACCGATTACCATCAGGAACAAGCTCAAAATGCAAAACGCCTTCAAAGTTCCACCAAACACAAAGCATCACTTTTTTCTCAGACCGATCTTGGCGAACCTCCGGTTGTGCAGCTTCACCTGGCCATGCCCATTCCTTATGTTTGCTAGGGTTTTTTTAAAATATCTACTTTTCGTCACTTGTGATTTTTTTTTCAGAACCTGTCATCTTTTGGATTTTTAAGCAAAATTTTTCAAATATTAACTCGTTGCTGGGTTTGGACCTCTGTCAAGTCATGATGGATCCGACGTTTGTCTTAAATTAAGATGACGAGCCACTGTGGCATTAGAAGCTTCTACCACAGCCGATAAATCACAAGTAGTTGCATGTGGATCTTAGTTCACACATTCAAGAAGAACTTCATCATCAACGACCGATGGGCGACCTGATCTGGGTTCATCATTATTGAAACACCTGAACCAATGTGCAGCAGTATTTCGATCGATAATTGACTCTCCTTTTATGGTACAAATTTCTTCAGCGGCTGCCTTTGCGCCTAAACCTTTTTCAAATAATGTCTCAAAAGACCACAAATCATGATTTTTCTTCTGACATTGCATATGCGTTTTTAAAATGTAAACCCCATAAAGCCAGCTCAAGTCACAAGGAATTAAAGGATTAGTCTAAGTAAACATTGATATAAATGGTATGAACAAAAACATTCTTATAGGATTAATTTTGAGAGTTGGAATTAAGAGTTATGTTCATGTACAAGGACTTTTATAACAACCTAGTATAGAAATTATGAAAAATAAATCACTGTTCCTTTAAAGAATTATGTCTGGAAAGCATTTGAACATTCTAATCCCTTAAATATTTTATATAAAATTGTTTGGTTATTTATCTTAGTTATAATTAATCATTATTGAAGCAATCTTAAATATAAAGAGGTTGACTCTATGTCAAATTTAGCATCCTATCATCCATTCCTTCAAACTGATTATGAGCCATAAAATGAGGGAGATCATTTAATTTCTAATAAATATTCCTTATATCATTTCTCAATTATCTCTTGACTGTTTAACAATTAAATATGTCTTAATCTTCTAGATAATGAGTAAAAAACCAGATTTGCCCAATGAAATGCAAGGAATAGAATGGAAATGGAATTCTTTTGATGTAGATGAGGAAGAGATCCAGAAAATAGGAAATTTGACATTCATCAATGCAAGGATTAAGGAAATACCGCTTACTCTATCGCTAACATCGATAGAATCCAGTATTCCTGACATTATGGAACCTCTTGCTCAATTCAGATGCACTGTACCAATAAAATGTTTGCAAAACGGGAGTAATGGTAAGTAATATTTTGTTTAAGCATTTGACAGAATATTTCACCTGTTTTGATGAGTTTTCAAGAACAATATTGTTTGAATTTAAATCTATTGGGTTGTCCGGAAAATAATGTAGGATTTTGAGTTTTCTTTAAAATAGCCCTCTATTTAACAAACTGTATACGTTTACTGGATTATTCATTTGTGTGAATATCAACACTTATTAATCCTCTTCCAAACGATAATGTTTGTTTACCTCAGTAGCATTTTGCTGCTTAGAACTAATTCAGTCTTTAATAAGATGTCAACGCGTGATTTTCGTATAATTTTGTTTTACGAGTTTAAACTCGGCCGGAATGGGGCCCAGATGGCCAGAAACATCAATCAAGTCTGGGAGGAGGGCAGTATTAATGAGTGCACTGTTCAACGGTGGTTCAAAAAATTTCGGGAGGGAAACTTCAGCCTTGAACACTAAGAAGATCGTGGAAGGACTTCCTCTCTTGATGACGATGTTCTGCGGGCTGTGGTGGAAGAAAACCGCAGAACAACTGTTCGAGAACTTGTAGGGAAACTTAACCTTAGCAAATTGACCGTCGATGACCACCTCAAGGCGATTGAAAAGGTAAAAAAGCTTGATAGTTGGGTTCCACATTCACTAAATGACATGACCGCCAAAAAAACCCAGAGTTATGAAGTTTGTGCTACACTTCTTTGCCGAAACAAAAACGACCCTTTTCTGTCCAGAATTGTTATTTATCATGAAAAGTGGATACCTTACGTTAACAGTAGATGTTCTGGACAGTGGCTCGACAAAGGAGAAGCAGAACATTTTCCTAAGCCCCCAACTTATATAAAAAAGGTGATGGTTACTGTTTGGTGGGCTCCATTTGATTTGATACACTACAGCTTCTTAAATCCTGGATAAACCATCAATGCTGAATCGTATTGTAACCAAAATAATGCAATGCATCAGAAATTGACAATAATGAAGCCATCTTTGGTCAATCTGAAGGGGTCCATTTTGTTGCTAGACAACGCCCGGCCACATGTCTCACGTGTGATGTCACAAAAACTGTTGGAGCTTGGAAATGAAACTCTGCCACATCCGCCATACTCTCCAGACCTCTCGCCTACGGATTATCATTTTAGACGCCTGGACCACTACTTATATGACAAAAAATTTAATGGACAAAGGGAATTAGAAAATGCATTTTTGGAGTTTATCAATTCTAAAGATGGGAAATTCTATTCAGACGGAATGGTAAAGTTGCCAACACGTTTGATTAAATGAAAAAATTGTAAATCTTTCTTTTTTAAACCAAAATCCTGCTTTATTTTCCAGACAACTCGATAATATCTCATAAGTGTTAATAATTATTATGCAGAATCTATAACTTTTATTTTGTATTATTTTCACTTTACTGGGTGTTATATTTTGAAGTAATTTATATGTTATAATTACAGTAATTATGTTCTATGTGAAAAAACGGGGGTGGAACAGAAATAACACATTGCCAAAAATTTTTTATCACTCAGATATAAATAGCATTGATTTCTTCTTGCCCTTTAAAAAATTGCCTGAATGACATTTGGTGACAGCGCCAGCCACCCTCAAAGAGATGACATTTCTCTCAAAACTCCAAGCAAAAGTCGAAATGTGTGAGCCATAAATCTCTATTTTGTTAAAACCACATAGGTTCCATACAACATAGAACATATGATAGTCTCCAACAGGTGAATGTAATCTGCAGAGTTCAGAGTTACTGTTGCACCTCCTCATGGAAGTACAACAAAGCCACAAGCAGCTGCCCATAGTTATCTCCAGTGATAAAATATTTCCAGGAACATCTTCAGCTATGCACAATTATGGCCTACATTTGGAAGATGTAATTTTTAATACGACTGCTGGGGCCGTAGCTGATACAGCTCTGAGGTTCCTGCCCAATGTACCAGGGCCGTAGCATGTGTGGCTCAAATTATGTTGACTTTAAAAGGGCCTTCCTCCCTTCCCCTTGTTTGTTTTAATATATAAAATTAAAAAATATGTATACAATTTAAATCAGTAATATTAATTAATATTTTTTATATATATTATTAACACGAAAAACTTATAATATTACAGTGCCACGAGGTACTCTTTGAAATAATCAGGTGGCAGTCAAGATGTTAAAAGCCTCTGAAATAAAAATATTTTCAATTTACTTTTTGGAAATAAATAAAAAAAATTCTAAAGACATTGGTTTGTTTTTTACAGTCCCTCAAAATGTGCCAGTTATTTCTGCCCCATTCTTTATTGATTAATTATAATATTTTAGGATACATAGAAAAGAAAAGTAAATAGTATATTGAAATAAAGTATTTATTTAAAGGATTTACTGTATAAAATGTTATTCATTTGTTGTCATTGATTTTGAGAATACTATTCTGACATTTTACATTTTGATAATAATTTAATTCTCATACATTTTATTTTTTTAACCAAGCAACCTAATTAAGAATCCAAACTGCAATCAAATATTAACTAGTAATCTATATTTTTCTATATTATAGCATTCATTACTGTAATGAGAAGGAAAAAAATTGAGCGACTTTCGTCATTTGCAAAGAAATTAGAAAAAAGTGCTGAAAGTGTGAGAGAAGGTGTTTACATTTTATTACAAGTTGTTAAATACTTATCAGTTTCTAAGGGGAAAGTTAATGCTGAAAACTTCATAGTTTTCACATCAGAAAATTCTCCATCAGCCGCATATTTACCTGCTGAGGTAAATATTTTGATAATTATTCAAAAACAGGAATTTATTTTTATTAGTTTTAATGATTATATATTATAATAAATTAAAAATGATGAAACTATGATTGACTGTAGAACTAATTGTAGGAGAAGTTGGTTGTGTAGTGTGATCAGTGAAGAAGAACACAAATAAGAGACTTATTTAATTGTGTGCCGACATTTTAGCCTAAGTTTTAGGCCATCATGAGGTTTAAGAAACACAAGATAACAGTAACAGTAATAAAATATAGCAACAAACAATTATATAAGAAGATAACTACTAATACGCAATTAAAATGCAGTATCTTAACTACTAATATGCAATGAAAATGGAGTATCTTAACTACTAATATGCAATGAAAATGGAGTATCTTAACTACTAATATGCAATGAAAATGGAGTATCGTAACTACTAATATGCAATTAAAATGCAGTATCTTAACTACTAATATGCAATGAAAATGCAGTATCTTAACTACTAATATGCAATGAAAATGCAGTATCTTAACTACTAATATGCAATGAAAATGCAGTATCTTAACTACTACTATGCAATGAAAATGGAGTATCTTGATATATTTTTCATGCTCAAATAATTTCATACTAGCTTCGAGTATGAAGAATATGTATATATTCTTCAAGATACTCCATTTTCATTGCATAGTAGTAGTTATCTTCTTATATAATTGTTTGTTGCTATATTGTATTACTGTTACGGTTGTTATCTTATTTTTCTTACCTCTAATGATACCCTAAAATTTGGACCGAAATGTAGGCACACAATTAAATAAATCTCTTATTTGTGTGTTCTTCTTCACTGACCGCACCTCTTAACCAACTTCTACAAATAATAAATTAACTTTTATGCTTAATATTTGCTTTTACTTTTGTTATAACTGTTCATTTTATTAATTTAAAAAAATTGAATTTAATTGTTTTTAAATTATAATTATTTTTATTTACAATTTGGAAATTAAATATAAAAAGGTATGATTGTACCTAGAAATAAATTAACAAATGACCGGTTTTTAAATAATGTATAAATTGCATCTGCTCTGGTGAAAATACTATACACAAACCATCAGAATGTAGGAATGTCCTATATTAATCTAGAAACTGTCAGAAAACTAAATGTAAATACTAGACACAAACCATTAGGCTGTAGGAACATGAATATAGGAAAAAATAAAACTCAATAAGTCTCAATAAATATTAACAAATGAAACTCAATAAATATTTCTAATCATAGTTTAAAAGGGCATGCCTGATTTGTTTATTTGTATACATTTGAGTTTTGTCTCTACAAAAAGTTTGAATTATTATATACAAAATAATAATTAGAAATGGAAGGTAGAAAAATCCTTCTTAAAATATTTTTGGTTTGGCTATGTATAGTTGGATTTACATAAAATGATGCTTGAGACCCGCAATAAATGGAAAGCGCTGTTGCCACTCTTTGCACAACTTCTCTTTTAACCTCTTGAGCCTTTTACTTCGATAATGTCAATCATTAACCAACTAATGATCGGTTATTGATGAAAGACGATTGAGGGCTGATAATAACCAAAATGGAAAGGAAAGGTATTGAAAGATAAATTACCAAACTTATTGCAAATAGTTGGAGACATTTTCCCTGTAAAAATGAAATAAAATCCACCACAGGTTATTCAAAATTATCATTTTTAATATAAGTGTACAATGGAACCAAGTTGATTACACAAACATTTTAATAGGTGTAAAATTATTGTTTTAAAGCGTTATTTTATATATAAAATAGGAGGTTAAGGAGGAAAAAGAGTGTGAAAACTTGAAACTTTATTCTCCTTTAACCTATGCTATTATTTTAAATCTATCTATCAGTGGCACAACTCATTGCTAAGTCAAGATCTGTTGTAACAGCCTTCGCCATGTGTCCCGGTCCTGTGCTTTTACTTTTTTTATAACTATTCATTTTATTAATTTAAAAAAATTGAATTTAATTGTTTTTAAATTTTAATTATTTTTTACCATCCAATGCCATATTCCAAGCAACATTTGGGCATCATGGGTGATTCCATCTCGCAATCGCATCCTAGGTCTTCCTTTATGCCTGGTCCAAGGATTTCTTATAGAAAAGTCCTCTTTGGGATGGAATATCCTGTCCTTATATCCAGCCCACCTAACCTTCTGAGTGAACCTGGCTATATTTGGTTCCTTGAAGAGGGCATACAATTCATTATTGGTCCTTCGATGCCAGCCATGATTCCACGATAGATTGATCAGAGAATCTTCCTTTCATGAATTAATAAAGCCGATTCATCCAACTTGCTCAGTGTCCATGTCTCAGAGCCGTAACTCAGGACTGGCCGGACTAAGATTTTATAGAGTTGTACTTTTGTTGCTCTCAGGAGCAGGTAGCTACGGAAATGATTACGTAAGCCGTAAAAGCATCTACTGGACTTACTGATACAAGACCTAATTTCCCTGGAGACGTCGTTTTCCACATCCACTTGCCAGCCAAGGTATATAAATTTGTTTACTTTCTCAAATTTCTAGTCCCCAATTCGGACTTCCTCGCCATGTACTGCTTGTTCTCCTGATACCTTGTACTTTGTTTTTCCCTCATTTATTACTAAGCCCATTTCTCCTAGTAGCCTCAGCAAGGACAATGAATGCGTCGGAAACAGCCTGAAATGATCTTCCCATTGATATCAGTATATTATTTTAAAGTTTATTTGATTTGGGGTAAATTAAGTAAAATTGCGGGGCACAGCTAGTTTGTTGATAAAACTAATTCAATAAAATATTTTAAAGTTATATTTAAAGGTATAATTTATGTTTTGATGCTCATTTATTTTCCTGTTGATAAACATTTTCAATTGTATATTAATTTACTTTTTAGTACCTATACCATGAATCTTCCTGAATCTATCTAACAAAAATTAATTATTGTGATAAAGCTTATGTAACATTTAAAGTAACTAAATAATTAAAGAAATTAAGTAATAAAATAAAATTGTCCTAATCATCGTCTATTTTTCCTGAAGTCAGTGGGGAGAACTTTCTGAATTATTGATAGTTTTTCTATCGATAATAGCCAATTATCAACTCGCCAATCCCTACTGAAAGGTTGTAGGAGTGGGGAGAGGGGAAGAACTGGCAACAGTGGAGATGCGCTCTCTCAAAGAGGGTCGACTCAAGGCATCTCCTCCCACCCGCATCTGGCAACACTGTTCCAAATAACGCTTTCATACCAAGCATCTATTTCCGTGAACCCAACTATAGTTATAAGGAGCTTTGGATCTTTCACCATTATGATTATTCTAATTTATCTATGGTGATTGTTTATGATTCTCATACATATTTTATACATGAATAGCCTATTAATATTTTATTAATAACTTTTATTTATTTTATAGAACTTTCATAATTTTTCTATTTGTTGTGTAATGCTCCTAGTCTAAGACCTTTTATCTTCCCACTGCTTCCTTTATCTGTCATACTTCTTTCTTTCAGTAAGTTGTTAATAATTCTTTTAGGCCATTTCTCTGCAACTCGGATAATATGACCGCCCTGTATGAGTACAGTCTTATCTTATTCCATATTTCTTAGTTGGGAATGTTATGATGGCATGAAATTCTATTGGTTCCTCTTTAGAATTCGATATCCTAATTTTTTTTTTTATACCCAAGTTATAGAGTAAACTATATGATTTTTTTTTGTAATACTTCTTTATTCCATTATATAGAATTCTAACAACGAATCAGCTACTGACCCTCTTGGTACTTTTGGTATTATATATTCATCAGATGTGTTCTTTCTGATATCTCCATTATCCTTATTTCTTGATTTTTTTTTTTTTTACAGCTATTCAATCAATTATTTACTTAATGGAATGTAGTGTAGTATTGAAACTAGAGTGAGATACTGTTACTAGAAATAAGTGAAAAAAGTTACTTGTTAACACTTAGCATTCCGTTGCCGCCAATAATGTAGCATTTGAAATATGAGCTTTAAATCCACTCTTACTGCTGTGGTGACAGGAATGTTTCACTTACTTGATCTCTTGGGTATAGACTGATGCGTGTATTATATACACTTCTGTATAAATTACTCCAACCATTATATTAGTTATATTAACTATATAACTAATATAGTGCTGGAGTTGTTTGTTGTACTATATTAGTGACTAGGCTAGAGTACAAAGGGTTAATATTTAATATGATTAATAACAAATCCCTTTTTAAATACATATAAAAATACCTTTCAATTTAACAGCCTCAGTTGGTTTGTTTCTAAGGAAAGTGAAACAATTTGTGCTGAAGACTGCCTCCGTGAGATGTGTAAACAACTACTTGGACCTCTGCCGCTTGGAAGGGTGCTGGAGAAGTGTAATATTGGAGAGGCAGAGGGTGTGCTCGAGGTGTGGTTGTGGGGGCCAGCATCTCCCCTCGCCCTGCCTTCACTCGCTCGATGGCTCGACTTGGAGCGGGCCAACTTCCTCAACACTCTAGTAAGCTACAGGAATAATGCTGTGGTCGATAAGGAGCAGCTTGCATTCCTTGTCCGTGCTACTCCAAAATCAATAGCCCATTCTTCTCAGATTATTGAGCACAATGCATCATAAAACATTTCTGTGCTCAGAGGTATAAAATAATTTTAATCTAAAAGTTATTTAAATACTCATTAAATATACACAAGTTGTTATTGAACTGAATCTATTCATCTGTTTATATTTTTTTGACTGTTTTTTATCATTAGATTTAAAAAAAAAACAAATAAATATTTATAAATAATATTTTATTGATAATTTAGAATGTAAGCTAGTGCCATTGTTGCTTATGAGATAAGACTTCAATGATTTTAAATTTCTAGTATGTGAAACGTCCTTATAAAAATTGCATAGCAACTCATAACAATAAATCTCAAAACAGACATATATTTATTAAGATATTGTACTTATATTAATCATGATATTATTTAGTTCTTAGATTACTTTTATATGTGAATATTTAAGAATAAATTTGTTGATTTTTAACTTTTCTGTGTATTACTGTTCCTTGTGATTCTATATGACTTTCTTTATTCTCAAATCTTAAAGATTTTTATTTTTAACATTTATTCAGTGGTTGTCTCATGTTGTATTGGTTAGTATCTTTGAATAAAAACCATGCAGATAAGTTCATTCATCCTTTTAAGGATATAGTGATCCCATGAATTCTCATTTACTCCAGTCCAAACAATAGAATTGACTTTGACTGCCCAAAACTATCAATATCGTCGAAAACAATTCAACAGTTTAGAAGGACAAGGATAGTACTTCATTTTAAAAAATTACTTTTTTGCCTCAGGGAAAAATTATGTGAAAAATTAAATATAGTCGAAGTTAACTAATTCGAAATTAGGAATAATTCAAACTTTCCCATTGGTTCCTTGTTTTTCTATTCAACTCAATGTAAAAAAATCATCTGTAATTCGATTCTTATTTGGATAAATTGATGTGAAATCTATAATATTCCCGTGAGAAGACAAATACATAATGCAATGATAAAATGTTAATGAAGTATCATTAAATAAAATAATTTTATCAAAAGAAATAGGCTTATAAAGAATTTTATTTTAAAGAGAAAAAACTATTGACATTAAAATTATTAGTGTTAAAATCAAGTAAGCAGTGGAATAAGTGTTGTTTTTTTTTTAAGATAAAAAAGTAGAATTTTACATATATTAAAATAAAAATATATTTAAAATAAATTTATTTTACAAACATGGGAATATGTTTTATTTAAGTAAAATGTGAATGTGAACATTTAAAAGAAATCAAGAAAACAAAGAATAATACTAATTTGATTAAGCCTTCTTGATTAGTAAGTCATTCATGGGGAGAGATGAACAGCGATCTGTACAGTAATAAGCATCTGTTGTTTGTTAGATGGCTAGGAGTGAGGACTTGATCTTGGCCATGGAACGGACAAAGTGTCTTATATTGAACCAAGTCTATTTTAAATGTCTTAAAATCAGTATATGAGTTTTAAAAGTAAAGTTAAATATAGATCAGTGAGTAAAGACCAATTTTAAATGGTAGCATAGTCTAGCTGTGAAACATTGTTACTTGGGATTAAGAAAAAGAAGATGAATATTAAGCAGTATTTTAGAAGACATCTATTAATGTATCAGAATAAGATTTATTATTTTGCTGATAGAATTTAAATTTTAGAATTAAGATATGTATAATTTTATTTTGTTATTTTTCTAATATTCCACATTACTAAATCGATCCATGTATATTTGTAAAAACTTATCATTTTAATACATTTCTAAATCTTTTGATCATTCAATTTTCATAATTTTTATTTTCATAAGTAATAAATTGACTTTTCCTTATTGTATTTTCCATCAGTTAATTTAGAACCAGCGCACCAAACAAAATAATTTTTATTCAAGACTCTCATAAGTCACTGAAAGTTAAAATAATAATAATTAAAAAGAAATTTTAGTAAAAAAACAAATATTTTAATAATCTATCCTACTATAATAATAGTACATTATTATAATAACTGTTTCTTTATTATTTATACCAGTGCGTTGGTAAACCAGGTGTCATATGTTGGGTTATAGGCATTTTTGAAGTTACAGATATTCATTGAGAACCTAAATTGTTTTAACATTATTATTTATTTATTTTAAGAGGACCACTCTTTGATTTATCGTTCTTAAAGTAATTTTGAACACTCAGAAGATTTCACATGATTGGGATTTAACTAAACTCTAAAAATTATTTTAAAAAATAATAATAGAACACTGAGATCAATAAAACAAAACAGAGAACTGGCCACACCTCTCCCCTCCATCATCCTCTGCCCAGCCGCCTTCCCAAATCTCTCGGACGACAAAAGCATACATTTTTCTTAAAATAAGTTGAATTTAGATTCAACTCATTTTAAGAAAAATATATATATAAGAAAAATTTATTGCTATTTTTTAATTGATATATTTATACATATTAATTAAAAATATGGATGATAATATTTATGTTTGCTGTACAATTTGTATACCATGTTTTGCAATATATTATTTTAATAACTTTTAATACACATTCTCAACAATTCAAAGATACTTCAGAATTTAATTGTTCTTTTATTTAGTGGAACTTGTTTAATTCGAAGCTTTATGGGCCACTGAAAAATTTTGCTGACATTTTTTTTTTACCTATGTTTATACTATATTCAGGGAGTTGAAAACAGATATTCATTAATTTTTTGCAAGTCCAGGTTTTTTTTTTTAGCACCCGTTTTTTATTGCTGAATCAGCCTATTTTGCATTTTACAGAGGTTTGCGTTAAATCCTTTAGCTCCTTGCTTATTGAAGATATTTGGTTCAAACAAAAACCATGTTAAAGAGCATAAAAATTGAGCATTTTCTGTCCAGTAACCATCCCTCTACTTAATTGTAGATAAAAACTAATAACGTTTTCTGAAAATTTTGGATTTTTAAAGGGTGCCCTTTCTGAGATATTTATAATTGAAAGTGCCATTAAACATAAAGCATGTAATTCTCAGACCTGAAACTTTAGAGAAATACTATACTATGGGCACTATAACCTAAAATATCTGATGCGGACAACACATTACTTCCTTGCACGCCTATTAAACTATAAATCGCCTATTAAACTATAAATCGGTGGCTAAACGACACTTGACGTCGCGACATCCATCTATTGACACCCACACACATAGACACATTCTTGTTTCTGGAGGTCTCATTCCGTTATTATATGCAACCTCCTTCCATCAAGCCGCCGATTTTTAGTCAACAATACGCTCTGTAATAACAATTACTTTACTTTTAATGGCGCTACAGTCCGATGTGGACTTTGGCCTCCTCAATGAGCCTTCGCCAGATGGCTCGGTCTTGTGCAGCCGCTTTC
The DNA here is from genome assembly GCA_948150685.1 of Rhaphigaster nebulosa. Classification (NCBI taxonomy): domain Eukaryota; kingdom Metazoa; phylum Arthropoda; class Insecta; order Hemiptera; family Pentatomidae; genus Rhaphigaster; species Rhaphigaster nebulosa. Next base: position 93,925,865 of record OX411309.1, on the reverse strand, counting down.
CAATTTTGTGCGTTTAAAAGAGTCGGGGCATCCCTGGTGACAGCGTCCTCCCATCTCAGCTTTGGTCTTCCTCTTCCTCTTGACCAGTCCAGCTTCCCTACCAGCAGTTTCTTCGGGATTTCTTCCTCATTCATTCTTGATACGTGGCCTGCCCATCTCAGTCGACCACGCTTCATACAACATATGACGTTTACTTCCCCAAAGAGTTCATAAATCTCCATTTTATAGCGCCTCCTCCACTGGTTGCATTCGTTCTTAACGGGTCCAAATATATGGCACAAAATCTTTCTTTCAAATATAAGTAGCTCTTCAATGCAATAATATAAAAGTAAAAAATAACTTAATAATTTCTGCTTTTATATTATTTAATGAAAAAAATAAATGTTTCCATGGAAACTAAACTGTAACTCTAGGAATATATTTTCAGCTTGACAGACCAAAAATATATGGTGTACAGAATTGTCATACTAAAATTGTTTAAAAATCTATTTTATTGTACTTTTGTTTATGTAAACTTTTTAAAATTGTTTAAAAGATTATTATAACAGGGTATTAAATGGAAAGTTTTGTGATGTGCGCACTAAGCCAATTTTTCATTTACAATTAAATAAAGACATGTATACTGGATAGAAAATATTGTGCATTTTATACTCTTTTAAACATAGTTTTTGTTTGAACCAAATATCTTCAATACGCAAGAAGCTGAAGAGTTTAACACAAATCTTTGTAACATGTAAAATAGGCTGATACAGCAATACAAAATGAATATAGTATAAACATAGGTAAAAAAATAAATAAATTTTGTCAGCAACCTTTTCAAATAAAATTTGTTGATCTGAAATGAATTGACCCTAATGTAATTGTACACATACATATAATTTAATTTGGCTAGTATACCATTACTTAAAATGCTGTGTAAATTATAATAAAGTTTGAACAAATGCTGGTTTTGTTTTTCTGAATTGTTTTAGTGTTTTATTATTGGATGTAAGCACATATTAAACACCCCTTTCTCCCAAAAATTTGAATGAATGAATATTTTATTTGCTTTCAGGCTTTACCTCATACCAATAGAGTGGGGTCTCCAAAAACAATTATAGAGAAGGTACATTTGTGGACTCAATGATCACAATGGATTTTTTTATAAATATCAATAAATTCTCTAGGGTAGGAGAGAAAAAAAAACTTGTTTAATTCGTAATTTTTCAGTGGCCCCTTCAGCTTCGCATTACGCAAGTTCCAGTATACAAACTAATAATTAAATTATGAATTACCTTTGAATTGGTGAGAACGTGCATTAGAAGTTTTTAAAATAATGTCTTGCAAAAAATGGTATACAAATTGTACAGCACACATGATATCATCATCCATATTTTGAGTTTATGTGTATATTTTCAACATTTAATGCTGTTTTTAGATTTAAGTAATTTTAAGAAAAATATATGCTTTTATTGGCCAAGAGATTTGGGAAGGCGGCTGGGCAGAGGATGATGGAGGGGAGAGGTGTGGCCAGCCCTTTAACCAATTGCTTGCATCCAGGGTTGCTGTTTCCCTCATATGTCTTGGCCTTGCAACAAACCAGTTATATTTTTGTTTTATTTATCTCAGTGTTCTATTATTAATAATAATAATAATAATAAACCTGTTCCACTACAACCCGTGAAGGGTCTTGGGCTCAGTACTTGGGTAAGGACCGTACTGTTTCAAAGCCAACAGTTGTGTAAGGAGGTGATTTGGCCGAGATCACGCTCAACCGCCAGGTTTTTCCCCCAATTAAGGGTACCCACTTTATAGAGGCTGGGTGAGCCCCAGGAGGGTCCCCCGATCCCACCGGGTCGATCCGCGACTGAATACAGAATAAATAATTATCTGCCTCAGCCGGTCTCGAACCCGGGACCTTCAGATTAGTAGCGCAGTGCCTAACCCACTGAGCTACTCCGCTCCCTATTATTGTTGTGTTCTATTATTATTGTTTAAAATATTTTTTACAGTTTAGTTCATTATTATTATTAGTTTTAATAGTTAAGTTCCATTTTTGTGAAGAAAAGTATTACTAATGTCTGGTGAATGCAATGCAATAGAAGGACCGATTATCAAGAAAGAATGCAAAATGCTGAAATCCCTATCACGTGAATTGCTTCTGAATGTTCAAAATTACTTTAAGGAAGAGCAATCAAAGGGTGGTCCTATAAACATAAATAAATTTTGATGTTAAAACAATTTAGATTCTCAATGAACATCTATAGCTTCCTAAAATGTCTGTCTATACCCAGGCTTATGGTACCTGGTCCACCAACTGCTAATTAAAATAATAAAGAAAAATCAGTGATATCATAGTACTATTATTATAAAAAATTATTTAATACAGATGAATGCAAAAATAAAATTAATTCCTAAAGTTTAAATTTTTTTTATTTGTGCCGTTTTTTCTATAAAATCGTTATCAGGATGAATTTCCTACCATTTCAAGGAAAACAAAAGTCTGTATTTGTGACAAGGAACAATAACACACCACAAGGATTATCATGCAATAATTTCAATTAAATAAGAAAAATTAATACTCACTGAAAAGAAACAGGTAATTACAAAAGAACATATAACTACAATATGTTGCTTCCATACAGTATTTAATAACGACTAGTGAAAACAATCAATCCGGGATATACGTCTAAATACATAAAAATAATTAATTTAAGAAAAACTATAGAGCAAAAAATAAATCAAAATGGTCTCAAAAATAAGTATAAATAATGAACAATTAAATAATATATACAGCATGGTCCATAATATATACACAAACATTTCTATAAATTAATTTTTTTAACAATTTAAACAGTATAGTACAAAATTAAGATTATTTAACCGCCATATAATATACATAATAATTCTTAATTAGCACACCCAACAAACTATGTATATCACAAAATTTTAATAACTAAACTCATAATATGCTAATATAAGACATGTGAGCATTAAAAAATAAAATCACTGCATAACAATAACATCCATACATATGATTAAAATGTTTGAAAAGAATGATTAAGGCATAAAACTTCAGCACAGTTTGAAATTATTTTTCAATAAGTTTGATTTTTTTTTCCATTAATTTTTTCTCCCTCTCGCCCCCTCCCCCCAACCTGATAATTTAATGTTATAAATGTTTATATATACACTAATTACTAGAATATAAATATAATCCTCAATCAGTATCTCCACTAAATAATATTTTACCAAAAAATATGTTAAAAACACTAAACCAACATTTATCTTTATACTAGAGCATTAATATACAATATAGAATTTGTAACTTTATTATTTATAACTCAGATCAATGGATTTCCAATGTATGACGAATGCTACACATGAAAATTCAACACCTTTATCAAGAAGAAGCAAATCCTTTTATGAAAATTAAGGGCTCCAAACAAGTGTATTTCAAATTAACTTCATGTGGTAATATGTTATTGATATGAAATGTTTAATAACAAATCAATACTAGATTTAGGCTTAAAGGTAAATGAATATTAATTAAATATTATCTTTACCTTATATTTATCTAATTTAAATAAAAGAAAAAGTGGATCAGATTGATGATTTGAACTAAATATATAGTGCTGTTTACTGAAAAACTTAAAACCATGAAAGGTAATCAATTGATTCAGTGTGATTAAAAAAGGAGAATGAAGGAAGAAACTAAGGGATATTTAAGTGATTTATCAATACAATTTAGTACGCAAGTGCTTTGGATCCTATTTAGACATAGAGACCTAAGGAGAGGAAGGTTCTAATCCTATTCAGCATAAAACTGGCTGTCTTTTCGGTTCTTTTCCACAGCAGTCTCTAACCAACAAAAACAAGCTTTTTATAGTTTCTTTAAAGAGTTTTTCATACATTGACATAGCAGCTAAAGCAATCCCAATCAATGGGAGTTAAGACAAACATGTTGCCATGAGAAGGAAAATTTTAGAACTCAAAATGATTCCTCATAGAAAAATATAAGGATATGCAATGAAGTAAAAATTCTTATTTTTAAAGCATTACTCCTCCCTACCCTGTGTATCGAAATGAAGTTGCTTTATCATTGACAGACAAATGAGCCAAATAAATAAATCCGACATAGTAGCAGGCCAAAGCAAAAAATACTGTGTAGGGAATGAGGACAATCATGAGAATTCTGTTAAAAGATTATACAAGAACCAACACTTATGTTAAAAGTTACTTTCCATAAATGCTGACTAAAGTTAACATTTCGTGTAACTGTCGCCTGTAGCAGCTGGCAGTGTGCATTTCATTGAAACTGTCCACCGAAGTGGCCAACTCCTCTCGCACTTAACATCTTAGATTAAAAAATTGTTACATCAAAATGTTAGGTTTAAATTTAATGGTTTTAATTGTACCACAAGGTTAGTAATACACACCAAAGATAATCAGCAATAATACCAATAATTTGCATAATGATGCCCAACTTCAAGAGCGATGACTTCTTTTAATATTTTGAGTAGAAAATAGAAGATTCAAAGGTGTAATCTCTGATTTTAAATTTATTACTATGGACAGTAATGGCTGTTATTAGTACGATCATTACAGCAATAAATATATATTTGTAATGAAATCACAGCAGATAATGTTTGACATTATGTGATTAGTAAAGCAGTATTTAAGTAAAAAAACATATTTTAATTTATTTATTTATTTAATGTTACTTCAATTCTATAAAATTGATTAGCTATAGTTTTATTTAAATATTTCATTTAATTTTGTCTCGCATGACGGAAAAAAAAGGAAACAATGCAACGTGACCATTATCAAAATTTTTCTTCGACATGATAATGTAATCTAGAATCTTCGCATTATTGACCGTCAGACTGCTTCAGGAGCGGTAGAAGTGAAGCAGATGGGAGATGTCATACCTTGATTGCTGAGCAGTGCCAATTAAATTTGCCCTGTTCAATTTCCTTAAAGCAGAAATCAAGCCAGTCCTTACGGTGGGTAGTACTAGCAAAATTCTATGTTAAGATGGTTCAAACACATTCTCAGGATGAGTCAAGACCAGAACCCAAGGAAAGTAATGAAAGCTTGATTATCAGACAGCAGACCATGAGGAAAGTTTAGAATTATTAACAAGAATTATGTTTACAAGATGGGAGAGGAAAGAAGAAAAACATCTGAATAAATGAGAACCAACAGAATTAGCTCAAACAGCTTAGTGTTCACCATACTGACAGTTAAATGGAGGAAGTAAATGAAGAAGATAAGAGTAACAGATCAACTTAGGATTTATTATTAATATAAAATATCGCTTCATTATTCTTTTAGCTCGGTGTTGAAATTCCCATTTAGACATACAACAGCAAATACCAAAATAGGAGATACTACCTATTCAAATGTACATAAATATTTATGTATAATTTGACTAACTATACTATTCTTTAGATCAAAATAAATTTTATAAAATTTTAGTATTTTTGGTTGGTAAACATGTATATACATCTTTTTCAGATTCTACATGTATATACACCTTCTTTAGATCAAAATAAATTTTATATAATTTTAGGATTTTTGGTTTGTAAACATGTATATACATCTTAATTTTATCAGAAAAATATAGGTTACATTTTCGTTTCTATTAAATTGATAAACTAGCCTGATAATGTATTTATAAATATAAATAAATATGCACAAAATTTTTAATACTATTTTCAAAATGTAAAAGAAAATAATTAGAAACCTGTATTGAAGAGATACCCGTAATCTGTATATCACAAGATAAACGAATTACGAAAGCAAAGGCAGTGACAGTAACTCTTTTGAATGGTGGGTGGATTCTAATGACATGGTAAGCGTTTCACATATTACAATAGTCACATTCTCAAGTAGTCGATCAACTAAACTGAGCAATGAACAATTTTTTTTGTTTTAATTACGTAATTGAAAATTAAAAAAAACCTAGATGGTGCACCTTCTATATGATCTTCAAGAAAATGGATTATATTTGTAAGCGATATAAACGATTTATACCATGGATCTCCAAACTTTTTTGACTAAGGGCCACACTGACTCCTCTACTAAGTCTTAAGAGCCATGGCTCATCATTAGCTAGCTCATCATACCAACATACTCAATTATTAATTACAGCTAAAATATTTGGTTGTATTGTTTGTCAATTATTTCTTAATTGGTCGTTGAGTAAAATCTGATTATCATTTTGTATGATTTGCTAACATTGTAAATTTTACAACATAATTAAAATAAACTATGGCAGGTCGGACTGGAGGTCTTAGCGGGCCGTAGTTAGGAGACCCCTGATTTATACTAACAGTGTACTTAATTCCTAACTGAATTTAACTACATACTGTACTTGAAAATATTTAAATAATGGAATTCACCAAAATTATGAGGATACTTACAGCTTTTACTAATTACAAAAATTGTAACACTAATTACAAAAATATTTTGCCATGTCATAGAGATCACAAGTTGCCATATCGTCACTTAAGAAGCAACATGATATAACTCATTAATCATGTTGCAGTAATTTTGTTTCTTTAATGGCAGATTATGACGTGTTTCCAATCAATCTGATTTTTCTTAAGTGAATCCTACAAAGTAATACTTTGTACATACAGAAGCCCTAATATCTGAAATTGGGCTCTGTTATATTGTGTCTAAAGTGACGATATGTTATAATTTTAAAAAATCTTACAGAGCTACACATGCCTTCACATTATGTGTACTCTGTAATATGCATATAACATTATGCATCATTCATATGAATCCTAAAGCATAAAAATAAAAAAAACTTTCACAATGCCAGAAGCATTATCAATTTAATAAAACATTAAACAAATTTAAGGAAATTTTATTTTTTTAAAATTAAATTTCATTATGCTTCAATACTACTGAAAAGACAATACAAACTTCAATTTAATTTTTTTAAATTTCTGTCATGATAATTATTTTTCTAACACTTCTAGAATACAAAAATAAACAGCTCTCATAATGAAAATAAAAATAACAAATTACAATGAAAAAATAAACTAAAAATTAACCCTAAACTTGTCTAAGGTTAATCCTACTTCTACAACAAATTACTATAACAAATTGGCTTTGGACAGCAGTCCATAAATCAGCTTCGAATGTGGTAACTCTATTTTATCACTTAAAATCTACAAACGAAAAAATAAAATAGATAATATGATTTTTGAGTGCTAACTAGAAAATGCACAGAATATAAACAGATAAAAATTAAAATAATTCAAACAAAATTGTTCATTGAAAATACATAAAAACTATATTAAAATCCGAGTGAATATTATACAATAAAATGTTTTAAAGCTTTAAACATTTCATTTGTAAGAAGTGAAACGCATACCATAAAACACAGTGACTATAATGGACCTTCATTAACTGCAAGAAGGGTGTCACATATAACTTCTGGGTTTAAAGCAGATGCTTCATTTGTGGCTAGTCTTATGGCTTCTTTGTATCCCGCAGACTTTTTTCTTCTATTGTACCTTACCTAGAGGAGAAAAATATGATAATAAATTAAGATAAATGAATAACAGATGGAAATAACTAATCAAAGCTTACTGAAGCTAAAGAAATTAACATGTTTTCCTCAACCCAAATAATTTATGATGTTAAATTCATCGTGGACAACCAAGGAAACTTTCATCTTCCACTGGACTCATCTTTTTAACAAAAAACTAATACACAATTTTGGAGAAAAATTAAATCTCTGAGAGGCAGAAAGCCAAAACAAATAAGGAATATACGAAATGAGGGAGGAGAAATGGTCTCCGATGAAACTGCGGTACTCGACGTTTGGAGCGAATATTATAGGAAACAGCTTCAAGATGAACCAGGAGAATACTACCATCACAACGAAAGCAAAAGACAAAATGATGAACAATGCGATGGGACAAACATAGCCCCTGAGTTTGTTAAATATGACGGAATGGAGCTTGTTAAGGCTCTTCAGAGTTTATATCAACGAGTTAGGGTTGAGAAGAAAATCCCCAAAGATTGAGAGCTTAATATCATTATCCCAATACATAAGAAAGGGAGCCAAAGTGTCTGTTCCAACTACAGACCCATTTCCTTGTCTCCCATTCTGTATAAAGTGTACAGCTCCATCTTTGAGTCGGGTACGACCCCTCGAGGAATCCCTCTTAGAAGAAGAGCAAAGCGCTTTCAGGCCAAATAGACCGACCTAAGACCACATTCTTACATTGAGGAACATAATAGAAAAATCTTGGGACTGAAATCGCAACATATATATGGCGCTTATAGATCTCAAGGTTGCTTATGATTCTGTGCCTGTATGAGTCTGTGTAAAGAAATATGGGAAGCTCTCCAAGCAAAAAATATCCCAAGGAACTTAATTGAGGCAATCAAGTCCTAATATCAGGAGCCGAAAGGTGTAGTGCGACTGAACAGCCAGAAATCGAGAGCCTTCGATATAGAAAAAGGGGTTAAGCAGGGAGATTCTTTAAGCCTGCTTATCTTTATTATTTATATGGACGAAATTGCCTCAATTTATAAATGGCGCACAGCAGGAGTACATCTGGGTCAGTGGAATACAGTTCCTTATATATGCAGATGATATAGTTCTAATAGCGGATTCTACAGAAAGATTACAACAAGCCATGACAGAGTGGTATGAAGAACTAAGAAGATAAGGCATGCAGATAAATACTAACAAAAGTAAAATACTTCAAGTAGGTAAAACCCAAGAAAATGTACGCATACCATGCAATGAGGAACCAATCGAAGTAGTGGCAGACTTCACTTACTTAGGAACTGTGATCAATAGAACTGGGAAGTCAGACTCAGAAATATCGAATAGGATAACAAAAGCAAATTCCCTCTACTAACAGATCTGTAACACAGTGATCGAAAGAGATAAGTAGGAAAGGAAATGAAGCTTCTCTTGTTTAAGTCAGTATACTTATAAGAGATATTGTACAGAGCGGAGAGCTGGGTTTTGACTAAACAACTGCAAAGTCGTATTACTGCTGCCGAACTGCAGGAAAAACTCTTGCGCTGCAGGGACTGCGCTAGAAATGAAAGAATCAGGGAGGAACTTCAGATCTGCTCCATCCAGGACACCCTTGAGAAGAGACAGCTGATATGGTTTGGGAACGTCTGCAGGATGGAAGCTCAGAGAGACCCTACTAAAACCATAAAGGTTAGGCCACTAGGTAGACAACCCAGAGGACGTCCCAGAACTCCCTACATCAATTACATAAATCAAGTAGGGAGACATCGAGACAAACCTATCAATGAAATGCGACATTTGGTCAGAGATAAGGGCTGACTGGCAACGATATCTAGATACATCCCCATAAGGGAAAGGCATACGGGTGGAAGTGGAAGAAGAAGAGCAAATACACTTTAAGGAAAAACTGTTAATGATAAACTTAATTACACAATCTTATACTAGGAGCGTGTAATCACTGGTTCCTTCCGAAGTTACCCAACGGGCGCCGGACTATCAAACTCTAGCGCCAATTGTGCCAACAACTGCTTTGCAATCAATTGTAACATTCGTATTCATTGGAATTATTAAAATTATTACTGCTTTAATTAGATATTATTTAAAATTACTAGAGCTGTCGACTTCCGCTCACTACTTTTGCTCAAGAACTAAACAAAACACTAACGGATCCTTTTCAGTTGAAGTCGGGATCTTACCGTAATTTCAATTATGTCCGGAAATTAATGCAGGTTTATGGCTTTAAAATAAAATAAATGGAACTAATTTTACTTATCAAATTATGCACCATTCCTCTCCATACATTTCTGCCAATGTGTTGGTAACTGTTTCATTCCCTCTGAATAAAATGGAAATCGTTATTATTAACAAATTTTGAAAATGCATTTTCTAATGAATTTTGATCAATAAAATATTTATCTTTAAAAAATTGGCCTAGATGTCTATAAAAATGGTAGTCCGTAGGCGAGAGGTCAAGAGAGTAGGATGGGTAAGGCAGAGTCTTGTTTCGGCAAAGAGTGCAAACTTTATAACGAAGATTTTTTTTTTATGGTCGTTCAATGTATAATGAACAAAAGTTTCAAGCTTTTTTACCTTTCTAATTGCGTTGAGGTAGTCAGCGATGTTCGATTTGCTAACTGAAAGTTTCTCTGCAGTTCTCGAACAGTTGTTCTGAGGTTTTCTTTGACCAAGGATCGCAGAATGTCGTCATCAAGGATTGAAATCCTTCCATGACCATCTTTGTCATCAAGGCTGAAGACTCCCTTTCAAAGTTTTTTAAAATATTGATGAACGGTGCACTCACTCACACTGAAATCGCCACAGACTTCATTATTGTTTCTAGCGCTGTTTGGACCCCATTCCGGCCAAGTTTAAACTCATGAAACGAAATTACGCGAAAATCACGCTTTGACATATTAGTAAAGACTGAATTATTTCCAATTAGTGAAATGCTACAGAAGATAAAAAAACATTTTTGTTTGGAAGAGGATTAATAAGTGTTGACACCCATAATAATCCCTCAAGCGTATACAGTTTGTTATATAGAAGGTTAAAATAAAGAAAACATGAAATCCTGCATTATTTTCTGGACAACCCAATATTACTGCTTTAATTAGATCACAGCTGTCGACTTCCGCTAGCTCAAGAGATAATCAAATCCCAAAAGTTTCTTTCCAGTTGAGGTCGAGTCCTTACCATAATTGAAAATATCATTCCTTTAAATTATTACTACAACTTCTCCAGATCAATGGAAGTCGACAGCACTAACAATTTTAAATAATATGTATTTAAAGCAGTAATAATTTTAATGAATACGAATGTGTTACAATAGAATACACAGCAGTTGGTTAGCACAAATAGTGTTAGTCCGGCGATCTTCGGAAGGAACCAGTGATAATGCGCCCCTAGTGTAAAGTTGTATCTAAATTACTTTACTTGTTACACTGCAATGTATGTGTTTAGTACCTTAATCCTTAATGAACACTCAATAATCCTAAAGATTATATTTAAAAGTACTAAAAAACGTTTCTAATTGAAAAAAAAAAATCATTTTTAATAAACAGGATCACAAAGTGTCTGAGAAAATTTGTAATATTTTTCTTGCCTTTTTTTTTTTTTTTTTTTTTTTAAGAAAGAAAGTTTGTTACCAAATAACAATAGAAAAATTAAAAAAAACTAACTGGAATACCTTAAAATTTGTTAGAAAAGGTGAAAGCTGATCACAGGGCATAAGTGATGAGGTCGAAGATCCATACCATGATACATGGGCATCCCACTCATCACTATCTCGTCTAATTAAAATATTTAATACCTGAAACATGAATGATTAATTACTAACAGCAAATGGCAAAATTAAGAAGATAATATATCCTAAAATATTTTTCCTATATTTAACAAACCCCACATGAAATGTAGATTTAATTCAGTATCAAAATGTCAAATCAAAATTTAATTCAAAATCAAAATGTATCATTTTGCCTTGCATCAAATTAGGGAGTTATTTTTTTAAAATGTTGTATGTAATAGATGGCTTATGATAAATCTAAGTTAGCGACCACAGAATCATTTTAAAATACTTGATAAACTGCAAATTTTTCCAATTTTTTTTCAATGTTGACCCTTAAGGACCAATTTTATGGTAAAAGTGACAATGTAATCTCATAAAGTAAACTCAATTTTCATCAAAATGAGATCAAATTTGTTTCTTTAGATTCAATACTTTTCGAGATATGACTGTTCATAATTAGGAAAAACAAATTGTTCAGGGTAGACCCAATACTGTTCGAGATATACATAAAGTAGATGATTTATCAAATTACATATTTTAAAAAAAAAAAAACCTAATATATTAATAATATATACCTTATATTTTTCATAAAAACATTATAGTCTGAAAAGATTTTGGGTAATATTATCTTAAGCTTTGATAATAGCCCAGTGGATATAGGGGTTGGGTTGCAAAAGGGGATTTTAATTTTCAGATATATTATGTATTGCCGCTATCATAAAAATTCTAAGTATTCAATCTTCCCTTCCTTTAGTGCATTTTTGGCTATTCTGAAAAACCTCTAAGAAAAAGCACTTTTTTCCCCTTCAATAACTTGCTTCCAGAGCAATTTAGGTAAAAAGTAGTAACAACCAATTTTAAATATCACTAAATGTCCTGCATGTTTTATATGAATCATGTTTGAAAATTTGAGAGAAAAATGGATAATAACCAATCTTGTAGAGCATTAAATTTTCTGAAAGATTCATTTAAAAGATTTGTAATGACTCCAACAGATACCAAAACATATTGAAATGACAATTTTAGAGAAAGGGGACTGGAAAATGAAAATGATAGAAACTGTAAAAAATTAACTGGAAGCGAGTTATTGAGGAAAAACTGAAAAATGGCTTTTTTAGCAAAAAGGAAAGGGGAGAACCAAAACTTGGATTTATGGAGGGGGGAGGGGTCAAAACTGAAAAAAAAAACTCCAAAATGTTTTCAAATATTTCAAAACGATCCAGAGGTCTGTCGAAAACTTCAAGGTACCAATTGTACCTTCTTATCGGTTTTTAGATATGATTTTTTTAAAGGGTTTTCTAAGAAAATTACATTTTTTTCCAATAAAAGTTCAAATTTCTGTAGTGTAACTTAACATTTCTCAATTTATGTCAATATTTTTGGAATCTACGATGGATTTATTATAATATAACAAACACTTTGTAGAAAAATATTGTTTCATCCTAGTGATCATAGCAGCCACAGTAAAGTAAACAATAAAAACTTTTCATGAAAAATTTTCAGAAATACTCGGTTAAATTTCATGGAATAGATTTTCTATCTATGACCAAGGGGAATTCAAAAAAGTTGCTTCATTTCATCAGCTTTCCAATGATATACTTAACTTTGCAAAGCTAATCTAATTTCGAAGAGATATTGAGGTTGGACGGTCAAAAAAAATTTTTTTTTGTCCTGGTTTTAACATCTATCTTGGTTTTTCCTCCAAAAAAAATTATAAAGAAGGTTACTACTTAAAACAGTGTTTTTTGTTTTGAATGGTTTTTATTGTATATCCAACAAATTTACTTTTTTTAAGGAGTAAAGGTGGTTATCATAATATGGTTAATAGCGGTTGTAGTATTTGATTCCACTTCATTTTCTAATTACCACATTATAACCACCTTCACCTGGAACTTCTATCACATTCTAAATTTAGTTAATTGAGTTTAGAATTCTAAATTCAATTTTAAGAGCCAAAATTAAAAATCAATGTTGTGTAAAAAACGTACTTCATTCACAAACTGTATCTGTTTCAACATACATATATGTATCTGTCTGTTCACAGAGTTCAGTAAAAAAAAGGAACAAAGAGAATTTCATTAAATTACATCAGAATTTGGTGATAAAAAATGTCTAAATTTAATCAAATTCTTTTCAAATTTAGTATTAGAGATATTTATATCATTGAAAATAATATTCAGTGACAGGAAGAGGAACTTGACTTGAGATTCTAAACTGCTTTTTAATATTGTATTGGCGAAAGGTCATGTGCTGGTCACATCAGATTTTTTAAATGGTTCTCTATCAATTTTAGAAATAAAAGCTTTAACTAAATGACCCAGAAAATAAAATTCTGAATCTACTACATCCAGAATTACGACTCAGGGCACCGTCACAAGTAACCGACACCAATAGTTGTCCAGTGTCGTTTTTGAGATACTGCTTCAGAAACTAGTAACCAAATTCAGGATCAATTTTTGAGCCACCGATTTATAGTTCAATAGGCGAACAAGGAAGTCATCTGGTATCCACATCAAATATTTTTTCTTAGCCTTGATGATGGCCTAAAACTTAGGCCGAAACGTTGGCACACAATAAAAATAATAAAAAAAAAAAAAAATGTTACAAGTTACAATCATTAGTGCAGGGTTCCCAAACTTTATGCCACTGCATATCACTTCCACTTCTCAGATAGCTTGGCATACCACTATCTGATATGTATTAAAGATTCGTCTTCATAAAAAAATACAAACTGATTTACAAACGTTTATTTGACAAACAAAACAATATATACTACAGTGAATTTGCATAAGAAAATAATAAATTGAAAATAAAGTTTAAAAATCCAAAATCAAAAGTTTATCAATTTCATAGACAGGGTGTCCAGCAATAAGGCATGAAAAAATTCAAGCACAATTAAAGGCTATTAACTGTAAAATTCAAGGAGCTTTTCATCAATTTATTGGTCTAAAATTTAAAAAAAATTGGAACCATAAAAGTATTTGGTTATCTCCTGATAAAATATGCAATTCACAGAGAAGGAATCTGAATAATTATAAAAGTTGTATATCTGTGTAATAATGAAAATCTGTTACCTAACTTCTAACACTGAGAACTCAACGCAATATTTTCTAATTTTTTTTTTTTTTAAACAATTAGAAAATACAGTACAAAAACAGTAATTTCAAGTGTAAACAAATAATATTCACTTATTGGAATAAATTTCACCACATTTTATTCACAAACTTTATTTATCTAACAAAACAAAATAAAGATTCTATTTTCTTATAATTTATTGTAGATAATTCCATTTAACCAAGGAAGTGTATTTTGAGACTAGTTATCAGACGGAGGGATTAATTAATTATAATGTAAACAAAAAATAATAATAATGAGCCCATACATATTTATTCTCAGGGCGGGACATTTGAAAATTGTCCGTTAGGAGATATTTCACTGTAAAAAGAATTAAATGAATAATATTATTAAATATATTTATAACTTAACGAGAATATATTTCATTTTATTATGCTTGAATTGCGTATTTTACAAGATTCAAAACTTAGTGTACATGAATAATATGATCATTACTCATACTCTTAATTATGAGAATAAAATGAATCATGACAATCACTTATCATTGTCATAGCGTCCTCTTATTCAAAGAAAAGGGACGAACTGTCGAACTTATTATAACAAGGCGGATGCAAATCGGTTGAAATTGAAACTATGGAACGGTTGGAGCTATTTTAACATTCCATAACATCTCTAGTTCACTCAGCTACAGAGCAAGCCGTGAGAGGTGAGAAAGAAAATAGAACAAGTACATGTTTGGTAGCCAAAGTTAGTAGAAAGAGGATTTTTCTAACTTTCTAGGAATTAGAGATAGTGAGGTGAACAACTACGACATTAATCCTTCTCAATATTTTATATAGATGTTAAACAGAATTATTAGACTAAAAACTAAAGATTCCCGGCGATGCACCATTTTTCAAGCATAGTTCCTGACTTTTTCCCAATGCAAAAAATTCAAGCAGAATTCCTGATTTTTTTTTTCTCTTCTGGATGTGATAATTCAAGCAGAATACCTGCTTTTTTTCTTTTTCTGGACACGAAAAATTCAAGCAGAATTCCCGATCTTCAAGGAATTCAAGGCTGCTGGACACTTTGCATAGAATAACAGCAAAAGTAAGATTCACATTACAACACCAAAAATTCTGCAAATGGAAGTGTACCCAACAAAAGTAAAAAAAGTTGGACATTCTGAAGAAAAACATCAATAGTTTTCAGTTGGAAGCATGTTGCTGTGTATTTACAATCAGTGCATCACTATTAGGCTTGAATAAGCTCAAATTGATTTTTCAACAATGAGTGCTTTCGCCTTTACTACGGAAACCATCCTGAATCATTTTTATCAATTATAGATTATGTTTATTCATCTTATAATTGATAAATTCGATAATAATTTAAAACACATTGTTATCTCTAATTGAACGAGTTAAAAAGATAATTTTGTTCAAGGCGTTTGTTTGCATGTTCGCATCTAACTAGACTGTCCCTACGTACCACGGTCTGGGAACTCCTGAATTAGAATGTTTTTGACCACAATCCCCGACCAACTTCTAAAAATACACTATAATACATTAATACTGTTAAAATAAATATATTTCAATAATTTTTCTATTTCTTTTAAAGCCTGTTCTAAAAATATTTTCACATATGAGTCACACTGATTGCAGGAGTCAATACCTACTGGACCTATCCCTAACTTCCCAATGGGTCTGGCCAACCTGGGAAGTAACAGCAACGGATCTGATCACAGTCTTTACATTAGGTACTAAAATTTTGAACTAACCCACTATAGCTACAGCGGCACCGAAGGGACAATATATGATATATTTACAATATTTAATAGATTTCCACAAAATCTACTAAAATCGAGCAAAGTAAAAGCAAATGTTTTATTTTAATGTTAAATGATATTTTGAATTATTTTTTAATGACAGTAAGCTTTCATTATATCTCCAAATCTCAAAAACTAAGACCCCAGCACAAACCTAATACCCATCATTAAGAACAACTCACCGTTAAAGGGAATAATTTAACAATTTTTTAAAATTAAATAATAATAAAAAATCTTGAATAAAACTTAAAATACTGTACCTTTCCTGGCCACCAAGGAAATCCATGAATTTTACCCCATACAATATCACCAACAGCAAATGTGTTGCCATTGACAGTTTTACAAGAGGTAACATCCTGATAACCATCAATAGAATTGGCTACCGGGAAGTCTGGGATGTCTTCTGAACTAAGACTTGACTCACCACTACTAAGATCAGTTTTTTCATATGTGTTGGAGTTCAGTCTCCTTAAATTAATTGATAATTTCTGTTTCAAACACCTTTCTTTGATTTCTTCATCTGGTTTTTCAGTCTTATGTTTCTTTTTATGTTTAACTTTATGTCTATGTTTCCTATACTGAAGCTCTGATGGGGAAGGACTTTTATGACTAACAGGAGACTCTGTCAATTCTTTTCTTTTTGCCTCCTTTTTTGCTTTCTTCATAGCTTTTTTTGCAGCTTTAGAAGCACTTGGCACTTTCTGTTTATCTTCAGTTTCACTTTCACTACACAACTGCACTTTAGATGGAATTTTTAAAACTGTACCTTCTCCTTGTGAACCAAATGATATTTTTATGACAGGAGTAGTCTTAGCCTTTTTGGAACCTTCCTCGAAAACAGTTTCATCCCATAAATCCTCCATTGAACCTACACTTCTTTTTTTCCTAAGCACCATTTGTCTATCAGTTTCATCATCTGGCAATGCCTCAACACTACAAGGAAGTTTATTTACATTACTGTCATCAGAAGATTTAAACCAGAATTCTTCACCCCGAGAAATGGGAGAAGTAAGGTTACCATTAATGGAATTGTTATCACTATTTGGTAGTCTAGGTATTCTTTGGACGAATGTTGGACAGAGCTTAGGAGGAGAATTGTTAGGAAGTTGATTATCTCTCCTATTTTCTGAAAACAGCGACCGAGGACTACCATCAGGTGGTTCGGGTTTCTTACTTCTGGTTGGATAAGAGTTCACATTTTCTGAGTTTTCATTACAAATAGACTTACACTTAGAACAGAGAACTTGTCTTGGCCTCAATCTAACAGTCATTTTTTGATTTTTGGTCTTGGATAACTTTTTAGGGAGATGAAAATGGTTAAGATGAACAGGCTTCTCCTGAAAATAGGTAAACCTCTGCCTAATGCTGAAAAATAATTTGTCCTCTTCATTGGTTTCATTTTTTGGACTTCCTATTTGATTAGCAGCATTCTCTGGAATTCTGCATGGTAGATACCTGCAAGAGCAAATTGAACTAAGAAGTAGAATATAAAAATATTGCAATACCACCTGTCTAGACAAGCCAGACAAGACAATAAATTAGAAAATATTTAATCCCCAAAAATAACTCGTTAAATCATTTTAAGAGAAAATAAACTTGAATTTATGAAACATGAACCTAAGGTGTGCCCACTTCTTAGGTTAAAATGAACTCACCTTTTCGATGAATCTAATAAAACACCCTGAAACAATTTGCTTTCGAAAGCATAGGAAACTACAATAATATCTTGCAGAGCTTCATCGACAGTTACCAGTATTTTTGAATTAGTTCTTAACATAACTCTAGTATCTATTTGTGAGTCAGCCATATTGGTTGGCAACATTTATCGATAACTAATTTCGATGTAAACATGGCCATCGATTCTTGTCAAACGAAAACACACAAAATTTAAATTTTCCTGAGAGAAACAAGTGAACAAAGTTTGACACTTGATCATGGTCAAATCAAATGTTTTTCAGTTACCCCCAAATTGTGGTCAATTCCCTAGTTTATTCTTTTGTACAGCGCATTATCCTGTATGTGTGGCACACTCGCACAGAAATACTTAAAATATCTAGACTATTCTTTTAAGTAGAATTCAGAAATAATGATGATATTTTAAAAACTGGTATTCCCTAAGTTGAGATGTGCCACGTTTAAAGGTACTTATAATAATTTCTGAAGAGGCTCATATAATCCTTCAACGTAACCACCTCTTGGTAAAATCAGCTCTAATTATAAAATAAAATTATCTAATAATAGGCGCTATAATCCCTTTATACCTCAAGATTTGATTAATTATTTTTTTAGGTGAAGAAATTAAACAGAATTAATTAAGGCTAAATTAGCTTCACCAACTCTTTCATTCATTTCATCTGTTTCGGCTTCCATGCCATCATCAAGTGCATATTCTGTAGCGTACCAAATTAACATCATCATTATAAATATAATAATAATAAATATAATACTTATAATTTAAATTGATTTAATATAGGTATCTTATTAATTTTTTATATAAACGTTATTACAATTATAATCGTCTATCATAAATATATTTAATATGTCCTAAAGTAAAATATTATTAAGTTGATTAGTAATAAACGTGAATAAACTTATACTTACCAGCTATAATAGTTAATTGGGTCCTTTATATGTACCTGAATATGTACCTGATAATGGGATGAGTGCCTAAACGTTGGATGAAATGAATTAAGAATTGGTAAACCTAATTTAGCTTTTAATAATTAATAGTTATCATCCAATTGTTGCCAATATTAATGAGACAATATTCAATCGGAGGGACATGAGAAGGTTCAATCAAAAATCGATGAAAATAAAAATAAATCATAATATTAATGTGGAAAAAATAAGTTGGAAGAAAAATATTGGAAAAGTTAAAAATATTAAACAATCTTTCAAATTAATTAAAATATATTATAAAGATAATATTGGTTCTATTGGATAATAATAATAATAATAATAATAATAACCAGTTATATAAAAAGCGTAATCATTATCGTTAATTTTGAATATTTAAATGTATGAATTACTTACACTCATTGATTTTTGTTTGCTTAGTAATTTTGCCTCCGAAGTATTATACTCAATGAATATATATATATATATATATATATATATATATATATATATATATATATATATATATATATATATATATATATATATATATAATTACTAAATTGATATATATATATATATATATATATATATATATATATATATATATATATATATATATATAATCAAGAATAATATGGTAGTAGAGTTCTGTCAACTTCTAGAAAACGAGTGATACGAATGAACAAAAAGTAATACGAATGAACTATCGAATAAATCTTCCGATAAAGTTTATTGGGCACTTGTATGAACGATCACAACTGAACAGCTACTGTGACAGCTCTCAACTCCCGCTCCCGGTGTATTTAATTCCGTTTTATCATATTTAATTTTGACAGTTCTAGCCGATGGTTTACAGTGTTAAGTATAAATGGTTTTCGTTAGCAAAATGAATGAAGAACATGGTCTTATTTTGCTAACAACTGATAAAACTGAGATTAGTTTATATGATACCTTAAAGAGTTTATGTCAGAAATATTCTGAAAAAATGACTGGTAGTGATAAAAGTAGCGTTAAGAAACTTTTATTTAAGAGCTATGAAGTTTTACTGAAGAGATTCGATTGTGATTTTAAAGGTATATTATATTGTTCTTAACTGAGCTATGGGTATTTTGATTGCCCATTAAGTATTGAATCTCTGTAATTATAGTACACTTTTCAATTTGAAAAACTTATTTTTTGAAATGATTTCTTATTTAATAGTGCTGGATGACATTAGATGTTATGTGTAAGGGTGGTTATCAATTAGAAATGGGTCAAAAGTATTCTTAAGTAACGAGCAACTAAAATTCTCACTAGCCGGGATTAGATACGTTTAGGGATGGCAGGAGTGATTTTCTTTGTATTCATGCATTTTTTGAATGTTTATTTTAGGTGTTCCAACTGAATGGAGTGATGAAGATATATTAAATGCACTTTATTTGCATATTTGTGAAAATGCAGACGTTGAAAAGGCCCAACAAGTATGCAGAAAATTTCGTATTTTATATGAAAGTCAAAATACTGAAATATATCAAAATTCTGTTGGTCCAGTTATTAAGATGTTATATTCTATTGCAATTAGTGAATCGAATCGTGTTAAGAAAAAGGTGCATTTTTTACTATATACTCTCCTAGTATACTTGATGAAACCTCTTATCTTTTAAATATTTTTATTGTTTGCAGAAATACTATAGACTGAAAAAGGACTGGTTTGACGCTAATGTTATATCTGAATCTCTATATAGCTTTAAGAAATATTTACCAAATGATGAGATGAAGTTCTTCACATTGCCAAAAATACATTCTAGTCAAAGTGATAGTAATCTTTCTTTACTCAGGTAAAATCTTCCCATTATTTCCACATTTTTAAGGTTATTTGGAATATTTTCTAAATGCTATTTTAAAGTCAGAAAGTTATTAACTATTCCATGTTGCTTTCATTGATCGCCCTGTATTTGGTCGCGCATACACAAATCCCTGGTTCCCACGGGTTTCATATGTTTTTAACAGTATCATTCTTCTGGATGGTTTTTTTCGACCTCTTATCATATGGTTCTAGTTTTAAGACTGAGTGGGATATATTTATGAATTTATTTGTTAATAGTTTAGTAGCAATAATATTATGAATTACAGTCCTTTAATTTATACTAATGGTAAATGATTTCATGTATGTTGAGTGATATGATATTTTACTTTTAACATCTTTGTTCTCGTTATTTCATGGCACATCTTACAAAGACTGGTTCCTGATTTGCAGAACTTAAAAAATGCAAATTCACTAATCGATACCAGTTTGGGAATGAAATTTGAGATATTTTGAAATGTTGCTGTTATTACAGTTACATGATTCAGACTATAAAACATACATATAAGTGAGAAGAGTTGAGTCTGGAAAAGCAGCCTCAAGACAAATGGGCGATACCCTGAACCATATCTCCTGCCCCATTCATGCAGAAGGGATTATTTCAATGTACATAGTCCAAACCTACTCTCTACTAACCATATTATTACCCATCAAAACATACACATTACTCATAATCAGCATTTAATATAAAAAATATCAAGTTTTTTTTTTTTCTTGTGCTGCAGAATTTATATTATTGACTGTTCTCACCTAACTTGGTATATTTTGCTTTATGTAATTTGTAAAAAAAATATGTTTCTGATTTTAGACCTTTTCATCTGCCGTCTAGTTTGACATTTGACTGTGTATTTGAGAATGGAAATCTAAAACAGGAGAAACTATCTTATGATTTGGTAATTTTTTTGTTCTGTTTAACAAGTTTTGAAGTATTGTTTAATTGTACTTTTCGTTTTATTTGTGCAAACATTCATGTATTTATCTTTAATTAATTCTGTGTCTAAAAATCCATGTCAATGTGAGATTCCTACTCACTAAAAACCACCTCAACATTCATCGTTAACACCCCTGTAATCGCTGTTAGACATTACTTCTCGAGAGGTGAGTGGGACTGGATGGCTAAGTGTCTACAACTGTGCAGCCTTTCTTAAAGAGATACCATTGTTGACTTATGATTGAAACCCTGACAATTGAAGCATCTTGTACGTCAGAAGAAAAGTCTGAACTTGGCCCTATTTTAAAAATGGATTTTTACCGACAAAAAGTTTTATAATTTTGGTAATAATATTTTCTAACAGATAAGATTATAATTTTTGACTCTATATAGTTATATCTTACTCTGGTAGGAGTTTCATTAGAAAAGAATAATCCTAAAGGATTTTATATGGCCGCCAACATGAGTGTGATCTTATGCTCATGCCTGTCCTTCCCATGACAAAATTTTCGAATTCTAAATGTAACGAAAATTTCATTGTTTATTACAAATAACTATGTATAAGTAATCATTAAAAACTTATTTTTTTTAAATAAGTCATAAAATTAATCACTTAAAGACTTTTCGTTCATTAGGACCTTGTTGTGGCTATTCTTATTTTTATTTTTGCACTGAATATTTCTTATTATCAGCTAAATCCAAAATTAAGTAGTATGTTTTTAAATTTAACTGATTTACATAACATCTTAAATTCCATAGAAGCGGTGTTTCACAGAATCCTGGATAAGAGTCTTACCTCCCTTGGACAGAAGTCAGCTCTGGAAAACCTAGCCACTATTATAGTACGGGAGCCAATGCAAAAAAAAATCTCACCCATAAAACATACACCTACAAATTTCAGTTAGAAACATAGAAAAGTAGAAACACTAGATGATAGTTTAAAACCGCCCATCTGGCAGAGATAAAATTCTCACTAATGCTTTAAAAATTAATTTTACTAATTAATTTTTTTACAAAACTTCATCCACAAAACATACGGCTGGAATTAGGCTTAATCATTTGGCTTTTATTCGTAGAGAAAGGAAAAAACCGTCTGGCAGTGAAAAAACTCTTACTAGTGCCCGCCAGACGCGTGCAAACGGTGCGTGAAAATCACAAAAACTCACTGATAAAACATACGATTGATTCTTTTGAAAATCGATTCAAAAAGATTCCTAAATGCAAACTTCAGGTGTCTGGTCGATTAAAAATTCTTACTAGCACCCGCCAGACGCGTAAATTGTTCTGATACAGGCGAACATTTTGCATTTTTTTTTCCTCTTATTTTATTTGTATGAATAGCTCAATGTTCCAAATAAATTAGTTATAGAATCGTAATGTCCATATTTAGTAATAATAATAATTATTGTTGATGATAATTATTTTTATTAGAGTTAAAAACCAGCAAAAATACTGCGATTGACGGAATATCACTTGTTTCAAAGAGCTGTTAAAACTGGTGATTCTGATCTCTACACTTATGTTCTACCTTTTTATACTGATCTCTTCTTCACTTTCAATCAGCCAAATTATTCTCCGTGGCTTACACTTCATTATGGCCACATACTAAGATTAGAGGAAGAGATCCCCTTGCTGAATCATTTGAGAACAGGAATCTTCTCCATTAAAAGAACGCCAGCATCATTTTCTCGAACGCCTGTTGACATGTGCTTGGAACAGACTGTGAATAAAGATGGTGCCAGCCAACTAAGAGATGTTACACATATGACAAACAATATTTTTGCGAGGCAGCGATGGGCTCTTTGGCGTGCATCAAGAACAAAAGTCATTTCGTCCTTGTTGAAGGATTTAGATTTGAACAGAAATTCTGAAAATCCCCATCTAGAGCTATCTAAAAATAGAATGTAAAATGATCATAAAAACTTACTGAAGTTAGTGGATGATATTCAGAATTGCATGAATCCTTTTGATGAAACCATCGAAAAGCAATTTCTGTTCAACTTAGCAACTGATAAGACAGCAAAGACCGAAAGAGCTAATATTTTGCTGGACGTTCTCAACCACGGCCAGAAAAGGAAAAATAAATTCATCACAGAAAGTTATATGGATCCATCAAGATTTGAAATACACATACCTAATACAAAAGTAATGAATTTCTCGAGTGAAGCAGTGGTAAAAAAAATTAGATCTTCACAAGGTAAACTATCAGGATTAAAAATGGAAAAAAATCTGTTCGGGATTCTGCTGGGTGTTTGTATTGACCAAAATATTGATATGGCTAAAGTTTTTACTTACCTTCTAATACCAATTCAACTTAGCAACTGAGAAGACAGCAAAGACCGAAAGAGCTAATATTTTGCTGGACGTTCTCAACCACGGCCAGAAATTTAGATCCCTGTGTCATTTAGATGGGTCTACGCACACAACTTCAAAAGTAGCCTTTAAAAATGTGTTTTAGAAGGCTTTGACGAAACTAATACAACAATCGAACATGAGTTCAAGATTATTGATGGTTTCTACATGTTACATCTTCTCGGCGGGAACTTTAAGACATATGAAAATTTAGCCTAAAGAATATTGAACAAAGTAATTTCAACCAAGGCGAGAAAAATCCATCTCATTTTCGATGTCATCAAAGTTCCATCTATCAAAAATATGGAAAGGGGCAAAAGAGCAGGTGTTGATGGCCGGCCAGTACCTTTTTCCTTATTTGGTCCTCAACAGGTGGTGCCAACAGATTTCATCAAAGCTTTGAGGAATGATAATTTCAAAAAATCCCTGACACATTTTTTGTGAGATCATTGGAAAACCACCGTTTTCATCGTAATTTTGACAACAAAGTTATATATCTTTCTATCGATGACAAGTGCGGTATATATTTTTTGGAGGGTAATTAACTTCGTTTTCAAGAAGTCGAAGATCTCAGGAACAACCATGAAGAGGCAGGCACACAAATGATACTTGGGAAGCTGCACGAGGCACGAAAAGTATCAAAATTTAATCGAGTGACACCTATGTGCTAATTATCTTACTTCATCATGTCACATCTCTCAGTGGTTCTGGAATATGGTTGGAAATATCAAAAGACAAACCTGTTATCAACATAAATGCACTGTGTGAAAAGTGGGAGAGACAAATTTCTAAAGCGCTGCCTGCATTTCATGCTTTAACTGGGTGCGATTTTACAGCTTCTTTTTTTGGGAAAGGAAAGATTAAACCATTTAATTTGATATTGAAAAATCCACAGTTCCAAGGGATTTTATCTACATTGTGTTCAACGATTTGTCCAACTTCAATTGATCGAGAAGGTATAGAACAGTTAGTGTGTCTTTTATATAGTGTGAAAAACTGTTCTTCTTGTGATTTAGCAAGATTATTATAATATTACAATATTCTAGAGAGCATACGAAACAAAAGGAGCATCTTCATCATTAAAGCTCAAAAAAGGAATTGATGTATCAGCGAACTCTCCCCTCCCCCTGTTACTCAGTCCTTCTCAACAAAATAAAAAGAACTATGTACGTTGCGAATGTCTGGTGCAAGGCATTAATAAGGCATTTATCCCCGAAGAAAACAACATTACAGACTTTGGCTACAGACTCGAAAATGGCAAGATTTTTATCGAGTGGAATTGCGGAGATATTCTTCCCCAAGATATCCAGGACCTCAAATGATCAATGAGATAACTCTATCGATGCTACAGAGGAAGAAGAACTTAATGACCATATCGATCATGATTCTGATGATGAAGATTCAGATGACGAATAACAATTTTGACTTTTTTCTAAATTGATTTGTTTGATCCAATTGTGATATTTGGTGTGATTTTTTCCTCCGTGTATATCTCTATGTTCAATAAAACTTGTTTCTTCATATATAGTTTTTATTTATCTGTAACTTTTATTTATTTATTTTGTTTCTAATTACAATAAAAATACAATAGACAATATTCAGTATATATTACGACTAATAAGTAATATATAATTATTTAAAAAAACAATTATTTTTTCACAAATTTTTTACATATTTTAACAATATCTCGAATACATGTCTTTCTAATTGTCTAAAACTAATTGGTGAGTACATTATTACAATTAATCTAATCATTTAACGCACACAGTTGATTATAAATAAAAACGTAATACATAATATATGTTGTTTTATAAAACAAATTAAAACAACTGTAATATATTAGCTATCATATTTGCTCTATAGTAAAAAAAATAATAGGTGAGTACAGCCGTAATTTATTACTAGTAATTTAGATAGTTTAATGAAATTGTATGTTCGATTAACAAATAAATCAATAATAATACAGTAAATTTATTTATTTTTAGCATTAATATGCTATCTGAATCCAGTGATAAATCCTATCTTACAGATCTAATGTTTTCCCTCAATCTTTACCTCGTTCCCTATTCTCCTACCCACCACACACAATTTTCTGATACCTGGTTAGACCTTCACATTTCTGATTCTTCCATGAAAATCCTCTCTTCTTCTCAGCACCCTGTTCCTTTTCTTTCATCACACGATCTTATCCAGATTTGATACGACCTACACATCAAATCCTTTACTCCAAAAGTTGTTTCAAATCGTAGTTTAGACCTCCTTTCATATGAATCCCTTCAACCTGACCTGGATACTTTTCGCTGGGACATCATATATTCCTATAATTCTATAGATCCCATGGTTTCCACCCTTACCTCAAACCTACAATCCGTATTAGACATTCATGCTCCCCTTAAAACCCAAACCTTACGCCGTCCTACTGCTCCTTGGCTAACCCCAGAAATAAAGCTAATGATAAGAAGAAGAGAAGCAGCAAGACACAAATTTCGTCGCATTCGTTTTTCAGCTGATTTTGCGTCTTTCAAACAGCTTCGCAATGAAACCCAATCCGCAATCCGACGTGCCAAATCCCTCAATATCCATTCTGCCCTTTCCAATGCTCCTGATTCCAAATCCAAATGGAAAATCCTTCGAAAACTATCCGTACCAGAATTCAATAACCTGAGTTCTTTCCCAGTTACCCCTGAGATGATCTCAATGGCCATTTCTTATCCTCTGCTTCTAGCCCTTCACCTACTGCTGATATTGAACATCATAGCTTCAACCCAGAAAACTTCTTTTTCTTCCAAGTGTCATATGACGAATTACTTTCCACTATCCTAAAATCCCACACCAATGATTATGGTCCTGATGATATCCCAGTAAAGCTAATAAAATCCTGTCTCCCAATCCTTATGCCCCATCTCTATCATATTTACAACTTTTCTCTACAAAATTCCATATTCCCCTCTTCTTGGAAAATTGCTCTAGTCCGACCATTAAATAAAATTACAATTCCCGCCTCACCCCATGATTTCCGTCCTATTTCTCTCCTCTCTAACCTCTCAAAACCACTGGAGCGCCTTGTACAAATTCAACTGTCAAACTTCCTAGAAGAACGTTCCCTCATTAACCCTCTCCAATCTGGCTTTCGACTTTGTTACTCAACACAGTCCGCTCTCCTGAAAATAACCCACGACCTCCAAACCGCCATTGAACACCAAAACTTAACTCTCCTCATCCTTTTAGATTTCTCCAAAGCTTTGACACAGTTGACCATAACATCCTCCTTAACAAATTACAGTCTTCCTTTATCCAACAGTGTTTTGCGCTGGTTCCAATCCTTCCTCTCAGATCGGTCGCAGTATGTAGTCATTCTAGGACAACCTCCATCCAAGACACGATCCCTCTCCTCTGGTGTCCCTCAGGGCTCCTCATTGTCTCCTACTCTGTTTGCTATTTATATTAATGACCTTCCCTTTCTTATCCATCACTCCCAATACCATATCTATGCAGACGATTTCCAAATATACCTGTCCTTCCCGCCTTCCGACCTATTACTAGCCACCAAAAGACTTCAAGAGGACTTGAATCGAATAAGTCACTGGGCTGTTGCTAACAAGCTGAAGTTGAATACAGAGAAGACAAAGGCAATTGTAATAGGTTCCCATCACCTCCTTAAAACTGTTCCTCATATCCCAACCTTGTTCCTAAATAATAATCCCATTAAATTCTATCCAACCATAAAAAACCTTGGAATCACCTTTAACCAAACTTTCCTGGAAAAATCATGTTTCCGATATTTTCCGTTGTACCTTTTACACTTTAAAGCGACTAAATTACCTCCGTCACCTATTTCCACTTGAGACCTGTAGACTCCTAGTTACTTCCTTAATATTTCCCCACTTTGATTACTGTTGTGTGGTGTACGGGGGCGTCTCTGGGGACCTCGAGGAAAAAATAAAACGTTTGATAAATTGCTTTGTACGATTCATCTTCGGGATCCCGAGGGACGCCTCTGTCTCCCGATATTACGAAGAGTTGAAGTGACTTTATCCTTCCTACCGTCGTAAGTATATCCTTGCATCTTTCCTCTACCAAGTTATCCAATTCCGCCATCCATCCTATATGTTCGACCTCCTTCAATTCAAATCCTCTGTTCATTCTCGTCATACCCGTTCTCGGCCTTCAGATTTATATACAGCGGCCCACCGATCCGCAGCTTTCGACAGATCTTTTCTTGTCCGATCCTCATCCTTATGGAGTTCCATTCCTCCTTCCATTCGTCACTCCAATACTCTTATCACCTTCACATCCTGCTTGTTCAATCACTTATTTTCTATCCAGTTCCAAAAAACATTGTAAATAGATTTTCTCTTATTTCAATCAACATTTGTGAATATGTTCCTTCATTTATAATTTTGCCATATCTTATTAACATACGAATTTCGTGTGGTTTTTGTTTTAAGACGCAATCAATTAGAGTATTAAAACCTATTTCATATGCTAGAAGTTATTGCATTATAATTTTCATTTGTATTTATTTATTGACTTTTTTTTATTTTATTTTTTTTAATTATCTGTTAACACATATGTTCCTATTTCTTCTACTCTAAGGCTCTGAAGCCCACCTATCATTGCCTGTAATTGTTATTCTAAAGGGACTTGTCCCAGAATAAATAAAGAGTTTATTATTATTATAAATTATAAATAATTATTATTTTTGGAATAATTAGCATATAAAAACAACAAAAATTGGGCAATAACAACTCCTCATCGTCCCAAATAATGTTAAGTATTATTTGCAAGGTTTTAACTCTAATATAAATAATTATTAGCAAAAATGATTATTGTTATTACTCAATATGGACATTACGATCCTATAACTAATTTATTTGGAACATTGAGCTATTCATACAAATAAAATAAGAGGAAAAAAAATGTAAAATGTTCGCCTGTATCAGAACAATTTACGCGTCTGGTGGGTATTAATAAGAATTTTTAATCATCCAGACGCCTGAATTTTGCATTTAGGAATCTTTTTGAATCGATTTTCACAAGAATCAATCGTGCACGCGTCTGGCGGGCACTAGTAAGAGTTTTTTTGCTGCCAGACGGTTTTTCCTTTCTCTACGAATAAAAACCAAACGATTAAGCCTAATTCCAGCCATATGTATTATGGGTTAATTTTTGTGAAAAAATTAATTTTTAAAGCATTAGTAAGAATTTTATCTCTGTCAGACGGGCGGTTTTGAACTACGCTCTAGTGTTTCTACTTATGCTGAAATTTTTAGGTGTATGTTTTATGGGTGAGATTTTTTTAATTGGGCTCCTGGACTATTATGATGAATGAGCAGGGGAGTTAGAGTTTTTGAAGACTTTGCAGCACAAATTGGCTGAAATCTCTTCATACTCTTTGACAAAACTCGTGCAATAGAAGAGTGCATGCTCTATTGTTTCATCCATGGGGTCTTAAGTAAGACACTATGATTCATCCTGTAATTTGAAGGTCAGATGCCTACTGTTGATATATATGTGTATTTATGTTTTTTTAATTTATAAACGTATCACTGTGTGGGAATTTGTACTTACTAAAACCACCTCCCTACAACTGTTTCCAATCCTTCATGGGACCACCATTAGGCATTACATCTTGGAGAGCGATTGGCTGTGTGCTACCTCATTGTGTTAGGCTGCCTTCTGTCTCAGCTTTCTTTCTCTTTCTGGAGTTGTTTGATGGTCTGTGCTGCTAGAGGTTGATCCACCATCCAGCATTCCTGGGAGATTAGCATCAAGCTGACAATGCTATTGGCAGTTGGTTCTGATTCGCCGACCAAAAAGAAAAACAATATGTTCTACACTCTCTTTTCTTGCTATGTATACTGGACATTCCGATGTACTGTCCAGCTTAAATCTATGCAAATAGGCAGCTGAAAGCAGCTGTGTTTGTGTGTGTCTGCATGAATAATTTCTAAAATTGTTATATTTTCAGGAAGAAAATGCTAACCATTTTATACTTCATTCCATTTATTAGATGAAATTCAATAATGATTTGGGCTTTTTTGCAAAACAAATATTAAAAACTAGAGCTGAAGATAACATAAACAGAAAATATTTAGAATCAATTTTCACTACTAAAAATAAAAAAAAATTTAAATTTTCAAACATGAAATGTATTGGCCAACACTATGTTGATATAATTAATAAAATAGATTTTTAAAAAACAATGACTAGTTTAATTTAAATTAGAAGGTTTCATAACATTTGATTAGATAGTATTAGGTAAATACATAAATCCTTTAGATAACAAAAACAATATTGGGCATATTTTTAGCTTACTATGTTTACTTTTTTAGGTAATTATATTTTATTATCGTTTAAAGAAATACTTATGTAAAATTAAGTCTATATTACTTATCTAAATTAATTAATAATTATAAGGATCTCTATTTTAGATTAAATATTTACAGAAAATGTAACAATGAATTGTTGATGAGAAATGAAAATTAATCAAATCAGAATTTAGATAATTGACGGTATGACCGTCAGAAAAAGGCATTTGTGCAAAATTAATAATGTTTTTATCTATTTTTTTGTATTTTCTTAGTAATGTATGCAGAAAGATATATTTATTGTACCAATTATTTATTATTATTAGCATAGTTTTTTTTTTAGTATGAATTATATGGGTATATTTAATAATAGTTTCATAAATATAAAAGAGCAAAACTCAAAAAGAAGACATAAATTAATTGCTAGAAAACAATTGGAAGATTCCAAAACACAAAGCCTTAAGTCTCTAAAATACCAGCAAACAACTAACCAGTCAACATTTCGCCGATTCAGGCATCATCAGGACTTACACCAACAAATCATCTACCGTCCAGAAAAACGCATCAACCAACTGATGAGAAGAACCTGGTTGATGTGAGATGTGCTTTATTTGATCTTCAGAGGTGTGAGTTTTTTGTGTATGTCTTGACGATGCCTGAATTGGCGAAACCTTAACTGGTGAGTTGTTTGCCGGTATTTTAGAGACTTGAGGCTTTGTGTTTTGGAATCTTCCAATTGTTTTCTAGCAATAGTTTTATATTTTTAAATGTGTTATAGTTTTGATGTAATATTTTGTTCTATATAAGCCATATGTTAATCGATCCTAATCTTTGTCTTAATTTTGCCTAACCTTTCAATAATGTTTTATTTTCTCTCTGTTATCTTCTAAAACGCTATGTTGTTAGTAATTGTTCTTGTGTATTTCTAAGTATCATAAAGCCTACATTTAGGTCATATAGCGAATATGGAGCCTGCAAAACTTTTTACAAACCTCACTCCCGATTGCAAACCTATAGCGATCAGGTCAAGACGCCACAATGACGAAGATTCTCGATTCATCAAGAGCAAGGTCAAGAGGCTTCTTGTCGAGGGGATCATTGAACATAGTTCCTTGCCTTGGAGGGCTCACGTACTTATAGTCAAAGGTGAAAACAAGAAGTTCAGGATGGTAATAGACTATTCTCAGACTATAAACAGATTTACACTTTTGAATGCTTACCCCTTTCCAAGAGTAGAAGATGTGGTGAACCAGGTTTGGAAATCCAAAGTTTTTAGCACCATCGATCTCCAGAGTGCTTGTCATCAAATCCCAATAGATGAAAGCGAGCGACCATTACTGCTTTGGAAGCTAACAGACATCTTCTTCAGTTTTGCAGGATTCCTTTCGGCCTCACGAATGGAATCACTGCATTTCAAAGAAAAATTGACAAAATCATAAAGAAAAAGGAGCTACGAAATATATTTGCGTATTTGGATGATATGACAGTCAGAGGGAGGGATAAAGCAGACCAAGACCAGAATTTACGTTTCTTTGATGCAGTAAAAAAGTACAACCTCACCCTCATCATATATAAATGCCAATTTAGTTTAGAAGAGATTCACCTTCTTGGCTATATTGTCTCGCATAATAAAATACGACCTGACCCAGAATGTCTGTAGCCGCTTAAACAGTTGCCAATTCCCAAGGACACCCAGTCATTGAGACGAGCAGTTGGGATGTTTGTACATTATTCAGATCTAATCAAGAATTTCTCTCAGAAGATACATCCCTTGACTTCAACCAAAATTTATCCACTATCTCTAGAAGCTATTGCAGCATTTGAAAAACTTAAGTTAGACAGCTGCAGCATCAAGAGATGATGTTCCTTTTATCGTTGAAAGTGATGCATCTGAATTTGTAATAGAATCTACCCTTAGTCAGACTGATCATCCTGTTGCATTTTTCTCGAAAACAAGTCCGAACGGCATCACTCCTTAGTCAAAAAGGAAGCGCAAGCCATTGTCGAAGCACTTAAAAAATGAAGAAATTTTCTGATTAGACGACTGTTTCAGCTTATAATAGATCAGAAATCTGTTGTCTTTATATTTGACAGCAAAAAGGCTGGTAAAATAAAAAATGATAAAATACGATTGCGCCTTGAGCTATCTTGTTTTAATTTTGACATATCATATCACCCTGGAAAAGAAAATTGTGTTGCCGACACAATGTCCACGCTATGTGGTTCGATTCTTGGAAAGCCTAGCTTAAAGGAGATCCATGAAAATTTGTTTCATCCAGGGATCACTCGATTTTATCACTGGATCAAATCTAAAAACTTGCCGTTCACTTTAGAATATGTCCACCAAGTCACATCTTCTTGCCGAATCTGTTCTGAATTAATGCCGAGGTTTCAGAGCTATGAGGGTGCACTCATAAAAGCTACGATCCCTTTTGAGAGACTCAACATGGACTTCAAGGGACCTTTACCTACATCATCTAGGAACCATTACATACTCCTATGGTCGACGAGTATACTAGATATCTCTTTGCCTTTCCATGCCAGAACTTCATGGCTGCAACAATCATTGAGAAACTTCAGGGACTTTTCAACATTTTCGGAATACCATTCTTTTTCCACTCAGACCACGGTAGCTCCTTCATGTCCCAGGAGCTGAAGTCATTCTTATCAACTCATAGTATAGCCTCGAGTCATTTGTCAGCCTACAATCCTCGTAGTAATGGCCAGGTAGAGAGGTACAACGGGACGATTTGGAAGACCGTATTTCTTGCTCTTAAGACCTGACTTCTTCCACTGACCCACTGGGAATCAGTTCTTCAGGAAGCACTCCACTCTGTAAGGTCTCTCCTATGTATCTCCACTAATACCCCTCCTCACGAGCTCATGTTCAAACATCCTAGAAGATCCTACTATGGTAGGTCAGTCCCTTCTTGGCTGTCTTCTCCCGGTCCTGTCCTAGTTCGAAATCATTCCAAAACTAGTAAATATGACGACTTAGTAGAAGAAGTCGAACTCGTCCGGGTATACTCTGGAGGATACACTCACAATCGCCCCTCAGACGGCAGAGAGAGGACTGTCTCCATTTGTGACCTCGCCCCAGTCAGGGAGGAAGACAAGAAGATCTCCCAGAGGCTCAAACAGATCAAGCTCGATTCCACGAGAATAGGCATCACCCTTTTCACCACAAGTAACTCCACCACCCTCACCCCCGCAGAGAATCCGATGCCCACCTCTATATCTCCAAAACTACGTGACTTTCTAGAGTGGGGAAGAATGATGCGATATTTTGTTCTATATAAACCATATTTTAATCGATCATGCATCGTTGTCTTAATTTTGCCTAACCTTTAAATAACATTTTATTTTCTCTCTGTTATCTTCTCAAACACTATGTTGCTAGTAATTCTTCTAGTGTATTTCTCAGTACAGTACAATAGAGCCTACATTTAGATCTTTAGTTTGTCTAGTTTATATCAAGTTTGTTGTAGAAGATAACAAACTTGAAAATGAGCAAATTAGCCCAAAAGGTTATTGAATTTCATCTAATAAATGTAATGAAGTATAAAAGGGTTAACATTTTCCTCCTAAAAATATAAAAATTGTATAAATTATATACCCTTTAGATGAGAAATTGATGTGAAGGAGTTTGAACTTATTATAGTACAAAATAGTTTTTTCAAGCTAATATAAATGTTTAACATGATCCCCATTTTCCTCCCATAGGTATATTCATTCATTCATTGATCTTTATTGAACAGTCTTAGTACAATTCCTATAATGCCAGACTATTGACTTTTTATGTTAAAATTTCATATAAATTTTAGGATGAAGGATTTGTCACTCCGAGTGATGAACATAAAGAAAGGAGTCCTTGCATGGATAAAAAAGTTATCATCCCAACTATTAAATCAAAAGGATTGTAAGTATTTATCATCAAAGTGATTATAAAACATTTTTTTAGTGCCGTGAAATAAATCAGGTATGAATAAATTTAGAACAACATTTGAATCTAGTTAACTGAGACTGAGGTAACATTTTTATATTTACCATCGTTATTTTTTAGTTTGTTTGTTTTAAATTTTATATATTATAAGTAAAAATATATTTTCTAAACTTAATAAACTATTTTTTATGGGGTTAATGCAAAAATAAGGCAGGCTTCCGCCTTTGCTAATTTTTAAAACCAATTGTGTACACATAATAAACCTTATTCTAGGGGTGCTCACAATTCTCTGATTATGCATCCTATATGCTACTTGTGCTATTAGTCGAGTTTCAAAAGTATGGCAGTAGAAAACAAGTTGAATAGCAGATTTAATGGTATGCTATTGGCATAGTGTCACATGCAGTAGAAAACAAGTTAAATAGCAGACTTGATTGTATGCTATTGTCATAGTGTCATTCTATTAAATGACAAATATATTGTTTTGTCAACTCACAGGTTTCAAAGTGTTAGGTATTTGTACAAAAAATTTACTCGAAAGAGTGTTTTGAATCTGTTTTCATCCAAGTTTGGTAAAACTGAATTGTACCAATCTGTAGATTTTATTATGATCCTAACTGGAAAGGTGCAGAATACTTACAACACAGGATAGTCAAAATGCTTTCAATAGAGTCCTCTAAATGCTCATCCTCAGCTTCTACATTTTCACAATCTAGAAGTTCTAACTAGATTATGTGTCAATCTTTCACATAATCTCGATTTCTAATTGATTTTAGACATAATCAGTTCAATAAATATGTGAAAATAAACAAAAAGTAAAATTCACTCGAATAAATAAAATATAAGTCAACTGAAACAAAAGTTAAGGTTTCATAAAGCAAGGTTATTAAAATAAAACAAAGTGATACCATCATACCACAGACAGCACCACTGTATCTGTTTAGCAAGATACGATGGCACTTACACTGGGTCTCTCATAATCCTGAATTGAGTATGCTAATCATATAGCATGCCTAGATAATATTGTGAGTACCCCTTCTGTATTGTCTCACTCAAAATTCAAACAGTAAACTCCTTTTGTTTAAACCCTTTAGAAAATTTCAAAAAGCGATTTTCGTCAAATTTATTTTCACCATTTTAAATTAGGGCACAGTGCTGTGCCAACTGCTTGTAATATCAATGAAGTGTGGAGTCAGGTTACCATTTACAAACGCAAGATGTAGCATTGGTTTCAGAAGTTTCGCTGTGGAGACTTCGAGTTGACAGACAAGGAAAGTTGTGCGCGCCATCACATAGTGACATGTGATAAGAAATGGATCATTACGATAACAGAAGACTTAGTAGGCAATGACTAGACAAAGGTAAACCACAAAGACATTTTCCTAAGCCTGAATTGCACCTAAAAACAGTTTTGCTCACAGTATGGTGGTTTATTGTCGGTATTATTCACTACAGCTTTCTCAATTGTGAGAAGACTATCATTTCCGATGAGTGCTGTCAAGAAACTTATATCATACATCAGAAGCTGCAGCGTCTTTGCCCAGCATTGATTAATCAGAAGGGGCTGATCTTTCTCCATGATAATGCCCACCCACATGTTGCACAACCAACGCGGCCACGAATGCACAAGTTGGGTTATGGAATCCTTCAATACCCAACCTATTCACCTGACCTCTTCCCCACTGACTGCCACTTTTTCAAGCACCTGGACAACTTTTTACAAGAGGAAAACTTTCAAAACCATAAATATTGTAAATACTTTTCGGGTTCCACTGTTCATACTGTTTCATTCGGGTAAATACTGTTCATTTTTTCTAAGGTTTCAAATTTCTTTCCTGCTGGGATAAATAAGCTAGTTGTTCGTTGGCAAAAGTGTATAGATTCTGATGGAAATTATTTTGACTAAATATATATTGTAAAGATATGGCATATTTTCAATAAATATCAAATACCTGCATTATTTTTACATTGTCCCATTAGTTTTGCTGAAACATTGGTTGAGAATTCAACTGGTATCAATGTTGAGCATAGGCACTACTGATAAGGTAGTGTTATAAAAAAAGTTTTTTCATTTCCTGGTAAGAAGTTCATTAGGAATTAGGACTTTATTTGATTTTCTGTAGATGTTACTTATAAAATACAATACAATTAAAAAATAAAATAAATCCATTTAGTTTAAATATAAGTATTGACTGTGTAGTTTTTTATGTTTGAAATGTAATACTGATAGTATTACTTTTTTGTGGTAATAATAAAGAAAACTAGTTAGATTTTGCTTTTTGTAATGAAAGTAAAAATTAATACTGTAACAGTGAGCAGAAACTTTGTGGGTCTGTTCTGGTGTTTAGATATTCTCATCTACCGTCAGATAGGCTGTTATGCAGTGGAACTTAGCAAACCAGTATCCTCATTGGAAACCTCCATTGGGTGGCTTTTCTTTTTGCTTCATTACTGGTTTAATTAGTAGCAATCAGAGAAAATCATATGCTAACAAATGAAGTAGTTTGTATTTCATGTGATTGGCAAATTTTTTTTTAATGTCTACAAGCTTCAGAATCCCATGTCTATTTTTATGGAATGTGTTTCTTATCAGTATCCAAAAATCTTTGTATTCTGAATTTTATATTATTTTGTTTTTATGCTACATACAATTTAAATCAATTCAAATAATAAAAGTATTAGTTTTCTATTTTTTTCAATTATTTCTGCAACTTGGTTCTAAAAGATCTAATTTCCAAATCATTAGTTCCGAGAATGTCAACTTTGGCTCTTTTATAAATGAATCGAAAAAAAACTATCAATGACATTGGCTGGTATTGTAATGGAAATACATCTTTCTGTTTGTTTTCTGACATTGCACTTTTTAAAATTACATGGGAAACTTTTGATATAAATAATACAAAATCTGAAAAACTGACATTGGCCCTTTTAGAACCAAGCCACGTTGCAAAACAGCATATGATTTTGAAGAAAATATAATTCTCATCAAACTAATAATTTTGTTAAAGTATTAAGGCATATTTATTATTCAAGTTTTATTGGTTTGAATGATCATTTCATTTTTTATCGAATGCATTGTTTTAAGGATATTAATTATGACCTCCTTTTAGTGATTGGGACTTAAGCGTAGTGGGTGTCCCTCCCAGAAAAGATAGATCATGGGAGAAGTTAGATCTTCTTGGAAGGAATGAGGAGCATCCTTTTGTTCCGA
This sequence comes from Rhaphigaster nebulosa, assembly GCA_948150685.1. Taxonomy (NCBI): domain Eukaryota; kingdom Metazoa; phylum Arthropoda; class Insecta; order Hemiptera; family Pentatomidae; genus Rhaphigaster; species Rhaphigaster nebulosa. The sequence goes on along the minus strand of OX411309.1, from coordinate 93,888,488 downwards.
GAGAAGTTCATTTACAGCATTGGTTATCCAAAGCTCCGCACTCTATTACTAAAATTTCAAGAAACCAATTAATAGAAGATTTAATGAGTCTTTTGATTGGAGTACCTTCAACAACATTTTCATTTGTAAGATTTTAATTTTTGTTTTTATTCAATTAATTATTAATAATAGATTTTTTTGTTTATTATTAGAAATATACTTTGATACTTAATTTAAAAAAAAAAAAAATACTGGTAGCTTATATCTGTCGTTCAATCAGTAAGGATCTTGAGTTAAGATTTAAAATATTACCCATTTATTTTATGCTAATAAATTTTTATAAAACTCAAAAACAAACTTTCCTGTTATCCATTCAAACCTCATAGTGTTAGGTTAGGTTAATTTTTTTATGGACACACAACTTATTGGGTCTGTAGTGTCTTTCTTCATTTATTTTTGAATCTTTCTTTTTTGTCTCATTATATTTTGTTTAAGAGATTGTTCTTTTTAAGAAATTCGATTACTTTTTCTGTGTTTGTGCTGCTATCTTCCAGTATTCTTTGGAGGTTTTTTTTCATCCCTAAATTCTGAAAGTAACTTATGGAGTGGGCAATCTTCTTGCCCATGTTAGCCGTTTAAATACCATCTTTTCTAAAAGCTTACACATGCAGCTTGAGTGTGAGATGGGCTGGTAATTAGAGGGTAATAACTTATTTTTTCCAGTTTTCAAGATTGGTATTATAATTGGGCTCCTCCACATTTCAGGAAGTCTCCTGTGTACCAAATCAGATTGTATAGAGCAAGAAGCCAGAGCCTAGTTTGGTAGATTTTTCAACATATCGTGGATATCATCTACTCCTGGTGCTGAAGGTTTCAGCTCCTTCATATTGGCAAGTAGTTCTGCTCTGGTGAACGGAAGGTTGTAGGCTATTTCAATTGGTTATTAATTGAATCAAAGTCTGTATCTTTCAAAGACAAATGTGTATGGGGGAATAAATATTTAAATAAAATTCTGCAAAGTGCTAAGCTAATACATTAGGGTTTTATTCTACATATTCATAGATTAAAAGCATTGGCTGATAGACTTTATACATCCTTGAAATGCTCCGTATATTTTTCCAGAAGAACCTATGGGAGATTTTCAAAATTGTTTGCTAGATTCTTTCTGTTTGTTCTTAATAATTCTGTGTGACACTGAACGATTCTTCTTGTATTATATTACATTACTTAGAACAGGTGATATATTGGTGGCAGATGACATTGGCTTTTGCTTGTGTAATCTTGAAAAATTATATTATTCATTCATGCTCTAGTTTGGTTGTAGTAATGTACAGTTATATTTTCTGTTCTCTGGTGCCTTTAAGGTTTTTTTTTCTAACAGCAGCTAATTTTAATTTAGCTGACCTGATGTGTTGCCACAACTGAAAATGGTTATTCTTTCTTTGCTAGACTTGTTTCCTGCTTCCTTATATTCAGATTCAAAAGCGAGTGAACGAGTTAGTTAACATTTCTTATTAAAACCGGGACTCTTCAGCATTATCAATCAGTTTAGGTGAATAACCATATTCAGAAGTAAATTCCTGAAACTCAATCTTAAAATCATCTGCAGCTTGTTGGTCACTGCTTAAATCTGATAATCCATCCTTATCACCATTTCTGCATGTACTTATGACATAAAAAAAAATGTATGTCATAGCATTGTATATGTATGTATATAAATTAACTGACATAAAATAAAATAAAATTATGCATTTAAAATTATGAAAATTTAATGACCGAAAGCTTTTAGAGACCTATGTATAAAAAAGAATTAAAATGATAAGTTTTAGTATTTTTGCAAATAAAGGTGGATTGGCTTAATAATGTGGAATATTTGAAAAACAATAAAAGCAAATGTATGCATACCTTAATTCTAAAAACAAAATATTAAATTTAAATTATTTCTGCTTAATCTTCTTTTTCATGATTTCAAATAAGGATGTTTCCCAGCTAGACGATGTTATAACTTAACTTGGGCTTTACTCACTGACGTATATTTAATTTTACTTTTAAAACTCAAACACTGACTTTAAAACATTTTAAAATGAGCTTCGCTCAATTTAAGACACTTGGTTTGGTCCACGGTTAAGATTAGATCCCTACTCCAGCGCGTTCCAGATCAAAAGATGCTAATTATTCTACAAAGTGTCTCATCTCTCCCGACAATGACTTTCTAATTAAGAAGACTTAATCAAATAGTTCTTCAGCATTTCTGTTTTTTATTCTTTTTTCTTAATTTCTTTTAAATGCCCACATTTATCTTTTACTTTTTAGTTTATATCAAACATATTTTCATGTTTGTTAAATAAATTCATCCTAAGCATATTTATTAATATATCGATGTTGTTTTTTTAAAAAGGTGTAAGTGCTATTTAGTAAAATTTACAGGAGAAACATTATTTACACAAATAATAATATATATTTTACTTTCCCTTACCTGTATACGAAGTATATAGTAAGGGAAAGTTTTGATATCGTGAAAATTTTCGAATTCGAGTTTTCGACGGAAATACACGTTTTATGGTCCCTTGAGTCCAAATGACCAAGCTTTGCAAAATGGTCTGTGTGTCTGTGATCAGTCTAGCTCAAAAACGAAAAGTTGTACGATACTGAAATTACGTATTTAAGGTTGGTACATGCATGTGATGTTACAGCAACATTTTCGTCAAAATTGACTATCAGGAAATGCTACTTTATATAATCGATTTTACACTTTTTACAATTTTCTTGAAAACGGCTCTAACGATTTTGATGAAACTTGCCTAAATTATTCTTCATAAAGGCCTTTAACTTTTCATTTATGTAGTAAATCACCGACAAATTGCAGGGAAAAAAGTTATGATGAAAAGAATATTTTATTTGCCCATAGCTTAAAAAGTATGCATTTTACGGTGCATTATGTGTAGAATTGTATGAAAGGTAATTAAATTATCTAAAAAATAATAAAATAATCAACAAAATCGGACCAGTATTAGCAAAGATACAGTTTATTTTATGAGGAGCACAATACCCTAGATGGATAACCAAGCGCATCCGAAAGGAGACGAATGCGACCGAACCTCCTCCCGCCAATCTGTTGTAAACAATACGCTCTGTAATAAAGTAATTTAAGAATACAAAAGCGGAAATTAACTTAATAATTTCTACTTTCACATTATTTAATGGAAAGAAAATGTTTCCATGGAAACTAAACCAGAAACTTTTAAAATATATTTGCAACTTTACAAAGTTAAAATATATAGGTAGTGTACAGGATTGTTGTACTAAAATTGCTTAATAAACTTTTTTATTGTACTTAAGTGGGAGAAGATGTGTATGCTGCTGAGTTTATTAGAAGCAGTGTTTATGTGAACTCTTTAAAATTGTTTTAAAAAGATAATTATTACAGGACGGTAAGGGAAAGTTGTGTGATGCGCGCACAGCACCAGATTTTTTAAATTGTATTCTTCATTGTGTACAGTAGGAGTTTATTAATATAGCAATACTTATTTACAATATATTTTGAAGACTTCTGGAACCAGTCAAGAACAGATCGATGAATGAGAGTATTTGGTGCTTATGTGATCAACAATTGATTTTTAAATCATTTTCAAGTTTTTATTTTTTTTTATTTATCGTGAATGAGAATTGATAGAGATGGTGTTTATGTTCCATAATAAATTGAAACCTAAATTTAGAATTTTTGGCATTTGAGCCTTTTTCAAATAACAATGTCGATGTGTAAAAATTCTAATTTTTGATCACCTTAACAAACACTTGTTTCACTAATCTTTTGATTTTAACACTATAATAATATTTATGTTAATTGTTTTTTCTCTTTAAAATAAAATTGTTTAAAGTTTATTTCTATGTTTGTTTTATACCTAGAATGGAAAAACATTTCTATGTAAGGCTGGTGTATATACTGATCATCACACTGCAGAAGATGTTTTAACATTCACTAAACAATATATTGAAGCAGCAGAAGCATTTTTGGCTTTAAAAAACCTTGCTGAAAAGAATTTAGATGATGATATTATTACCAGTGCTTTCAAACTTGCTATTAAAAAGTATTTATACAATTACCAATTGATAATTTACCATATTATTGATGGAAGAAGTAACAATGTAGCATATCTTAGCGATGTTCAGTTATTAATTGAACAGGTTGGTTTACAGTGAACAATAAAATTTTATAAAATTTTGTGCAGTAGAGCATTGATTACCTGGCTAACTGGAGGGGAAGGTTGCCTTGGGGTTATGTCCAATATAAAATATTTATATAAATAAAAATAATGAAGTAAGTTTATTTAAACAAAGGTAATAATATTTTGGTATTCCTCTGTTGGTGTGTATTCCGAAACAGTGAAGTTAATTTCCTTATATTAATCTTATCACTGGTTCCTTGGGACATGTAGAGATTCTGGCGACAAAAGTTAGTGTATTAGTTTTGTGAACAGGATTCTAAAAGGTTTATTATTTATTAAGTCTAACTTCAGATCAGTTTATACCGAGACCTTATGCTAGAACTAAGCTTAATTCCTTGCCCAACAATTAGTCCTGACTAACTTTGCTAGGTTTTTTTTGTCCTTTCACTTCTATGGGGACTTATTATGTTTTTAATGTACAATTTCGACATAAAACTAGTAGCAATATAAAAAGTATAAAATATGCTTAAGTCTACATACAAGAAAGATGTTTAGTTTATTGGCGATTAACGGTGCATTTATGTTGGAACTGCAATATCCAATATGTGTTATATAAATCAATGTATTTATATACAGTCAAACTTCGTTAAAACGCTCTCCCAGAGCCCAGAGAAAAAGAGCGTTATAGCTGAAAAATTATAAAAAAACAAATAAAAAAAATTTGTTTTAATTTATTGAAACTACAAGTAAAGCAAGTATTTAAATCTATATTTTTGATGTTCCTGGTCTAAAGTAATCATAGATTTTTTTTCTTTTGCTTAAGGCATCAAAAAGTAATTTTAAATACAGCAGTTTCAGATTCATTTATTTGTTTTTAAGTTTCTTCTTGCACTTGAGAAGAGCACAAAAAATATCTACTAATTGTCTTTAACGGGTTCTAATTATCTGTTATTTTTAATGATTCCGTTCTACTCTCTTCCTCTTCTTCATTTAATATTTTTATACGCAGTAAAATCTTTTTCATAACGTTTTCTTTAACAGGAAATCAAAGTAACTGTGGCGAAAATCGGATCCGCATCTGTAAAACTGACAACCTTTTTGTTCATGGAAACATCTCATCCAAACCAAAACTAAACGTTCCTATGAATTATGCACATGGAATGAATTAGACTGTTCAGGTGACATCCGCATAATGGTATAGAAGGATCAATCTAATTAGGGATTGATAAATTATTTGCCACTTCTATAGTTTTGTTTTATTGAAAACTAGTTTCGAATGTTATACATCTTCAGTTCTAAAAACACAAAAAAAATTCAAAAATAAGCAATTTAAAATATTTTCAATTTGATGGAAAATTCTTCAAACAGAAAGAAGGCTTACCGATGGGCTCCCCTCTCTCATCCCTTCTGGCAAATTTATTTATGGACAAAATAGAACAAAAAAATTCTTGACCCAAACAATTTTCAACTAGCTCAACATATCCTATACTAGTATTGGTATGTAGGTGACATTATATGCCTATGGTCTGGTACGACAAGACAAATAAATAATTTTTTAAAGGAAATAAACGAAATTCATCCCTCGATTAAATTCACAGTAGAACTGGAAAAAAACAAAACTTTTTAAATTTACAAAACTTTTTAGATTTAGAAATTTTAGTAAATAACAAACATCATGAATTTGGAATTTACCGGAAACCCACCCACACGGATGTCGTTATAAATAATGAAGCTAGGAGACTGATAGCACATAAACTCGCAGCCATTAATAGCATGATTTACCTTCTTTTGAACATATCATTAAATGAAAAGAACTATAACAAAGAAATGGAAATAATATATTCCATAGCAAAAAATAACGGGTAAATAAAACCACTATCAATCATATTTTAAAAAAACAAATACAAAATAAGACAATTAATGATATCTTTTCAACAACTCCCGAAGATAGGCCCATCCCAAAACATTATGTTTTGATTCCATATTATGTCGCTATATCCACAAAAGTCGGAAATGAATTGAAAAAACTAGGATTAAATCCTGTATTTATAATAGAAAAAAGCCTACCCTCATATTTCCCTTCTCCTAAAGACAAAATAGACCATTTCCAAAAAAGCGGATTATACGTACTAAATTGTAATGATTGTGCAGCCAAATACACGGGGAAAACTGGAAGATCGCTAAATCAGAGATTAAAGGAACATATACGTGCATATAGTAATAAGACAGAGAATTCCAACTTTGCAATTCATTTAAATGAAAAAACAAACATAAATTCATCAAAGATTCAGGAGTTTAATTAATACATCACGTTGAAAACAGCCTCAAATTAAATATATTTGAAGCACTTGAAATAATAAAATCCTTCAAATCCAATCCAGATTTTTCTTAAATGATCAAATAAATATCTCCAATAGTCGAATCTTAAATGTATTCCCATCTATAATGGAAAAACCAATTACTCACCGTTATTACTGGAAAAACCCCGACCTTTAAAGCGTACCTTTAAACATCCAACCTTCTTTCATTGTTAGTTCAGTGCCAGAAGAAACCAGTACAAACTTTTCTGTTTGTCATAATTCATTTAAACCTTGGTGAGTACCAACATGTATTTGATTTCATGTCTTAATTAAATTCATAATTCATAAATGTTTTATAATACTGATTTATATTACATCTAATTTAATATAAACAATAATACCAAATTATATTTTAAATTGCTTATTTTTTATTTTTTTGTGTTTTTAGAACTGAAGATGAATATATAACATTCAAAACTAGTTTTCAATAAAACAAAACTATAGAAGTGGCAAACAATTTATCAATCCCTAATTAGACTGTTGTTTATTATCGTTTTACTGTCATATTTCAAACTTCAATCATATTTACATTAAAAAAGGCTTTAAAGATAAAAAAAATTAAAGAAAAAATTCATTCAGAGCAGTATAGCTGGGAAATCGTTATAAACAGGAGTGTTATAACGAAGTTTTACTGTATATTTATGTATGTATGTGTGTATATATATATATATATATATATATATATATATATATATATATATATATATATATATATATATATGAAACATTCCATTTTCTTTTAATTTCTTTTCTTATTATTTTATATTTGATTTAATTCCACAATAAACCTCTTATGTATCATTTCCCAGCTTTCTAACTGCTACACAAACGCATTTTTGGGCCCAGTAGCGTTATAAGTAGGAAACCTATACAACCTTTAGGACTACATGCTAATTGAAGAGTATCAATATTTTAATCTACCGGAACTTAGGGCTATTTGGACTCAAACTGAAAAAAGTTTTAAATTACACATAGGTCTCTTGTCACGAAAATATAAGCATAATTTACAATATCTACATCAGGTAGCAGCACTAGCTAGTTACTGAAGCACTATATCCCCCACTTTTTTTTCGGTTTGACTCCAAGTAGGGTACAGTATAAACCTTTATGTAATGAAGCCAAAGGTTCTTGGGGAAAATTTCATGTTTAGGGACTCAACTGTATTTAATCATTTCTTATTGAAAACATACTTTTTTGTTTGGAAAACATAACAAAAAATGTTTGGTTTTAATAGTTTTCAAAGAATTATTAGATCAGCAATGTCAATAATATCAATAGCAATATCTGAATTATTTTTATCTTCTGTCACAGAGCTTTGTACAAATTAAACTAGTTACCGTGTCCTTCAATATTTTTGAGACCTTTGCAATTTCAGTTGGCATTGTCCCTCATTACACACATGCCATCTGCATTGTGAAATTCACCTTCAGCCTAGGGCAATTTCTCTTGAAGAATTCTTAAATTTTCTCAGAACTCAACTGATCCAATGTTTCTACATTATAGTTCAAGACTAGTATACCCCAGCGAGAACTCTCACATTGGATATCTATCCTTCTTCTAATCCCTAATACTTTTGAAGTGTAAGCGATATTAGGGAAACATGTTTATTCCCATAAACAATATAACTAATATTACCTACAAAGTTTATTAAACATACACATTTAGTGAAGCTACATAGTTTATAATGACTATGTTGAAGTAACAGTTAATACTTAATAAGTAATTAGCTTGCCCTACTGGAAAGTACCCCTTCAGTTTAACAGTTAAGCAATAAGACTCAGCTATACCATTTTCTATTTGTAGTATTCATATTTAACAGTACTTTAGGTTTAGGCATGGGAAGCAATATATTACCTCCTTTATCATTCACAGAAACCTAAAAACAACATTCGCTCTTATTAAAAAGTTTTTGTATATAGTCTGAAATTGCTTACATAAATATCAAGTTGCCATGCCTATGGTTCATGCGGACCTATACTGTGCAAAAACGGTAGGTTTTAGAGCTTTAAAACGCTGGACCAATCCATAGGAACATATATGATCTTGATTCTTGTTTACATACATAGGAATGGGTAATAATTAAATAAGAAAAAAAAATGTTCCACTGGATTGCAAAGCAATGGAAATTCGGGGAAGATCTTGTTTCAGAAGAAGTACAGGAGTACCTAAATTATCTGAATCTCTTTCCTAATATAGAGTGAAATTTCATTTTTAATTCAGTTTAACTCTGCCTGAGCATTGCTCCTAAACAAAACTTTGGTGATGAATTAAACAGAAATAGATATTAGAAGCTATTTTGCGTGAAAACAGCATGTTTGCATATTTTTAATACATATCCTTATTAAATCATAACTTTACATTTGTAAAAAATCTGCAATCACAGATGCATATTGTACAATTTTTCAAATAAATGCTATCAATCGTTTAGCTTTGTTTTTCTTTAACCCTAAAAAATTGCCTTTGATACTTCTTTAACCCTAAAGATTAGTTGTAATTGTTTTAGTGTAAAATGGGTGAAAAATTTCAATGTTTCTATATATCACAAATTCCATATATCGAATTTTTTTCAAGTAACCTTGTGTTGTATGTATAGAGGTTCGACTGTGCTTTATTTTTTGTCTTTTTTAGCTACATAAAATATCTTAAATTTAACCGAGCTCAAATAGATTTATTAAAAAGGGTAAATGGAAATATTGATGGAAATGATTTAAGTAAACAGATCTAGAGAGGAGGATATTAGCTCAGAGAATCAACCAACCAGTTTACTGAGTTCTACACCCAAGGGAAAAAGGTTGGGTTAGTTTTCCTCTTCACTTCTTTAAAATAATTATTTTCATTAAAAATGGGCTATGTTTTGCTGATAGATATTCAAAATATGTTATAAATGTTTAAAATTACTATAATGTTAGAGGCTTTCCAAATTTAAATGAAATGGACATGGGGTCTGGTTTTATCTCCCCTCCCTGGTTAACCCAACACTAACTAATCGGGGCTCTACTGTATTTGTTAATATAATGCATTAATTAAAGCAAGTTTTAGGTAATATATTTGAGAAAAGTCTTGGTTCATCCTGAAGAATTAAAGGGTGTCGCTCTCCTTGAACAACTTTTTAATAATATGGAAACAAGTTCTACTCAGATGTTTTATTTACTAACTTCTCTTTTTCTGCAGCCATGTCTGTACTACTTTAGGTACTATTTTTGTTTATACTATAATTTTAAAATTAAAAGTGAACTGTCTGGTTTAATGTTTCTCTAGCTTAGGTATCTAAATAAATTGCATGTAGTATACCTAATACAGTAGGACGTTGTTTAAGTGAATTGTTAGTCATATAAACTACCTGACTAAGTTTGCCTCCTACCCACCTACCAATCAGTTGTATCTAAATCAAAAAGATATGAGATGTTGCTGAAGAAGAGATATTAAACATCTGCTGCACTATGATAGATGAGGAAAAAGATAATTCCCTAGAAGTTCCAAGATCATCACATGATGAATGCTGGTAGGTAACAAGGTATTTAAGGTTTTAAAGATTGTTGATAAATTAGGCTTCACCTTAGAGAAAATAAAAATTATGTATTTTAAATTGTAATTATGTATTTGTAATATAAAATAAATAATTATATATATAGATATATGTGTGTGTGTGTGTGTGTATGTACATAGATACAGACTGTGCTGGCACAATGCTTGTAATATATCAAAGCAAATAGCTGAATTGCTGGAAAAGAAAAAGTATAATTTTTTTCAAGAAGTTTATTGTTTAGATCAGGGGAAACTAAATGTCACTGCGTACCACTTCCACTTTTCAGATAACTGATCCTACCACTACCTGATCTTATGATATTAGTATTAAAGATTCATCTTCATAAAAAAATACAAACTGATTTACATAAGTTAATTAAACAAACAAAACAATATGTATTACAGTAAATGTACTTAAGAAAATAATAAGTATTTACAGTTTGGAAGCATGTTGTTTATTTACAATCAAAGCATCAATATTAAGGCATTAATAAGGCAACCATCCTGAATCATCTTTATTAGTTGTATATCATGTTTATTCATTTTATAATTTATACATTCAAGAATAATTTAAAAAAAAAAAAAAAAAAATGTTATCCCTCATTCAGCTTGTTAAAACGATGATTTTATTCAAGGCTATTGTTTGCTTGTTCGCATACCACTTGGAACGCCCATGCCGGCCAGCAGTAGTATGCGTATCTCTGGTCTAGATACGGAAGGCTCAACAAGGTTTGTAGATATTTTAGTATTTAGTACGACAAAAAAGAGAAAGCACTGATTGTAGATTCTTCAATATGTTTTGAAATTAATGACCAGGATCAAGACATCAAAATACAAGCAGAGAAAGAGGAAATTTACATGAAATGCATTCCTGACATACAAGAAAAGTTTAGAGAGGAATTTGGTGAAACATTTTTTTCAGTATACGGACTTTGGTTCAGATGTAAGGAAACCATCCCTTATAAATAATTTTTTGGAGGAGCTGAGTGTTGAAAAGAACCAGATACAGAGCATGGTGGAAACCATTATTCTAGATTCCCTTGGAATGCTGCACCATCATCTGTATCATACCGAGGCTTGAAAAAAAAAAGAAATATGAGCCACTCAGTTGTAAAACATGGTAACTGACAAAATGAAAACTTCTACAATGCTTGAATGTTTGTTAGTTACAATGTTTTATCTTCAACTAGCAGTCACTTAACGGGAATTTAATATCAACATTATAGTATTAAGTTTAGTAGTAAGGGATTAACAATATTAGGTATACCAATTTTTTTAATCTCAAATTGTTTACAAAATAAATTCAAAATAAAAACTATCTCATTAAAGAAATATGATCCTACAAGATTTGATTCTAAGAAAATTTTTAAATATTGAACTTGAAATACTTTGAATAAATGTAAGATTGACACCAACTGGGTATTAAAGAACATAGCCAAAAAATCTGAGAGTATACATGATGATATATTAATATATCAATATTTTTTCAACTTTAAACGATAAATTGATTATGATACTGATTACTAATTTGTTTATAGATTGATAGACGATTGGATTTTCCTTGGTAAATGGCATAAAGATTTGCCAATTTCACCTAGTGACTTCAATCTTATTCAAGATAGACAAAGCTGGGAAGAGGCTTATAAGCCTATTCAATGCAATTTTCTTTGGTTTATTCCAGTGCAAGATTTGGCATATTGTGGAAAAGCTTTGTCTTTACTCAGTCTCTCAAAAAATAGTGTAAGTAATTTCTTAACAGAGAACTTACTTAAAATTGAATAGAATATTAATTTAGGAATATATTGTCTGGTCCCACTGTTTGATTATTTAATAATTTAATTTTTTTTATTTATTTTAATTAAAACTGACTATCCAAAAACTTTGTTATACATGTATAACCAAGAGATTAATTGCTTATGACATCCATATAAGAACTATCGTTTATATGAAGGGTTAATTCCTACTTAATATATTCAATTTTAAGTTTCACATTGAATTTTTCATAAATCACATTGATAATTATTTTATTTTTATTGTTAGGAGAAGTTTTTGAAAATGCTGAAATCAGATGACAAACCTAGAGTTAAAGTTTGTTTACATCTAGGTGAATTGAAAAAATTGCAAATGGAATGTCATAATTTCTATGAAAGGGCAAAAATTTCTTTTCATTCTCAGAAAGAAGAAAAATTGGACTTTGTTTTATGTGCTCATGATTCAGCAAAGATGAAAGCTCAAACTTTTGAAGGTATAAATATTATTTTAAAGAATCATTCCAATAATAATAACAGTGAAACCTTTATATAATGGACAGCGACTTGTCCGAAAGATGTGTCCGTTACAGAGGGGTGTCCGCTGAGAAGAAGTATACAAGTATTTTTTAAAAAATTTATATATATATATATATATATATATATATATATATACATACATAAATCAAAACAAGTTTATCAATTTGAATGAATGAAGTTGATTAATTCAAATTTGTGTAATATTTATATGAGCATAACCCTTCTCCCTGTACATAATTTCAGACCTTCTTGAATTTTTTAAAAAACATTTTCATATGTTTTACATTCTTTCAATTGCATGCACTAATTTGTAATTTGATTATTATTTCAATAACAAAAGGTTATTGTTAGGTGCATGTGGACTAAAAGATCGTATAACACTCTTGGTGGGAACACGATTTTGTGGATGAAATTAAAAAATTAATAAGAAAAGATCGGTTGTTCGATATAAGGACGAAGTACATTGATTGAAAGCTGGAAGTCTACTGAAGCCAACTGTCGCTACCTGGAATAGAAAAACAATCCCCACCAGGTAAAGTGGGATAAAATTGAATGGAAGCCCAAGAAAGACAGACTGAAGCACTTCCACACCGATTGTTTAGTTGTTCTCCTCTATCAAACGTTCATGTGACAAGCTTGGGTTTTTATAAAAGATGATGAGCAAAGGAGAGGGGATTCCTATGAAAACCACTGAGAGGCTTAGAGAAAAAAGTGTAAACACTTTGTGAAAAATTACATAATCCTATTCAAAAGTGTGGTTCCATTTCTCAGAATAAATCCCTTATTAGACTGGAAATGCTACATAGGAGAATAAAAAGCAATAATTCATTTGATATGATGACGATGTTGTGGTTTTACGTTTTATTATTAAAAAAGAATAACTTCAAGATACGTATATATAATTATATCAGAACATAAAACAGTTAAATATAGTTAAAAAATTTCAACATTCTGTAAGTGTCTGTTCAGAGGAGTAATTAATAACTTGGTGACAAAAATATGACTGTCTGTGTCTGTTAAGCTCCCCTCACACGGTTATTATTCTTGAGCCAATATCAAATTCCATCAATATATTGAGTATTTGAGAGATATGTTGTAACAACCTTATTTATATATAATTAAGCTTAAGATACAAATTATCTGGCATATTTCCTGCCTCTTGTATCTTGTGTGAATAACATGTTTATTTTACTATTATCAATAGAGAAAATTGGATTATAGATCTTGCAACAACATGAAAGAACTCAAAGTGCCCAATTCATAGGTATCACCATATTACTTCCTCCCGCCTTGATCTGCAACTGCTTGTTCTTCATTGTTTGGGACAAGTCTTTTTCTCTGCCATTTCCAATGAACTTTTTATTCACTTGTGGTGAGGTTATAGTTGAAGAGATGGAATTTATTTATTAAAATCTATCTTCTGTCTTTCAATTTTATATGAAGTTCTCATTAGTGAATTAAATAAATAGTAATTCATAACTTCCTTTATTTTTGCATTATTTCATTTATGTTGACGTTTCGAAGAAAAATTTCCTCATCTTCAGAACAATTTTTATTCTAACTTAGTAGATGCAACCAATTGTTGATGTTTTCTTTGAAGTCTTGAAAATGTATACCAGTTTCCATGTAATTTATTGGAATACATTTTCAAGACTTCAAAGAAAAAAAATCAACAAGTTGTTGCATCTACATAAGTTAGAATAAAAATTGCTCTGAAGATAAGGAAATATTTTCCCGAAACATCAACATAAATGAAATAAAGTGTATATTATAATGCAAGTTATGAATTGCCCTTTATGTAATATTATAAAAATCTATTTAAAAAAAAAAAAAAATGGTTAGTCATAAGGGTGGCCTTCCTTATACGATCAGTTTTCTCATCGAACTGTCGGTTTGAACTACGAAAAATGATGGGGGAAAAACCGTCGGTTTGTCACAATCAAACCCTCCATCAATCCTGTTTAATTGGTTTCATTCATTTAATTGATAGATCTTCTTTTAATTGATTTTTTAAAATTTATTTATGTAGAATAATCTGGAAAAAAAAATTCAAAACCTAATTATTACTCATTTAAATTTCTACCCCGACCAATGTTCATATGCTGAGGAAAATGAATAATAATTAATAATGAAAAACAAATAAGGATTATTTTAGTATTTGAAAAAGTTGACAAATCATCTTTGAGGAGAGGATTTCTAAAAAAAAAAAAAAAAAATAATTTACTTCAGGCTTATATCTAAAATATATTAATTCTTACTTTTTGGATTTGGTTTGGTGAGAAAACATTGTTGATTCAATTTTGATTAAAGTTAATCAAAATTGAATCAATAACGTTCAAAACAGCAAGGGAAAAATTTACTTGTCAGAACAGTTCTGCCTTACACAGGCAGTTTTGAACACAATTGTTCCGACACGATTATTTTTCTGTCCTCGACAGGTTCATAGAATGGCAGAAAAACTGACAGGTTTTCACGAATACATGATTGGTTTTTCCTTCCATTTTGAACGATGCGTCAAACTATCATTCAAAATCAATTGTGTAAGACCACCCTTAGTATCGTTAAAAGAAAAATATTCTATATACTTTTTGAGAAATACTATGATGAAGTTCTCTGCAAGTTGCCTCCAATCCAATAGCAACCTGGTATTTTTACTTTTTTTTCCCCTGATGTACAGGGTTGTATTCTTTACACCTAATTTGTTTTAGGTAAGTTTGGTTTTCTATGTTCTGATAGATTGATCATCCCTAAAATTAACTTTTTAAACAATAATATAAAGTAATATTCTTGTCTTTAATTCAGGACTGTTTTCTGATATTATATCTACAAGTTTTTAAAATGAAATATTGTCATTTTGTGTCCTCTCTAGAATTGAAAAAAGGGAAAATGGATTATGAAAAGGAAAGAAAAAGAAAAGAGCTAAATTTAAGGGAAGAAGACCTTATTAGAAGTGCTAAGGTAAGAGAACTTAAAAAACAAGAAGAAGAATTTGACAATATTAGAGTGGCAAAAGAATTGGAAGATATGCTTTCAAAAGAAGAAAAAAGAGAGTTTGAAAAAGCGTAAGTTAAACCAGTTTTTTTTTTTTGTTTAAAAATATTAGAAATAGGTGGTCTTATAATCTAATATCCAAGTGTGATTATATATTTTTTTTTCTTTTTCAGTAAAGAAATATTTTGTAAATTAAAACAGGAGCAAGGTGAAGAAGAGAAAAAAGAACTTACGGCTGAGTGGAAGTTAAAAAGGCAGCAAAATAATAAAAAAAGACAAGACTTTTTCAATGATAACATCCTTGTTAGTGAAAACTTGATCCATATTGAAGATGGATCCAAGGAGTCAGTCATAGATAAGAAACCTGAAACCGAGCAAAACAAGGATTGCAATGATGACACGCTTCAATTTCCAGTTGAATCCATTATCATGGTAAATAGTGACAAAAATGTAGAGAGTCAAGACAAAATTAGTGACCATAATGAAGCTGAATATAAAATTGGCACTGCTTGTGAAGTAATAAAACATTCAGAATTAGAGGGAAACCGATTAAAAGTTATAGGTTCAAACTTTATTGTTGGTGATGATGTCCCAGCATGTACATCTGAAAAAGAAGGTAAAAAAAATTATAGAAGTTCTTGCCATTCAAAAGTTCTGAATCTCATTGAAACAACTACAAAAGACGATAACATAAAATATGCTGAATTACAGGATAACAGATTAAAAGTTTTAGGCTCAAACATTATTGCTGGTGATAATATCCCAGCATGTACATCCAAGAAAGCGTCTAAAAACTATGATAAAAGTGCTTGCCCTTCAAAAGTTCTGAATCTCATTGAAACAACTACAAAAGACAATAACATAAAATATGCAGAATTACAGGATAACAGATTAAAAGTTTTAGGTTCAAACATTATTGCTGGTGATGATATCCCAGCATGTACATCTGAGGAAGCAGCTAAAAAAAATAAAAGTGATTACCCTTCAAAAGTTCTGAATCTCACTGAAACAACTACAGCTAATAATGATGATGACATAAAATATTCTGAGCTGGAAATCAATAGAATGAAATCACTGCATTCTGATTTCGAAAGAGGTAACGAAGCAGTACTTATTGTTTATCAAGATGAAGCAAGAAAAAATAAACAGAAAATATTAGGATCTCATTTTACATTAGGATCAGAAATGGTAGTTAAAAAACTCGTAAATGATATAGACAATATTGAAATTTCTCAAACCATTGAAAATAGTGATGAGGAAGAAATTGGTCAAGAAAAAATTAAATCAAGTAACAACGAAGAAATGACCGAATCAAATGAATTTAAAGAAAATATATCCCTACATTCATTGGATTCAGAAGATATAAATCAAGCAAACATTGAAAGAAACAGTAATTTTTCAAATATAAATGTTATTCCTGTTATGGAAGAGCAAACTAACTTACTCTGCAAAGAAAGTAGTGATCAGTCAGGAGCTGCTTCTGAACATATTGGAGTCAATGGTGTAAATTGGTTCCGGAAGTGTAACCAACATGTAGAAGGAGTCAAAAATCTCTTTAAAGCAAATGATCTAATTAATCTTCCGGAACAACAGTTAGACTATTGTTCCATACTAAGGTGTGTACCTGGTTCATTAAATTTGGTTTTAGAAACCCAGCTCAAATTGGTGAATGAAGCGCTCCTAGAGATGTTTCTTAATGAGTTTCATTTACTAACTGAAGCTGGAAAACTAAAGAAATATTTTTTTCTCGATGAGGAATTTGGTAAAAGACTGACTTGTTCACTTTGTCCAGCAATTGAAAAAGAAAAACCTTTAACGTTGTTAACATTTGGCAAGCTTAGAGATGTTCTTGCTTTTGCATCCCAAGGTGATGAAAAGTTATCATTTATAGTTAAGGAAACTCCGACTGCATTTGAGCATACCAATCCACAGGTATTGTTACCATTTTATATCCCTCAGTTTATAGATTTTTTTTTTTTTTTTTGAGGTCTGTTAACCAATAAAGTATGCACGTGGACTACTTATTCATTTCTTAGTGATAAAAATTATAATTAGCTATGCTATTCTTGATATTTACAATTATGATAAATATTAACTTCATATTATGGCTCTCATCACGGTTCTGAGTGTACCTTCTATTATTGATTTCATTGACTCTTGACAATGGGGTATTTCATGCTTTGTATCTTTAATTCTTGTTTCACAAATGATCCATACGGGTCAAAATGAAGAAGGGTTTCACATACCTCAACATCATAAAAAATAATCTTTAGCACTTCTCTGATCTGAGAAGGAACTCTGCCAATGATGATCCTAAATCCGAGAAAACTTTTTTGATCATACTAACTTTTTTGAAGTATGGAACCTTAGCATGTTAACTGCTAACCTCAAGCACTTATGTTTTTTTTAATCGTTGAAAAAAATTAATATTTACTTGTTTATGCTATAAAAATGAATATTGATCTCAGTAATTTAGTTTTAAATAATGCCTAATATGCCAATAAAATTGGTAGTATGTCATCAACTAAATATTAGTTATGAAAGTTTTATATAAAATCTTTACAGCATGTGTGTATTTTTATTTACCAAGACTATATATTGTAATATTAAATGGAATTGATGGAACAAAAGTCCCTGCAAATGATTATGATTAAAATATGTGACAAATAATTGTAGTTATTCTATCTCGATGATTCTATCAAATTTTCGTATTAATAGTAAAAGTTGAAATTTTTCATTTTAATTTTTTTTTGAGCCTACTCAGAATTTTCTGGTAGTATCGACCCTCCTGCCAGAAGGACAAAAAACCTCTAGACTATCATTAAGGTTAGTCCTTCTGGCAGGGCTTTGTGTCCTTCCAGAAGGATGATGTACATTCTAAGTATTTTCTATATTTTAAATTGCCACATTTCCTGTGTATGTCAGAGAATAACTGAGGTGAAGTTTAATCTAGTTATACAAATCCAATCTTTTTTATTTTTATTTTAATGTTTAACAACTTGTGCATATTACTTTCTCATCAGCTACAAATCATTAATAATCTATTTTTTATATGTAGATTAATTTTATATATGGATAATTATTCTGACTCGATTTAATTAAGAATTAGAAAAATAATAAGTATTGATAAAAATGACATCTTACTTATTAATTTCTCAATCTTAAAACAGTGTATTATTAATAGAATATTGATATTAAATTATTGAACTAAATATCTTTTGAAGAGTATGATACACTTATTGAAATTAACTATTAATTATAACAAAGGTGGAAGTATGGTGACTGTAGAAATATATGTAGATGCTTGGGTTGAGGATGCGGTCTACAAATAAGAAAAACTTGATACTTCATTTTTATTATTCTGCCTTATATTACTTTTTCTTATTATATTTTATTACTATTATTGGTACTGTCACTGTTATTTTGTTTTTCTTAGCTTTGATGATGGCCTAAAACTCAGTTTTCTTATTTCACCCCCAAACCAGCTTCTTTTATATATTAATTATCATACTTCTCTTGGCAATTACGATTATCTTGAAATTTATTGAGATAATTAAGTATAAATTGATTGTTTAAAGAAATTTTCTTCTTCTTTTTTTCAGGCTTTATCATACTTGGGATTTTAAATAAATTTCCTTCTTCTTTTTTTCAGGCTTTATCATGCTTGGGATTGTCCTACAAATTTACTTGGCCATTGAACTTAATATTTACTGACATAGCCATGTCGAAGTATAATGATGTTTTTGAGTACATGCTCTCTCTTCAAAGGGTTTCTTGGCATCTAGACCAAGTATGGCTCTTATTAAAGTTCAGATCTTCTCAAATGAAAGGACATGAATACACTCAGGTATCGCATTTAATATAATGGGAATTATTTTATTTGTATGTTTTCTCCCCGCTTATTCTGTTCCCCTTCTACTGTCAGCAGTTGAGGATTTTTAAAATAATTATTTTTTTTTTTTAATCTTGGATATTTCAAAAGTACTACCTATGAGTTGTGGGTACTACGTATGTGGGACCTATTTACAATGTAGGTTGAAATGTCAGATGAAACAAATATAAAACAACATTTAATGTTTTATTATTTAACTTGGCCATTCCCCAACAAACATATCCGGCACGTATAATATATAGACAAATATCATTTGCATAATAAGTAAATAAATTTTACTTTCTTGATTTGAAAAAGGACCAGATATATTTTTCATTGATTATATTATAGTAATAGAATTTTTTCAAGGATAACTTGCATCTATATTGTAATATTTTCTTTCTCGACAATTTAAGGTACACTAATAATAGAGTGTAATTGTAATTTGAGAACATAGGAAATGGAGGCTTAGCGTTTTTATTGATATTTATGACATAACATTAGTTATTGATATTTGTAATTGATATAAAATGAAGAATGCATGACTTCTAGTCAATAACAGAAGTCAAGCTGTTAAATAATACAGGTGATCTCTCTTGGGTCTGCAAACTCGCACGACATATTTCGCTGGGTCATTGGTCTCCTCCCTAGATTGCCTTTAAAGGAGTTTTCCATGCTTTCCTTACTAATTTTTTTAAATTATCCAATCAAAATAAGAAAAGACAGTTGAAATAATTAAATAGTTATTTCTAAGTAAGAAATCTATTATTTAGAAATGTTTCTAATGGAAGGATATCTCTCAACAGCATTCTCAAAATATTTATTAATAAAGCAATTTTTCTAAGTTAAAAGGAAAAGTAATTGATATAAAGGATAACTAAAAGATTAGAATAAAAATAATGTACTTAAAATTATTTATTTATAATTGATATTAAATTATTCATTGTACATTTATATTCGTATTAATGGTTTCTCTTCTGAAATGTTTTTTAGGAATAAAGCTGTCTGGATCCTCTCGAGACAAGTGCAATTTATTTGCTGAAGTTTTATATATATATATATATATATATATATATATATATATATATATATATATATATATATATATATATATATATATATATATATATATACCAGAGCAATAGTTTATTTTAGGTTTTACATTGTGTAATGGTGTTTTGGAGGATTTAGCAGTTATTCTACAAATTGCAATCGCACAGGGTTTTGCAGTCAAATTTTAATATTAACACAATAAAAATACTAGAAAATAATTAAAGAAAACAACAAAATACATAGTAATAAGCTGTAGTCAATATAAGAGGAGAGGAGGCCGACTACGTCACAGGACCTTCTGCCATTTTGTCCCTTACAAAATGAGCTCACCTTACTACTTATACACCTTGGACAGAAGTGGAAAGGTTTTAGTTGGGTTTTTATGTCTGGCAGTGTAACAGTTAATCAATTATTAACTTTGTTTAACGAATATTATCCGTCATGGAGGTTGGAACTCTAAATTTGTTAAGCTCAATCCAGTGGCTTCATTAAAAATGCGTGTCAAGGCAGCGAAATTGTTCATCAGAGTTGACCTTGGTGATCAAGATACTTGTTTAGCGTTTCATAGTTTAAACAATTCAATTTTATATTATTATTAATCCTGAGAAGGATCCCTTTTTCGAGACATTTTGAGTCACCAACCCATAGTTGTCGAGTTTGAATTATTATCTTTCAATATACAAATAAATACTTTTTATTCTCTTTGAAATAAAACTATGTATAATATTAATGCAATATATGTAGATATATATTATAATTAATCTTCTTTTAATTAATTATTGTTTATATTATTTTTCCAATTAATTATTTCTTCTAAATTGCAGATCCAATTATATAGACATATTATGTCACAGTTTATTTGCTCTTTGCAATGGTACATTTGTACGACCGTTTTTGAAAACTGCTGGCAAAAATTCAATAGAGAAGTCATGGAAGTCACTAATTTTCAGGAGGTGTATAGAAAACATGCTGCCTATCTTAAAGAAGTCATTTTTAAGTAAATCTGCCAATTTTGTTATTGTTATATTCTGATTATTACTTGCTGAAACAATCTAATCTTTTTTTTTTTATAACAGATGTTTTCTAAATGAAAAATCAAGTGGTTTGATGAAGAGAATGCAGAGCCTTCTTAAATATGTTTTAATTTTCTGTCAAGTCATGAGATTTGGTGAATGGTCGATATCAGAAACTGGAGACTACCAGCATTGCAATTTTACGAAGCTTCAGAATACATTCTCTTCTTTTCTAAAACTAGCAAGGTATATTGTTCGGCAAATTGAAAAATTGGTCAAGATTAACTATCAAGAGGGTTTGGTCAACTTGTACAATCTGTTAACTATTAATTCATTCTATCTGACATAGATTATAATTCAAAATAGTCCAAGTAAAACATATTTTTTCGGATATAAATAAATAAATATAAAATATAAATAAATTGTTATATTTAATAAATTGTTAAATTTTGTTAATAAATGTATTAATTATTGACAATGGTCTTTTCTAAATAATAAAAAATACCACTCCCTAATCATCTTCAAGTAAAAGCATGTTATTAAGCTGCTATTTGAAATGTGAAGAATTTAATTGATTAATTAATTTTGTTCAAAACCAATAAAGATGGAATGAAACCTCATGAAAAATTAATTATTTAATTCTAAATTACACTATACTTTGTTAAGTTATGTGTTACTTAAATATTGGTTTGCTATTGTTCATTGGAAGAATCTTATAGAAACCAAAGAGCATATTTTGATTAAGTAATAAAATTATATTACATCCATTCATGTTATACTAAGATTATACCGACAAATTTACATTTTATGTAATACAAGCACATAAGAAGATAATAGTCTGGCTTTTGAGGATGGATTGCGATTTCTTTAGAAGAGATGAAGTTAAAAAAAAAGAAAGTATTTAACCCTGGTTAGAGTGCCTACTCCTAATTTAGACAGATTAGCTCCTCAGAAACAACAATATAAATATTGCTGGGAAGCAATAGGTAACCAAGATTTTATTAAAATTATTCCATGATTTTCCCAGAAATACAGAACAGTAATTTAATTATTACCAGCTCATACCAAAACGCACTCTATATCACATGGCTGCCAGTGATGTCATTTATTCTTAACCTCCACTGCAATGGGAGTAAATATCAATTCTGTTTTCATATTCAATATACCATTATTGTTTTCCTTTCCTTTCAGGAATGTTAAATAACTTCTTCTGGTTCATATATGCAAATTAGAATCAATTATTAATATTTCTAAATGCTATGTCCGAAAATTAAAAAATAATATTTACTAATATGTATGCCCTGTATATAACATCCCAGTAGACCCATGATATAACTAATAAACATTTAATAAAACAATTATATTTTTATAAACAAAAAGACTTTGAACTCGAATCAATGCTATTTTGATTATAAGCTTTGAGTAGGATTTTAAACATTAGCTCAGCATAAACATTATAACATCCTTTTTAGATTGGCATTGAACATTTATAAGATTAAGTTTAAAGAAGGATTTCAGGTATTAGTACCCCCCTTCCACAGACTTGTACGAATTGCCAGTTGTGCTCTTGAAGGATCCTTCAAAATGCTAAAAATAAGTGAACTATGCCTGTCTTATTCAAGCAGCAATTAATATTTGAGTTAGCCCAAGAAGGTACTAGAAATGTAAAAAAATAAAAGTAAAATTTGAATGTTTTCCAAATCCCAAAAATGAATAAATTGTAAAGTTTTTTTTGGCGAAATGTATGAATTTATTTGTTTTTAAATTGTAAAAATGAATTTCGTTTTCTAGTATTTCTAGTCTGTTTCTAGCAGCCTACAGTCGTAGAGCAGATGTTTGAAGTCCTGCACTATCTGTTGATCACGTTTACGTTTGTCATTAATCCTCAGTCCAAATCTTTTAAGGTAGTGTCCGCTAGGGCCATGTTCTGTCAGTTGGTAATGGGTACTCTTTAACTTACAGTGATTTGTCTCAGTTATGTCCGGAATGAATTTTTCCGGAAGTGGTCTTTCTTTCGTGGTTGTATCGATTTAATTTTCCATTTTCTTCTGATGAATGGCTTTATATAATTTTTTATTGCTGGCAGATTATTTGCAGCCGTTCTAGCATATAAGTCCTCCATCTCACTTCCAATGTTTACGGTATGACCCTTAACTCTGTCAAATTTATTTTTACACCATTATTTTTTAAAGTTCACAAAAGATTTCTTAGTTCAAATGTCAATTTGTGACGGGACCTTAACGAACAAGTTTCTGATTTCCTCTTAAATGAAAAAGCATATTGTCTCCTGTCAATAATTGAAATTATTTGTTTCAATTAATTTAAAATGTATCCTTTATATCGGTGGAAGAATTTAATTTCCCATTTTGGACTAAAAATATCATGGTTAATAAATGGTAATAATAAGTTAATTTTTATCCTACTATATAAAATTTTAAAGATTCTTTTATATTTATGTTGATATATGTTTTTTATTTTATTTGTAATTTTATTGCTTTCTACAGATACCAGCCTTAGAGAGCTGTTGAAACTTAACTATTTATTTGGGTGACATATTGCCTTTACAAATAAATATTACATAGAAATGCCACTGATTCAGATTTTTACTACTTTATTTACAGATAAAATAGATTGTAGTTGAATTTAATTATGCTACACAAGAAGCAGTATTTGTAGATACTGCACAAAAGAGATTGGTAAGCCGCAATAACAGAATTCTAAAAATAATAGTTTTTTTGAAATTCTCTCTTTCAAGTGATGTATTTTTGTTTTCATATAAAAGGAAATAAAGATGATTTTACCTGATCAGAGGTAATTATTTTTTCAAGCCATGGTACATATTTCAACTTTTTATTATTAACAACTCAAATTCATTGATTCAGCAACTTGCAATTATTTAAGATAAAAATATATAAATTAAATTTACAACAAATATAAAGAAAAAAATCAACACTTATATAACAAGAAATTAATTACATTTAAAAATTAAAGCTTTAAAATACTAATTCAATAATTTTCTATCAGCTTAAGTTACAAAAACCAAACATTTCTTTTCCGAGTACCAATTGATTGAAAAATTGATGTTAAAATTAAAAAAAAATTGTAAATTTGTTATGTAAGCACATTCGCTGGTTGTCAGTAATCACTGACAGTTGTGAATTAACCAATAAAGAAAAAAAAAATCAAAATAATAGTTTAAGTAATTGTCAAAAGATAGCAGCACAAATCAAGAAAGCAGGAAAGTTCAAGTTCTAATTATGGTCACAAGAGGCCAGCACAATCCAGGCAACGCTTTCTGAAGTCCAATTCCAACTGAAAATTTTTATTTTGTATTAGGAGAGTAGGAATTCTCAGGAGCTCAACAACAAGAATTGCTCTCTAGCCTGATAGTGCTGACCTCTTGTGGCGAACTATAGTAGTTTGACGAACGCGCTCCTATGTGTTCCTACTCTCCTAATACAAAATAAAAAATTTTCAATCGGAATTGGAGTTCGGACATTGTTGCTTCGATTGTGCTGGCATCTTGCGGCCATAACTAGAACTTCTATTTTTCCGCTTTCTTTTTTTTTTTTTTTCTCTCTTTATTGGTTAATTCACAACTGTCAGTGATTACTGACAACCAGCGAATGTTCTTACATAAACAAATTTACAATTAAAAGGGCATGACAGGCATGAGGAAGAGATTTACCCAGTGGCAATTCTTCGGTCTTGTTTCAAGTTACTGAAGGAGATCTCTCATCCAGCTCCTTTTCAGCCTTCTACGGGTGCTATCGGGCATGTTTTTTGTGGCCATATCTTGAATGAGTTTATTTGGATGATTTTGAAGCTTGCTGTGAAATCTTTTGTAGTAAGTCCGTATGTGTTCTTTGACAGTTGGCATTTTTAAGTCTTTGTGCAGAGTTATGTTACTTACATACCAAGGTGCTTGCGTGATTGTCCTAAAAGTTTTGGCCTGAAATATTTGGAGTTTTTGGATGTGTGTTTTTTTTGCAATTCCATATATTTGTGAGGCGTATGCCCAAATTGGTTTAAGTAGGTAAGTGTAAGTATTTAACTTTTGTCTTAGATCTAATTTTGAGCGATGCCCTAGCAGAGAATATAAAAGTCTGAAACGTTGATTTAGTGTCTTTCGTTTAGCAGTGATGTGTGGACCCCATGTCATTCTTTTATCAAATGTTAGGCCTAGATAATGTACTCTGTCAGATTGTGGGATGTGTTCGTTTTCAAGATAAACTGGAGGACAAGTCCCATGTCGGAGTGAGAAAGTGATGTGATGGGATTTGTTCTGATTCAGTTTAACTTTCCAGCGTTTGCACCAGTTGTGTAGTGTCT
Organism: Rhaphigaster nebulosa; assembly: GCA_948150685.1. NCBI lineage: Eukaryota > Metazoa > Arthropoda > Insecta > Hemiptera > Pentatomidae > Rhaphigaster > Rhaphigaster nebulosa. Next base: position 93,862,910 of record OX411309.1, on the reverse strand, counting down.
GTAAATGGCTTTGTAGAATCACAGAGGCGTGCTCGGGATCTTTGTGCCTTGTAATAATAGTAGTATCGTCAGCATAAGTGGCTGTCAAAGTATCCTTAGTGGTTGGTATGTCATGGGTGTATGTTATGTACAGCAGTGGTGCAAGAATTGATCCTTGGGGCACTCCGGCCATGACTGGTCTAATTGATGATATTTCTGAACCTTTTCGGACAGAGAAAAATCTATCAGAGAGGAATGATTGTATTATAAGATAGTAAGTGGAAGGAAGTATTGTTTTGAGTTTAAAGAGAAGTCCTTGATGCCAGACCCTGTCAAAGGCCTCTGCAACATCCAGAAATACACCAGTGGCATACATTTTTTGCTCTAGTGCTGTTGATATATAGTCTGTTACTCTATGCAATTGTTGTGTGGTGGAATGTAAAGAACGAAATCCAAATTGATGGTCTGGCAAAATTTTTTGGTCCATTAGTATGGTAATAAGTCTTTTATACAGTAACTTTTCAAAAAATTTAGCACAAATAGGGAGTAAGCTGATAGGTCTATAGGATGAGGGAGAGTGTATATCTTTGCCAGGCTTATGAATCATGGATATATAGGAGTATTTCCATTGAAGAGGAAATTTAGCAGTCCTCAGAATGGCATTATAAATGGTAGTTAGAAACACTAGAGCTTTCCTGGGCATTTGCTGGAGCACTTTGGCATTGATTAAGTCATAACCGGGAGCTTTCTTTCTTTTTAACAGTTTAATTTGTTCAGTGACGTGAGATGGAGAAAAAGGTGGAGGAGGTGGGGATAATTGTAAGGGAATGTCTAAAGATTTGAGTATAAAGTCATCATCTTCAGGGTTTGAGATATTAGTGTGGGGTATAAAAACAGAGGAAAGGTGGTCTGCAAGGAGTTCTGATTTTTCTATGTCTGAAGCAGCCCAAGAACCATCATCTTTTCGAAGTGGCACTGACACCTCCCGATGCTTTAGAACCTTCTTGGTATGTCTCCATAAGCTTCCATCATCTATTGAAAGGTTGTTAATGTATGTTTCGTACTTATCACGGTTGAATTTCTGGATTTGTCGTTTCAGTGTGTTGTTTAGTCTGTTAAATGTCTGTCTGTATGATGGGAGTCTGTTTGTCTGCCATACTTTTCGAGCTTTCCTCTTGGCTCTGATCAAATCCCTTATGTATTGTGGGTAGCTGGCTAGGTTTTCAGATTTTTGAGGCCTAGGAACTGAGGATGACCAAGCTGCGTTTTGGACGCTCTTTGTGAAGGTGTCAACGGCTTCCTCCAGTTCTTCCTGCGTTTTAATAGACATTGGGATAGAAAGTGCAGAATCCAGGTTATTCCTGTAGGTATCCCAATCCATGGTCCCATTAATAAGAGATGGTCGTTTTGATGCCTCACAGGGCTCATCCAGCAGCAGCAGATTCACCAGGGAATGATCAGAACAGAGATCAGAGCTAGTATTAACAGTGTGTGGTACAGTTCTAAGTCCTTTGGTGATAAAGAAGTCCAATAAATCGGGTGTTTTGTGTATAGATGTGGGCCAGTAAGTCGGAGAGTTTGGAGTTATTGTTTCTAATGAGAGCTCATGTAAGGCTCTCCTGAGATTCCTTCCCCTCGGGGTACAAAGTCTAGATCCCCACATCTGGTGTTTTGCATTATAGTCCCCTCCGGCGATGAAACAGCTTCCTAGGTATTTAAAGAAGTTGCAAAACATGGCAGGTGTCAGCACATACCTAGGAGGACAATAAATTGCAGCAAAGATAATGGTGTTATGTTTGGTATATAATGTAATGCTAGTGGATTGAATGTCAGGTGTTACGGGTAATTTTAAGGGGTCATGTTTTAATGAAGATTTTATTAGTATTGCAGTTCCTCCATGAGCTGTGTTGTCCGGGTGGTCAGTTCTGTAAGTTTTGTATCCTGAAATATAAAATTTTGAGCGTGGTGTTAAGTGGGTTTCAGTTATCAATGCGATGTCAATACGTTTCTTGTGTAGGTGGATATCTAGCTCTGTCTTATGTTGAGTCAGTCCGTTTGCATTCCAAAGGATGATAGACAGGGATCCTACAGTTAGCGATCTAGGGGGCATAGTGAGGGCATAAGGCCTGAGTTATAAGTGAAATTTGTTGGAGAAGGGTGTAAAGTGGCTGAATGAGAGTGTTAAGATTGTTGATTAAATTTAGTACTTGCAGGGAACCATTATCAGTCAGAGGTGCTGACTGTGTAGTATCCCTCCTCATGCCTGACTGCTGGTGTGGAGCTTGGGGTTGAGGCTGCGGCTGCTGATGTGGTGCTTCAGTTGAAGTAGAAGGGTGGGGCTGCGGCTGCTGGTGTGGGGCAGGAATTGGTGAATGTTGAGGCTGTGCTCTGACTTCAGGTTGCGCAGGTTGAGAGCGCTGAGCAAGCTGTGGGAGTGCTGGGAAATCTTGTAGTCCCGGTGGTGGAACATGCTGGGCAGCTGCTGGTCTCTGTTGGGTTCTGTAGCTTCGTTGAGTCCTCAAATCTTTCAGAGTTTTACACCCCCTATAATTGGCTGGATGTGCCCCCTGACAATTTGCACATGTTGCCGGTGTTTCTCTTGATTTGCTGCAGGAAACACTTTCGTGTCCCAGACCGCACTTCACACACTTTGGCGGATGATTACAGTATGTCTTTGTGTGACCATACTTCTGGCATCTGGTGCATTGGGGTATCACTCTCTTCTTTCTTGGTTCCTCTATCTTAATTTTTGTATAATATAGAAAATCTGTTCTGAAAATATCTTCATTGAAAGAATTCTTTGATATATCAATAAAGAACATTGGTAGGGGTTCTTTAAATCTAGACAAAACATTTGTAATATTGATAATTTCATAGCCAAGCTTTGCAAATTCTTCTTTGATTGTGCACAGTGGTGTGGCATGGTGTAAACCCTTTAAGACCACTCTTGGCATTTTATCTTCGGGGAGCTGATAGGTGTGGAATTCTGCTCCATCTCGACGTAAACTTGAGACGAGCTTTCTATATACATCAGGTGTTTCTGGTTGCACAGTTACACCCCTTGTATTGTTTCTTAATTTAAATGAATTATGACCAGCTTCATTTTGAAGAAATGAAACTAGTGCAGTATAGTCTCTTATACCATTTATATATATAGGTGGTGGCCTCACCTGGGTGACTTGATTGTTTGGCTGTTGAGTCTCATTGTCCCTTGTTTGAGACAAAGCTTCATACCTGTTTTGGGTTTTTGTTGTGTTAACATACGTCTTCTTAACTTTTGAGGGGTCCAATTGTGATGTTGTTGACCTTTTTCGCCCTGTTACAAGCTCCCATGTATTGTTTCTCACAGTCTCTTCACTGTTTTCTGATTCCATCTTACTAACCTCCAGCTGAGAGGCCGCGGGTTCGACCATCTTCAGCCGAGATAATCTCTTTGGTCAATTTATTTCCAAGATATTTTACAGCTCTAAACTAAAATAGAACTAAAAAACACTTTTTTTCACCAAAAAGAACACTTTATTTAATAGTTTTTTGAGAAAATACGCGAGCACATATCCCCGCTTTCTTGAACAGTTACTTATAGTTTTTTGTTTATGTAAGAACATTCGCTGGTTGTCAGTAATCACTGACAGTTGTTAATTAACCAATAAAGAGACAAAAAAAAAGATAAACTTATAGTTTGAATTTTTTTTTTCCTTTATTGGTTAATTCAAAACTGTTAGTTATTTCGTTTAACAGTGATGTGTTGACTCCATACCATTCTTTTGTAAAATGTTAGACATAGATAATGTACTCTGTCAGATTGTGGGATGTGTTAATTTTCAAGATAAACTAGAGGGCATCACACATCGAAGTGAGAATGTGATGTGATGGGATTTGTACTGATTCAGTTTAACTTTTCAATGTTTGCACTAGTCTTGTAGTATCTGTAAATGATTTTATAAAATCACAGAGGCATATATGGGCAAACATAGATTTATTATAGAAAAAAAAATTATTTTTATTAGAAAGCAATTATTTGTCTTGAGCTAATCAGAAATTGCCTGGTTTACTAATTCACGATATCCAATGACAAGAATGGCTATTCAACCAGAATTTAATAAATAAACCATAAGGCCCAATAAGAAGAGATTTTTATTATAAGTATGTTTCAGTGTTTTCTCTGCACTAACAGCCCATTTAAATAATTAATATTGGGTTGACAGGCTATCAGTGCTTCTTGAACTGCAGAATTTTTTTATTTCATGTATGCTTCAGAAATGCCTTTATATTGTTTAATATTAAAAATCTGGTGCGGTGCGTGCATCATACAATTTTCCCTTAGCACACAATATTAATAATCTTATTTACATAATTGTAAAGAGTTCACATAAACACCACTTGAAATAAAATCAGCAGCATGCACTCCTCGCACAAAAATCAACAAAGTTGTTCTTTAAACAATTTAATACAATTCTGTACACTATGTATTTTTGGTTTGTGAAGTTAAAAATATATTTTAAAAGTTTTGATTTAGTTTCTATGGAAATTTCATTTAGATTCCATTAAATAATATAACAGTAAAAATTATTATTTTCTACTTTTAATTATTACAGAGCACATTGTTAACAGGATGGCAGCTTGCTGGGAGGAGGTTCAGGCGCCCTAGGCTTTTCATCTAGGGTCTGGTAGTCCTTATAAGATGCACTGTATCTTTGCTAATACTTCAATGATACAGCTAATATATATATATATATATATATATATAAATATAAATAGCTAAAACAACTCTAACTCCTCTTGCTTTAAAGGTGAAAGAGAAGGATGCGTCAAAAAAATCTTCAACTGTAGGGGCTATTAGACAGCCTGCTTGGAGTAGAAGGTTGGAGAGGAAAATAGCTGAGCTGCGAAGACGGATTGGAATAATAACAAATTATGTCAAAGATCCAATTAAGGCTTCAAAAAAGCAAAAGAAAAAGATAGATGAGATTATGGTTCTTCATCTTGGCACCGTAATATTTGAAAATTAACTCACTAAAACCTTCAAACTTTATACTGACAAACTTAAACCAAAGTTAGCTGTTTATGCAAATAGAGTACGAAGATACACTGCAAATCTTCGCAGAGGACAATAGGACTTTGGGAACAGACCAACGTTGGTTTTATAAAAAACTACAAGGGGAAAAAATAGTTGTAAATGCAATACCACCAACAGCAGAGACTATGGAATCGTTCTGGAAGGGATTGTGAGAACACCCAGCATATCATGATGCAAACACCACCTGGTTGCCTGAAATAAAGCATGAACTTGAAAGAAAAACCATGATGGCTCCATTCGTGATCACAAAGGAGGATGTAACTGCAGCCGTTAAGAAAATGCATAACTGGAAGTGTCCAGGAAATGATAACTTACAAGCCTACTGGCTGAAACACTTCACTAGTCTTCATGGGAAGCTGGCGGAACTCTTCCAATCAATAACGGACGGATTGGCTGAAATACCTAATGAGTTTGCAGGGGGGATAACTTATATGATCCCCAAGAAAGAAGGGCCTATTCTTGAGCCTAAGGACTTCAGACCTATTACATGTCTAAATACCACATCTAAGCTCCTGACATCGATCATTGCTTTAAAAATAGATAATCATTTGACGATTAATGAACTCTTACCGTCAGAGCAATTGGGATGCAGGAAAGGAGCTAGAGGTTGCAAGGAGCTATTAGTGATGGACACATTTATTGCAAATCAAGTTTGCAAAGAAATGGGAAATTTATCAATGGCTTGGATTGGCTATAAAAAAGCGTAGACAACGTACCACACAGTTGGTTAGTTCAAGTCCTTGAATTATATAAAATTCACCTTAATAATAATAAACGTAATAATAAAATAATAATAATAAAACTAATAGTAATAAACCTCCTAAGCAAACTCATGGAATCGTGGAGCACTAAAATGATAGTAGGCAGAGACCGCTCATGTTATAATATTGGAATTATAAAAATTTGTCGGGGTATTTACCAAGGAGATTCACTCAGTCCTCTATGGTTTTGCTTAGCTTTGGCACCATTAAGTCATATCCTCCGCAGCAGCAACATTGGTTACCAATTGAAAATAGGGAATAACAGATCCATCGTCAGCCATAGCCTTTATATGGACGACCTGACGTTATATGTGAAAAATAGGGATCAGTTAAAAAGCATGATGGAACTTGTGTCAACGTTTAGTAATGCAATTAGTATGTCTTTTGGTCTCGAAAAGTGTGCTACAGTTAATGTCACTAAAGGGAGAGTAATGGACAGGAGTTCTTTACAACTTCATTCCGGAGAGACCATCAGATACCAATCCCTAGGAGGATTTTACAAATACCTGAGCATTAAGCAAACTATTAAGGTAGCCAAGAAAGAGGTACTTGGTGAAATATGTACTAAGTTTAAAAAGAGGCTGCAGCAAATTCTCCAAAGTCACCTGACTGGTAAAAATAAAATACATGCCATTAATACATGGCCAATACCACTGGTTGGATATAGTTTTGGTATAATCAACTGGTCGACTACCAAACTACAAGAATTCGACCGCCTGGTTCGCACAATGATGACGATGCTAATATTCATCACCCAAAGGCGTTTATGGCAAGACTCTTTATTTGCCTAGGAAGGAGGGTGGCCGTGGTCTTATTTCAATAGAAGACGCATGCCGAAAGCAAGAAAATTCCATGAAGGAATATTTTATGGCAAGTATGTCTACAATTAGCGGTATGATGAGAGAATTAGACGAAAATTTCACTGCCCTTAATCTTAAAAACCCGATGCTGCATGAAATTAAAAATGCAGAAAGAACTGCATGGGAGATTTTACCATCAACTGCATGAGCCTGAAATTGATGATGAGCTCTCAGTTCATTGGTTAAGGGTTGGACAACTATTTGGTGAGACTGAAGGTTTTGCAATAGCTATCCAAGATCAGGTTATTGCGACAAGGGCACATAGAAGAAATATTCTGAAGGAAAATTTGTTGTCAGATAAATGTCGCCTTTACTCCAGGACACATGAGTCTATTCAACATCTGACAAATGGTTGCGAGACTTTGGCTGGGACGGACTACTTAATTAGGCATAATAATGTGGCCAAAGTATATGCAGAACATTAGGGCTTCTGGGCAAAGATGAGGTGCCCTATTATCGATATACCCCACAAAAACTTTTAGAAAATGATAGTGTTCAAGTTTATTGGGATGAGAAAATAATCACGGATCATAGAGTAATGCATAACCATCCGGACATCTTGATTATAGACAAAATAAAAAAAGTGGCCAGAATCGTAGATGTAGCCGCCCCAAGTGATTCCAACCTATTGACCACTATGGCTGAAAAAATTAGGAAGTATCAAGAACTTGCCATAGAGTTGAAATCTCTTTATCATCTAGTAAAAGTGGTGGTGACTCCACTAGTCATTTCCTCAAATGGACTAATACTCAAAAGCACAAGAGATGGTACGGAAGACCTTGGCCTGAATATAGAAAAATTAAAATTAGCCCAGAAGGCAGTACTGCTGGATACCTGCAGGATTGTCAGACAATTTTTAAATAAGTGAAATCATCTGTATTCCCTTGATTATTTTTCCGGGATGTAGATGCAACTCCAGGAATCTGAGAGAAAGGAAAAAATAATAATAATAAATAATAAGATGGCAAATGTAGTTTTTAATGGAATATGTTAATTAAGTATGAAATAAAGTGAAAACAAAGTTTAAATCTAAAAAAAACAGTTTCCTTTCACTAAATTAAATACAACTATATTGTGAATATGATGATTTACTTAAGCTTAATAATTTCACAATATAAAGATCCATTTTTTTAATTCACATTTAATAGGAGCTAGCTGGTTTATCTGAACGAAGTAAGGCTCTGGCTATTATATGAATAAATATAATTGTTTCATCAAATGCTGATTAATTATATCATGGCATACGGAACTTTTTTACTATGATGCAGTGCATATATAATGTAAATTTTTGAGTGGATCACGAAAATGTAGCTCTAGATCAAGGATGCCCAACCCAAGGCATGCTTGCCAAAATGGGTTCAGAATTGGCACATAGCCTGCCAGTAGGTTTTAATTTTTTTATTCATAATGTTATTTAAAAAAAAATTTCAGGTTCTCGTATTGGGGTGAAAGTTTTATTGTATAAATAATAGTTATTAACTGATTTCATTAGAGGAAAAAATATTTAAAAAAATAAGATCTATGCTGTATTGAAATCAAAGTTTGGCAGTAGTTAACTACATTATTTATTTATAACCAGCAGATATTTTTAGTAGTTGGTAGTTGGCAGAGCGCAACTACTATTTGTCAACTATAATCAAAGTAGTTACAGTTCACAACTACAACTACTGTAGTTAAAAAAGTATTTGTGACGGTGAATACCAACTAGTAGTTGTAGTTGTAATTTCAGAGCTGCAACTACAGTTACTATGCAACATATTACTCAACACTAAATAGTTTGCAAATTTGTAATTTATGTTTGTGAATTGATATATTTTATCAATTATGCAGCCAATTTAACTTATATTCTGTTCCCACATATATACAAAGTAAACTCTTTGCAAATGCAGAGCGTAAAATGCAATGGACGTCAATTTAAAAAAAAAATTCTGACACATCTGTCTTTGTTAATTGGAAATAGTGTGGACCTCTTAATATGTTAAAACAAGTTTAATATGAGATGTACCATGAAAAAAGAGGGAATTTGCCATATCATCATAATTTTTGTATCAATTCAACAGCTACTGTGTGTGAGGACGGAATATAAGTAAAATTGGTTACTTAATTGATACAATGTATCAATTCACAAACACAAACTAAAAGTTTGCAAAAATATTTCGTGTTGATTTTTGAAATATTTGAGCAATAGGTTTCATAGTAACTGTAGTTATAGCTCCATAACGTAACTACAATTACTAGTTGGTATTCGCCATCACAGCTACTTTTTATACAACCACAAAATGCAGTTACAACTACTGTAGTTATAGTTAAGTAATTAGTAGTTTAACTGCTTTTTGCCCAATATTGATAGAAATATGAATTGTGAAGATGGCAGGGTATAGAGGGAGAGGGAGGTACAGCTGTGACACGCCTCAATAAGTGGAATCCTTGGTTGTGGCTTACATTATAAACAGGTTGGGCACCCCTGCTTCAAATAATCTCATACAAAATTTTTAGATATAGAAGTAAATTATAATTTTGGGATATCATAGAAGAAATGATGTCATTGACAGCCATGAAGATATAGGAAGGGTTTCGGAGCTTGCTTACATTCTAATTCTGTTCAGTATTTCTAGGGAAATATATTATTGATTGGAGGACTCATATTTATTCTCAAATAACGCTATACTAGAAAAATAAAGAAAAACAAATCACTTAAGTTGTCCATTTGTTGCATTGGTACCATTTTTAACTCATCTCTTTTTTTCCTCATTGTCTCCTTTCTTATGGATTATCTAGTTTTAGGGGGAGAGGGTTCCTCTTACCTTACTTCTTTTGAATGTTGAAATCTATCTTGCATTTATTACAACCGTAATTAATAATTTATTGCTATGAATGAACACTCTAGCTAAATTATTAATATAATCAGATGAAAAATAGAAAGAGAAATAAATGTAGAAACTGATTGTATATGAAAAAGGAATCAGTTGACGTATGCATGATGGTATAGAAGGATCAATCTAATTAGGGATTGATAAATTATTTGCCACTTCTATTATTTTGTTTTTATTGAAAATGAGTTACAAATGTTATTCATTCATCTTTGCTTAAATGATCAAATAAATATTTCCAATAGTACATTCTTAAATATATTCCCATCCATAACAGAAAAGCAATTACTCACCGGAATTACTGGGAAAAAAAAACCCGACACCTAAACCATACCATTTACCTACAAACACCTCACCTTACTTCCATTGCACTCATTTCCATTAATAGTTCAGAGCGAGAAGAAACCGATGTAACAATTTCTGTTTGGTATAATCTACTTAAACCTTGGTGAGTATCAACAAATATTTGATCTCTTGTCTTAATATAATTCATAAATGTTTTATCATACTAATTTATATTACATTTAATTTAATATGTATAATAATACCAAATTGTATTTTGAATTGCTTATTTTTGTGTTTTTAGAACTGATGATGAATGTATAACAACATTTTAAACTAGTTTTCAATAAAAACAAAATTATAAAAGTGGCAAATAATTTATCAATCCTTAATGAAAAGGGAATGATATAAAAAAATATATATATTAGATAACAATTTTCTTTAATTGCTAACAGAGATCTGAAAATTGGTTTTGTTGTAATAAGTGTGTGTCACTTCAACAATATAATTTTTACAGTTATTAAAAGTAAAAACAGAAACTTCTCAATTCACATGATAAAAGAAACAATTTGATTGATCAAAGTACGCTACACTATGATACTTTGTAATATAAAAAAAAATTATATACACTCCATGTTAATTATTTTCAATAATGTTCAATTAAGAATATTTAATATCTTTTAAGTTATTTTGGCTTGTTTTTGTTAGGAGGATTTCTTCCTCCTCCTCCACCACCACCACCACCGCGTCCTATTTTTCCACCTCGGCCGCCAAATGCACCACCTAAAATCAGAATTTTTAGTAGACAAAGGAAAAGTTTAAACAGGGTGTCCAGCAATAAGGCATGAAAAAATTCAACCATCATTTAAGGCACTTTTTGTCAGATTAAAATTTAAACAAAATCTGAATGATAAAATGTAGTTTTTGTAGTAAAATGTAGTCGTCTCTTTATACAATGTACAACTAGGACTTGAGAATGAATTTGAATAATTATAAAGGTAGTATTTCTTGATAATGAAAAATTGTCTAAAAATCTAACTTCCTACACTGAGGGCTCAACACATCGCAAAAAATAAAAACAATTAGAAAATACAGCACAGAAACAATAATTTCAAGTGTAAATAAATAATATTCACTTATTGGAATAAATTTCACAACAATTTTATTTTACGTAAAAAAATATATATATATATATATATTTTATTACCTTATGATTTGCTGTATATAATACTATATAATCATGGAAACTTACTTTGAGAATAAAAATCAGATGGAGGGATCGATTAATTATAGTGTAAACAAATAAACATAAGAAAAATAATAAAATGAGTTCATACACTTAGTAAACTTTACAGGAAACACATGAAACGTTTTTTTCCAAATAAAAATACATTTTTTTTTTTAATTTTATTATTTATTGTGTACAGTAGTTTATTAAGGTGGACATTATAATCGCAATAATGGTGAGAGTATGGTTGACCGTGGAAAAAATATGTAGAAGCTTGGAAGGAGGTGCGGTCTATGAATAAACACATAAATAAGAAAATTAAAATAAAATACAATAAGGTTTATCTTATTTGAGTGCTTATTCATTGACCGAACCCCCAACCAAGCTTCTACATATAATTACAGTATATTTTTAAGACTTCTAGCACAGGTCAAGGTCAGAGTGATGACTGAGAGTGATCAGTATTTGATGTCATTAATAGTCCGTTTTTAGACAATTTCAAATTTTTTTCCTGGATATATCGTGAGTGAGAATTAAAAAAAACTATGTCGATAAATATTTTCAGGCCATGACATTTAAAAATTGTCTGTAAGGAGATGTGTTCGTTTGAGAGAGTTTTCACTGTAAAGAGAATTAAAAATGACTAAGATAGAATAGTAAATAGAATTTCGAACTTTCTTGGAAACAGAGATGGTAAGATAAGGAGAGCAACTACGGCATTAACTTTTCTCAATATTTCATATACTTGTATACTAATTGAAAAAAAGAGTTATTAAAAATTCCTGATGACAGGCTGTTTTTCAAGCATTATTCCCGATGCGAAAAATCAAGCAGAAATTCTGATCTTCAAAGAACTTAACGCTGCTGAACACCCTAAACTAATACATGGACAATTAAAATAAAAGCAAGAATTTTTTTTTTTTTTTATATTAACTTAAATTAAGGTTTACAAGAGTGGTTAGGGGCAATGCAATGTAAAAAATAACTCTAGATCCAGAGGTTTACCATTAAAAAATGGATTTAAAAACTATATCAACCATTCCTTTGTCAGAAATTCGAGAAAGTGAATAAGGTTAAAAAATATTTATATATAACATATATACTAAGTTGTTAGAAAAGTCCTTGTGCATTAGTATAGCTTTATTTCAGATTTCATATTTTAAACATTGTTGAATATTACTCTTCAAAGTAAACTCCATTGTTTTCAACTACTTTCACCCATCTTTATACCAGTAATTGGATTTGATGGTACCACTCCTTTGGTTTTGAGGCAAAGAACTCTTTGATCTAAACAAACCATAATCTGATGGTGTAATATCTGGGCTATAAGCAGGATGAGGTTAAATGTTTACTGCTTGCAGTTTCAATCATTTTTCCTTGGTCAAACGAGAACCATGTGCAGGGGCATTGTTGTGTTGCAAAACTTGGTTCCTGTTGATCAGAGCAGTGAGGTGTACTTTGCACTCAAAACTGCATACACTCTGTCTAGCTGTTCACAGTAAAGGTTTGAATACACTGCCCGACCATCAAGAACAAGCTCAAAACGCTTTTGGAACTTCCACCAAACACAAACCATCATCTTTTTCCCAAACCGATCTTGGCGAACCTCCAGTTGTGCAGCTTCACCTGACCGTACCCACTGTTTATGTTAGCTAGGGTTTTTTAAAAATATCCACTTTTTGTCACTTGTGATAATTGATAATTTTTTTCCAAAACCTATCATCATTCGGATTTTGATACAAAATTTTGCATATATCAATTCACTGCTGGGCTTGGGCCTCTGTCAAGACATGTGAGTCGGACCTTGGTCTTAAATTCCTTTCCAGGTTTTTAAGATGATGAGCCACTGTGGCATTAGAAGTCCCTACTACGGCCGATTAATCACGAGTAGTTGCATGTGGTTCCTGGTTCACCCATTCAAGAAGAACATCATCAACGACCGTTGGGTGACCTGATCTGGGTTCATCTGCAAGGCTCATATTCCCATTGTTGAATGCCTGAACCAAAGTCCAGCAGTATTATGATGAATAATTGACTCTCCTTCTATAGCACAGATTTCTTTGGTGGCTGCCTTTGCGCTTAACTCTTTTTTCCAGTAATGTCTCAAAGAGCCGCGAATCACGATTTTTTCTTCTGACATTGCTTGTACGTTTTAAAAATATAAATGATCCCATTAATAAATACATACATTAAGACATTAATAGAGCATATCAAAAAATTTTAAATTGCAAAATTTTAGAAAAAATAAAATGCACTAATTAAGTATTGATGAGCTTGCTTTGCATATACAACATTTTTGATCTCATCTCTCCCCTCCAAAAAAAAAATGAGAAATGGAAAGTTTTCACATATAATTGAATATATGTGATAACATAAAACTGAATTAATGCAAATGTAACCAATCAGTGTTTACTAGTAATTTTCAAAATTATTATAATGATAATAATTTTAGCATTTTTACAAGCTTTTTTTTTAACTTGACAGCATCCCAAACAAAGAGAATTTTGGTCTAACTTCGACGGAGACCAGCCAGTTCCAGGAAGTAGGTACCAGCCAGGATTCAAATTCGTGATCTTCACATCACTATTACCAAGCTCTAGCTACTTTGCTATAATTATCCCTCTCTAAGTAATTACTCACGATCTGTGCCTATTCTCAATATAAAATTAAATGTGTATGTTGTCAGGAATTTTTAAGTACCACTTGGATTTGATGTATGTAAAGGCCTATTTATATGCCACCAGTATTAAAGGAGCAAACATTTTTATATCTCCAGATGATAAGATAATGTTTTTTAAACACTAAATAATAAAACTACCCACCCTTATTACTGAATCTATATCTACTACCTATTTTAAGAAAATAAATCTAGATTAAACTATTCTAAATAAAATTTTCATACGTTGTGCTCCTCGGCCACGTTGCTGACCACCACGACCCTTCACTTCACTCCTGCCTCTAGATTTAACTACAACTTCTTCTTTTACCATGTCAATTACTTCATCAGGAATTCTCAGGTATTTAATAGTACTGCCTCTTATATAACATTCCGGCATCCTCCAAAACTTATCACCATCCTAAAAACAAATATAAAGAAAAATTAATACAACATAAAAATTTTTTTTCAAACTTTTTAATGGACTACAAAGTAATTAGAAAATATTGCTTTGTATATAATGGTATACAACAGTAACCTATAATGGTTTTAAAAAGCAATTTCAGTCATGCTAAGACAACCATTATTATAAAAGTACTCCTTTCCCGCTACAGACTTTTTATAATTACTATGTATTGTATTATACAAAGAAAAAAAATATAATTTTTATTTTCTATAAAATGACCAAATTGCAGGATAAACACAAACACACACAGGTTCTTAACCTTTTTTGCTTATTTATTTTAAAATTTTAGACATACAGAAGTTCAAATATTGAACATGAAAAAATTAATCAAAAAGAAAAACAGTGAATTAGCCAAATATATTTATAAAGGCTCAAACTGATAAGTAATTCATTATTAAATCATTATTATAATAAGTACATTATTACAGTAGAAAGTTCAATATTACAATATTGCTAGATCAAAAATTACAGCTGAAGAATATATCGCAATCTTATCAGCAAACAATCACTGAATGGAAAATAAGCGATCCACCATTGTGATTGAATAATTTTGAAATGGGTGTTCTGAACATTTATATGTCATTTCCTTACCTGTTGCTACATCTAAGCAATACTGATGAGGAATAAAGATTAAATATATTATTACAAAGAATAAAAAATATGGAATTATGAAAATGAATCGACCAAAACTAAAAAAACTAACCGTTGTTGAAAATGTTATAACCTATTTTCAAATGTTAAAAAAGAGGATACTAAATATTCTTCAAATACAAAATATACAATTAACAGAGAAAAAAATTATAAACACAATAATCAAATTTGGTGTAACAGAAACAACTGTCGGTAATCTTTTTATAACTATATAAGGAATGATTAAGAAATGGTTAAAATTGAAATTCCTTTTTAATGTCATGCAAGCACCATGGGCACAACTGCTAATTAATGAATGGCTGATACATCGAACAATTCCCAAAATAAATAATAACACAAAAACAAAACCTAATGAAAGAGAAAAGTAAATTTGATTTCTAACTCAATAATAGAGGACATCATACAGTCAACAATCGATAACTCAAATTCTTTGATAAAATAAATTATTTTCTGATTGCTTAAGAAAACCTTGTTTTTAAAACAAAAATAAGAGGATAGTTCAAAAATAATTTTGGGGAATATCCAATTTGAACGAACAGACTAAGGACTTAATAAGACAAAGAAGATGGTGTGAAACATCATTAAAAACATTACCTCTATTACTCAAACTTTCACATTAACATCAAAGGTGCCATAACATATTACAAAATTGTCTCTGTGGTCATACTCCAGTCAGTTGGAGTTTGTTATTCAATTATCATAGGTTAGTGAGATTAAGAGTAAATCTCATATTTTTGAATTTACAATATAAAACATTTTGAAAAACATATTTATAATCGCTATTATACGTTTAAACATAGCCCCTATATACTTTAAGCAAAAACTAAGCCTAACTCGAAATTTTCCATGGAAGTTTAAGTTACTAAGAGTTGACTATATATATATATATTTTTTTTTTAAATCATGTAATAAGAGTAATTGTACGAAAAATAACAGTCCTTGGCAGTACTACAATTTCTTCCCACAATTCCAAGTTCTATTATTCTGCTTACCTTCCATATCGCTTTTGTAGACTAGTCATTCCTCCCAAATTTGAACTGCATCTGTTAAAAACAAAAGAAAATGATACAAGTTTTCACCAACTAGAGAGCGTGTATCTTAGTACGAGAGCAAACTAGTCACTCACCTTTGAGTTCATTTAATTTCAATAAGTCACCGAAATGCATACTTTTACAAAACTCTCAAGAATAATGATCACTGCCAATGAGCTGTATACAACCAGATTTAGTAATTTAAAAAATTACTTTAATTCCAAAATGGCAAATTTTTTGCTGAAATGACCAAAGCAAAGTTTGCAGCAACGAAGTTTGTTCCATAGATAATTTAACTTTACTTATCTACTAAGATTCAAATTAAATAATAATACTAAGTAAAAAGTTATTATTTTTTTTCAAAACAGTTTAAATCATATTATACCATGGCTTCTAAATGCTTTGATAATTTTCATTAGTTTAAAACAACAAAGCAGTGCCAACTAAAAAAATACTTTTCTTCTTAACATTGATAAAACAAGAGAAGAGCCACCAATGAATTTTTAAAAAAACAAGACATCGAATCTGAATTTGAGATTAGATCAAACGCACAAAGGTAGATTAACTTGGATATACTAGATATTTAGACATGCCCTCCATCCAAAAATGGGATTAATCTTTTTCATTTTTGAACGAGTGGTGTAAGTATTACTAATTTTATTTCCAAAATCTGACTTTGAATTAAAAATACCTTAAAAAAAAAATACCTTCTGAATACCATTTGGCTTGAAAATTGAAAAGATGGCAGAACATCTGCAGAAATTTGATGCTAAATTGGATTTTCAAAAAAAAGGACGAAATAAAAAAAAAAATGTAAAGAAACTTTGATACTTAAATATTTCATTTAAAACCTTAAAGTTTTTTTTTAAGATGAATCAAATGTAGGACAGGGAGTGTCAGATTTGACATAAGTGTTCCAGAAATATGTTTCCTATAAAAAGATAGTAATCTCACAAAAAGAATACTTTGTGAGAATACTATTGTCTGCACGATCTCAGCTATGATTTCTTCATCAGTTTTATCGTTATCAACTGCACAAAAGTTTTTATCTGCACCTTGGTAAGCTGTCTTGAACAAATACTGTACTTCTAATAGTCTAAGACTACACTCATCATAATTCATTTTTCTTCAACATTTATTTTGTCTTATAAATTAATTAACTAATACCCATTCATCAAATCGATTCTCAAGAGTTTTTTAACAGACAAAAATTTACATTATAAGGTTCCAACAGTGATTTTACGACACTATTTATTATGTTGGTAGTTTTACATGTTCCACTTTTATCAAAACTTATAGGAGTTTCCAACTTAATTTTAAAAGGAAAATATTTCTTCTTTTTTTTTACTTTCATGTATTTAAGAAAAAAAAAAAGAACTTGGGAAACATAGACCAAAATGTGTATGTACCTTTCTTAAGTATAACAGGAAAAATGGAAAGATGATGTACTTACAAACAGTAAAATAATAGAACAGGATTATGAAAGATGCATGGACATGACATTGCAGAAAGGAAGATGGTGTAGTAGAAAAGTATGGGGTGGTAGTAAAATCCCAGGTTATGAAGTTTAATATTGGCAACAAGTACAAAATCGATACTTCTGCATGGGTCAGAAGCATGAAATACTTTTTCTTTAAAAAACTTTATTCTTTAATTAATGTTAGAGTTACAACACAAAACTACTAATATCCACTCCAATGATGAGGAGGCTTTATCCCTATAGAACTTATGTAAATCCCTTTATGCTATCTAAGACAAGTAGTAGACTATCTCTCCCCTTTCTAGATGTGGTTCAGGTCACAAAATCGTGATTGTGAAACGGTATTGTTTACTTCTAAAGCCTAAAGAATGAAATGTCTTAATTCATTAATAATAAAAAGAATATCATAACAACAGATAAATAGAAACAAACAGAATAAAAAATAACATAAGAAATGCACAAGGCAGTAATGGATTTAGAAAAAACCAACAACAATATACTTGTGGATCCGGTAACCATAATGAATATGTTAAGTGAACATTTTCATAGTATTTTTAGTATGATAAATAACTATTTCTCTCCTTCCACATTCCAGGCTATGGAACCATTAATAGAAGAATTGTGTAAGAAGGAAGTGGAAATGGCAATTGGAAAACTAAAATTGCACGAAGCGGCCAGAATCGACAATATTCCCAGTAAACTACTCAAGGCTTGCAGATAAGTTGGAATTCCTAAAATACATCTATCAGATACGCAGCTCTGTAAAAAAAACAAAAAAAAAAAACAAAAAAAAAAAAAAGAAGAATAGAATTGGTACTGATACCAATTCACAAAAATGAACCAAGAGCTGACTGATAAACAGGAATAAAATACCCTGATAATTAATATTAGGGTGTTTTATTCCTTACATGTTTTCACAGATTTAATTTTATTCTAACAAGTGGAATCACAAAATATGCCCAAGAAATTATAGTGGACTATTAAACAAAGAAGTAGTTCATCAACTTTACACCAATTCCATCAAAAGGGCTTTACGATTTTATTGCACACCAGAAGTTGCATAATATTTTGTAAGAGGAAGGAATACCAAATAAATTAGTTAATCTAGTACAAATGAGTATGTCTGAAAAATTTAATAATCGGAATTGGTGATTTTCACTACCGACTATATTCGAACCAGATTGACTATAAACTAACGAAGCTACCAGAAGCAATGCAATGGACTGCACAGCAAGATGAGTAGACCATACATCAATTACGGAAGCAAAGCTGGCAGGAGCAACTTAGTGTTTGTTAAAGATAAGAAAACTAAAGGTATCTTAATCAAGACCCTTGCCTCAATTGGGTCATACAAGGATTAGGTCGATTATGTCAAGAATACTCTTTGAAAATTAAACTGTGCATTATATAGCTAAATTAAAATTTGTTACTTACTCTTGAAGTGCATATCACTTCCCTAAGGTTAATATTCATCCAGTTGTCACAACTTACTAAATGGCCGTTGTATGTCTCACCATTTTTTAATTCAACGAGCTAAAATTGAAAAAATTATTAAAATTATAACTTAGAAAAAATTAAAGAAATCAAATAAAAAATATTAAGAGTTAATGATAGATTTTTGACTTATAAAACCATAAATATATAAATAGTTGAATCTAGATAATGTACATATATAATAATTAAAAATTAATCCTAGACATTTCTTAAGCAAGGATCTGGCTATGAAATAAAGATATTTTAGTTCAGAATAATGTAGATGACAGATACCATCTCAGACTTTCTCATTCACTTTTCATTAATGTTTTAATCCTTAATTAATTCTTGGAAGTTATAAATTTATTGGGTTATTATAAAATATTATTTTTTCAAAAGTTTTGGAGCAGGATGTACTAGAAAGGTGGGAAGAATATTCTTGAGAATTGCTGAAGATCGAAGAAGATTCAATTCATTGAGAAGTGAAATTTTAGAATTTCATTATAGAAGAAATTTAGTACGAAATTTGGAGGAAATAACACTAATTCTGAACAACTTAAGGAATAAAAAGGCTGAAGCATAGCATAGCATAATGCTGAAATTTATGAAGATAGGCAGGACAGCACATGTTAAGCGATCGATTTATTTTCCCAATTTTTGAGACCAAAAAAATATCTGATATTTGGAATGAATCCGTTAATATACCCTAATCCAAGAAAAAAGTGGATTCCAGAAACTGCAACAATCACAGAGAGATAAGACTGCTGAATACTAATAATAATTTTTTTTTCTAATTTCTTTTATTCTCACCCAGTGAAATAAGTATAACCTCAGTTGGGTAATTACAAAGTTTTAGTATCAGCAGGAATACTTCAACCATAGACCTTTTTTTTTCTAAAGGTAAAGAATGGAGAAAATAAAGGAATCCAGCAAGATGATATGGATCATTTTCATTAAATTCAAAGCTCCATACCATTTCTTCATCAAATAAATGTTTAAATGGCAATAGAAGAGATGGAAATCCACTAAAAGTTAATCCAACTAGTAGCATGCACATTGGGAGAGAGTATAAGAAGGGTATAAATAAATAGAATAGGATAGTTTGGCATTATAGTAGTGGGTTCCTTTTCTCCATGTTTATTTAATAATGCTGTCTCCCCAAGCTTTAATGAAAAACAGCCAAGCAGTAATTGTTCAAATTACCTACTTTTGACTCACACCAACAGCGGTTAGGTTTTCAGTAATTGGATCAGGTTTCTCCTTGCTGTAAATGCTTTGATAGTCACAGTAATGTTCCTATTATTGTCACTTGCTAATGGCAAGATACAAATGCTTATTTATTGATTGACTTCTACTGAAACCATTTCCTCAGGAGTTTCTTTATACTTTAAACGAGCCTTGCGATTTATGAATGCAGATGGCTATGATCTAACTATAGCTTTAAAAATGACCTGAAAATGCCTTAATGAATACAAAAAAGAGTGCATCTTAATTTAGCAAACTTAAATACATTACAGCCACTTGCTTCAGCTTGTGCAAGAGATAATAAAATTCCCCAACGGATTCTTGCCAGAAGTGGTCCGGCAGCTAACGAATGTTTTTATTTTATTTTCTAGATTGTGTTTAAATACTTATTGAGGTACTCGCCTAATCCTGCAGTCCCAGAAAAATTTTACGTTTCCAAATCAAACTACTAAATTTAGAAACAGGTCCTTAGTTACAACTTACAGAAGGAACTTAAACGTAACAATATAAGACATGAAAGCTTACTACTTATTTAAATATTTAATGTTTTCAAATGATGCTATGAACCATCAATCACTATTCATTGACAAGTAACATAGCCTGTTGCATTCTTAACAAATAAGAAAGCATATCAGGTCAATCATTCAAAGAAGCCAAGTGATATAAAGAGTAGGAGGAAGGTTACTCTCATTTTTAATAGGCCTATAAATCCAACAAGTACCATTATTGGCGTATATTTTAATTTTTGTTTAAACTATTTTATTTTTAGTTTGTGCTGTAAAATTAGTTTTTTTTTTTTGTTCAGTTATCTTTAATATGGGATATAAATGTGAATTAGTTAATACTGTTACAAATAACACAAATTAAAAAAAAAAATCTAACAAAGATGAAACAAATTTGATTTTTGGAGAAAGTTCAAAGGGCCCACGCATATTTCATTATTGATTGATTGCATGTTGAGCAAATATTTCTTTATAATTAATTAAAGAAATCCATAATATTTGATAAAATACATTCAAAGCCCATAACTATAACTAATCATTGAAGTGATACCATGAAGTAAAAACAAGAGCAAATTATGTAAAAACGAACTAATTTAAATAAAAAAATAAAAACCCTTACTACAAATTGATGAACACTGCACTGCATTCTAATTGTTACTAGAAACAAATACTAAATCTGAATTTATGATTTTCAACAGTAAACTAGTTTTCAAAATCTTAGGGTAGCTATACATAAATTGTGCATTAACAATGTAAAATGTAGTATAGTTAAATAAGACAATAAAAAAGTAAAGAGGGAATCCAGTCATCATAATACCACATCAATACAAATTATGCATAACAATATATTTCAAAATATGTCAATAAACATACCATAGGATGATTTTGTGCCGTCCTCAACAATGATAATGGTAGCTATAAACAAAACTCAGGTTTAAAATGATTCGCAATAAAAATAGCTAGTAATAAGTGATATAAAACCATTAATACCTACCATTTTTAGTAAATATGCTAACAAAACCTATACTATCTAAATTACCTCTCTGAACGGTTACAAATTTGAACCGATAATCTGAGCTTGAAAGTAGATCCAGTGGTGGAATAAGTAAATATCTAAAAATAAACCTAAATATTTATAACTGGTTAGAATATTGAAGCAGAAATATATTTGATAAAACTAATATTCTAATTTCCTTATATTTCAGATTATCGTAAAATCTTTTATAAATACCACCATTTAGGAAATTCTGCTAGAATGTCTAAATCGGCCTACACACATGGGAACATCTGTTCACCAGCAACGGTTCGGCGAACCAAGTTTCCATGTGTGTAGGGCAGACAAATAACAGTTCGTAAGTTTTTCATTTGTGTGCGCCGAACGCGAATCGATGTTTCCCATGTGAGTAGGCTGCTTTATTCTAAAGCAATGCTTACAATGTCAATATTTCCATTGTTATAGCAAAAAAAAAGAGTATGAAAAATTGATTACACAGTTATCAATGGGCATTGACCCAGGAAGTATTAGTTATAAAATAGGGTTTATAACCTAGGAAGTTATTGTTTTGCTTCCTACTTGTCAGTACCTAACAAATGTTATATCCCTAAAAAAACCCTCCTCTTTTTTATGTATAAAACCTGTCTCAAATGAACAGATCAATCAGAACTCACAATGTTAGCTTTAAGTCTAGTGGTAATGTCTTCAGTATGGTATATCTAATATCTAGCAGTAGCTAGTCCATGCCAGTCGACTCCGTTATTAGATCTCTTGTTTGAGGTCATGCTACTGTACCAGTAACCTTTAAAGTAATTTCTAAGGCTTACACGTTTATACTCTGTTAGCTAGTGCTCCCAACAGGACACCAGTCATCACACAGTTCGATAAATGGCTTCTCAGGGGACACTAGAACTCCCATCACATAATTGGGGCTCGAATAGGGACACTATCCCCACCTACATCACCTGCAGCTCTGATCGCTGTTTCAGAAGGACTTGCAAATTCTCCACTGCTCTCAGGTTTTATTTGCAAGCCGGCTCATTTATTTAAGGTACCCTCGCTTCAAGTTCTACACTTTGGATTTTTAAAGCCACAAAATTACATTTGAGTTTGAAGCTCTGTATCTCCTCTTCAGTTTACCCTATATCATAGTAAATTTCAGTGATCCAATTTTTAAAAACGAAATAATTGAATTTTAGAGCGACTTGAAGGGTGTATAGATTTGTCTGCAATGATAACGGTATTCTTTACAGGGTGAAGTATATTAACAGAATTTTTTTATTCAAAACTGGTGCAGATTTGGTTTTAGAACTTTGAAAAATCCCTATATTCAAATTTTCGAGCGAATCTAATCGATTTTCAAAATAAAAATTTTTGGCCTACAAATTTTGCCAAGATTAGAATTATTTTTAAGATTTAAATAATCGCTCATATTTCAGGAACTCTTTGAATGATTTCAACCAAATTTCGGGTACCGGTTAAGGTCCTTAAACTACGCAATTTGCTTTAACAGTGATGTTCCTACGTGTTTCAGAACCAACGTTATCCGCAAAAAACTTCAATTTTGTTTTTTATACGGTAATCACCTTTTTTTATCCATACCATCTAAGATAATGCAATAGTTTTTTATATGTATGGAAAGAAGAAACTCTCCTCTTTTTAACAAGTCGGAGAACGTCGATATCGGGTGAACTGAATAGGAGATACTGAGCTTCAAACTTCAACATAATTTTGTTACTTAAAACATTTTTAGCACGCTCGGAACTGAAAAACAAAAGTGTTTTTTGTTTTCGATGATTTTTTCATCATTAGAGTTTATTGATGTGCTGAATCCAAATCTGCAAACAATTTTGATGTGAAGAATCTAGGAGGCTTGTTTACTTAATAAGTTAAACACTTTTTTATTTTATCAACAATTTATTTTACCAAAAATCAATTATTTTATAATGTATATATTTTTCCTTTAATATACTCTAAAAAAAAAAGTTTAGTTGAAAAAATCATGTCGATATCATTCTCCAAACATCATATATCAAATATAGCATTTTCAGCATGTTTTATTTTATTTTCTCAGCTCCTAAGGCCCATTGGATGAAATGGAAGGATATGCGTAAAATTTTTTCAATGTAGAATCATCCAAAAAATTTTGATGAAAATCGGCGACGGATATACCATGCACTCCCCTTGTTAGTTAGAAAAAGATCAATTTAATGCAGAATTGTTTTTGTACGCAATTAAAAGATGAATTTCAGAATATAGATTACCACGTAAATTCTAAAAAAAGTCAGGAAAATTTTTAAAAAATATTTTTTTTTCTAAAAAAAATGTTATTTAAATATATGTAACTAATCTTTGTAATAAATTAATAAATCAGCTCATCAAAACTAAACATGCACACAAAAACTATAGTTATCACTTAATATGTCCAAGTCGCTTTCGTTATCATTGCTGCTACTAACAATGCTGTAATTGTCTTGTATCTTCGATTTATGAATGCTTCTTTGGAATAGGTAAATTGTTTTGGAGGCAATGGTCTGGCATTGAGATCTCTGGATCAGAGGATATTAAATTACGATTCAGTGCATTCGTAGCTTTGCCAAAGTTCAACGGAAGCATAAAAAATAGTTGGATCAAGAAATTGAGCTTTCAAACCTGGCTTGATCTCAGTTTGCTTTCAACGGATTTTGGTAGGCCTTCAGAAAGTTTCAATGAATGTCCCAAATGAAAAGTTCCAAATCAAAACGAAGAAAAAGCGAGCCTTCACTGAGGCAGTGGTGACAAGGGAGCTCTATTATCTAAATAAGAATTAAAACAGTCTGGGAAGAGAAATGCTGCATTGATGATGAAGACAATTGAATATGAAATGAAGTACCTCCAGTGAGTGGCAGGCCTAACAAGGAGTGATCAGGTCAGAAATGAGCGGATACGTGGAGACCTTGGAGTACCCGCCTTGAGAGATACTGTCTAAAAGAGATAGCTAAAGTGGTTCGGCCGAATGAATGAAGACCTGGATCTACGAAATTTTTTTGAAGCCAGACCCACTGGATGTCTCCCTCGAGGAAAACCCAGGCTGTTCTGGACCGATCACATCTCCAGGACAGGACAGAAAAAGGGAAAGATTCTGAACTGATGAGAGCGCTGGCTCGGGATCGTGATGCCTAGCTTGCTTGGACTGAGGCACCTCCACGCTGAGAGGCACAAAGAAGGAAGATGAAGAAAAATGTATTGGACAATCCACTGTGCGGTGGGTCGGGTGGTCAAAAGGCAGTTCTCTGAGAAAGTTATTACACACCGTCCAATCACGCCTTGAAGCAAAATGAGTCCTCCAAGCCTATGGGGCATCGTAAATTCTTACAGGGCATGAGGGCTTTTGCATCAAGCTACAGAACTTTTGAAAGTACATTGTTCCCATTTGTAGCGTTTCGGTAACTGCAGATCATGTTACGGCCTGCACTGCTCATGGGCCTATCAGAGCCGATTGGTCCAGTGAAACAGGGTTTTACCTCCAAACCCAAAATGAATTTCCGCAGCTGTTAGTCAAAGAGAGGTACGAGCATTTTATAGATTTCGTCTACGGGCGGAAAACATTGGTGAAATATTTCCAAATTCTATTTAGGGAGTCCAATAAGAAAAACAATTGGGGTTGGAGACGTAACAAGGAGACCACCAGACTATGACGGTGATGAAGGACCTGAGTCTATATACGAGAAGATAAAGATGTTTAGACTGGATGTACGATCCTGATATCCGTAAGGTAAAGAAGAAAAATAATACTTTAAACTATCGCAAAATCATGTATAATACGAAATTACAAATAAATGAGTTTTATTTGCAGCAGTGAAACATATACATTTCCTTATGAAATATTCTATTGTTGTCAATTACTCCGAAGTGCAGATGTCATAGAGCTGCGTGAAGAAATCAATACAGAGGTGAAGCTGTTATATTAGGCGGGAAAAGATCCAAAAGAAAACCAGCTGGGAAAAAAAAATTTGCCATATTTAAGGTATAGATTTTTTATGAGGAAAGTTATTGATTGAGAAGCTGATTCGACTTGCTATTTTTTTCTCCATATTGAAATATTCAAAAAGGATTCCATCCAACAATCATGTGTGCCGTAAAGTCTTAAAAATATGAAAGTAATATCTTATTTCTAATTTTCATTCTATCGTCACAAGAGTTTTTGAACCCTCTTTAACATTAATGCCGTTATTATAAAACATAAAACATTGCCACTTATTATGTTTATGATAAATGTAACGTAACTCCATTAACATAATGATACAAATCTAGTGTTAATGGCCAGTTTCTCGGTTTCAGTCTATCCTCTTCTGAACATTTTTAAGTACCGATAGGCTCCCAAATATAAAAACTAAATAAAACAAACATATTACGATTTCATATAATCAAGCTCATATTCATAAGACTGTAGAGTACATATTTATGTAAGATGCACAGTAGAATAATAACTTTATTTAAC
The DNA here is from genome assembly GCA_948150685.1 of Rhaphigaster nebulosa. Lineage (NCBI taxonomy): Eukaryota > Metazoa > Arthropoda > Insecta > Hemiptera > Pentatomidae > Rhaphigaster > Rhaphigaster nebulosa. The sequence goes on along the minus strand of OX411309.1, from coordinate 93,836,874 downwards.
ATCTTTATTCATACTTCAATATTTATTACAATATACGATATTTATAGTTAAACAAAAACTAACCGGTAGTGCGATGCCTTCCACCATCAACTGAAATGGTCGCGCCAGTTATAAAATTAGCCTTATTGCACGCTAGAAATCCTATTACAGACGCCACTTCTGAGGGCAAGCCCAAACGACCTAATGGATAAAAGTTCTTTATTTTATCGTAATAATCTTCTTTGTCAAAATCAGTAACATCATAGATGGGTGAGTCCATCGCTCTAGGATTGACTGCGTTCACACGTATTCGTTTTGAAGCAAGTTCCAAAGCAGCACAACGAGTTAACTGATTCAAGGTTTTCTGTGACATAGAATAAGCTAACAGATCAGGTAGAGATCTAATCCCTGCCAAGTTAGATACGAACACAATATTCCCCTTCGTCTTCTTGAGATGTGGAATAGCACAGGTTATCAGATAGATTATAGGTCTTACATTAAAGTCGAAACTACGTTCATACTGTTCCATAATTTGCGGGCTTTCTATATTTCCGAACTGAACAATTCCCTCAGCGTTGACGAGGACATCTAACTTACCAAACTTATCCACAGTCCCTTCAATTAGCGAAAGGACATATTGCTCATCAGTTATATTACCAACTGTGATGAGCGGTTCAATGCAACGGAATTTCATGCACTCATCGGCTACACTTCGAAGATCAGATTCAATTTTCCCAGCCAGAGACAACTCAGCTCCTCTTCGGACCACATACTTAGCTGTCTCTTTACCTATACTTGAACAGCCGCCTGTAATAAGCACTACTTTATTTTCAAAATCCATCTAAATAGCACTCTGTCCGGTAGATATTAAAGATCACAAAAATTAATAAATATGTTTTAGAAAATCAATTATTCTTCTGTAGTTATGGACTATTGAAATCCATTGATGCAATAAAAACTTAGTAGTTATCAGTATAGATAATAGATATTTACGTAGTTAATCGCAATACTTAAAAAAAATCATATGGTACAACATGGTTGTATATGCACATATGAAAAAAACAATTTATTCTTTTCTAAGTAAACTGCTAACTTTAGTCTCATAGCAATGAAGAATATTATATTGCGATTTAATAATTTTTCTTTTTCATTTAGTTCCGCTTGCTATAATTTATTTTCTTTTTTCAATTTTGTAATTGATTATTTTGAATAGTTGTAAATTACAATTTTTACTGTAAAACTGGAAAACGTGTTATTTATATAAATACAAATGTCAAAATTTTAAAAATATGTGAAAGAGACACTTGATTTCTTCCATTGGATCTTGCGGCGTTGAGTGATTAGATATTAGGAAAGTCTTTTTTTCAGGTAGAAGAATAGCATAATTAACAAGTTGTAGTTTTGTGAGGTGCTTCGATACAATGTATGTAGATATCACGTTTTTACGTATTGAAATTTGCAACTACATACAAAATAAATCAAGTAATCGAGCTGCATATACACGAAATAAGTGGCGTGACTTTGTAATGGAGAGAAGCTATCTATTGCTAGCACTCTATTATGATTTATTTATGTTAGAAGGTGTCTCGGTGCCTTTCCTGTTCCATAGGATTATCGGGGATCGTAATGGAGAAGATGGATTTATCTGAGCGATATTGTAATTAATTGTAGAAAGACTATTCTATATATATCCTTTTACATCGCTTAAATAAATAGGTGGGGGTTAGGTATTAACAGGTTGCTTATTTGTTTTGATAAGCCTTAAGGCCTCAGATCTGTTTTGAGTACTAATGGTATCACTAGCCTTCCAATGTTTCCATCAAGTCTCTTTCCGTTATTATATGTCCTTTTCTTTCATCAGGTAGCAAGTTCCAAAGAGAGTTCTTCGTGTACCATGACAACATTAGAACTGTCTATGTCACTAAATAAAGCATTGGAAATCGTTTCTAACTGCAGACTTGTTCAGCTCACAAATGGGAAAGAAAACAATTATTTTACGCTCAATTTTAAAACTTAAAACAAATAATAAAATTGTTTAATAAGAGTGGAAAAAACGAAAATACGTACAGACGTCACGACGAAACTAGTCAAAATGGATTCAGAGATGGTCAAAATGGATATTTCCGTTTAAATCTGAAAATCGAAAATTTTCGCGAATACAATACTTCCTTTACTGCGTACAAGGAAGTAAAAACATGCTAAGTTAAAACATTGCTATGAAATTACTCTTAATTGAAAATAAAAAAATCTAGTGCGGTGCGCGCATCACACAACTTTCTCTTACCGTCCTATAATAATTATCTTTTTAATATAATTTTAAAAAGTTCACATAAACAATGCTTGAAATAAACTCAGTAGCATTCACTTCTTCACATCTTCTCCCACTTCATTACAATAAAACAGTTTTTTAAACAATTTTAGTACAACAATTCTGTACACTACCTATATATTTTAACTTCGTCAAGTTGCAAATATATTTTAAAAGTTTCGGTTTAGTTTTCATGAAAATATTTTCTTTCCATTAAATAATATAAAAGTAGAAATTATTAAGTTAATTTCCGCTTTTATATTCTTAAATTACTTTATTACAGAGTATATTGTTTATAACAGATTGGTGGGAGAAGATTCGGTCGCATCCGTCTCCTTTCGGATGCGCTCGGTTATCCATCTAGGGTCTTGTGCTCCTCATAAAATACGCTTTATCTTTGCTAATACTGGTCCGATTTTGATGATTCTTTTATTGTTTTTTAGATAATTTAATTACCTTTCATACAATTCAATACATAATTTACCATAAAATGCATACATTTTATGCTATACGCAAATAAAATATTATTTCATCATAACTTTTTTCGCTGCATCTCTTGGGTGATGTATTACCTAAATGAAAAGTTAAAGGGCTGTAAGGAGAAGACATTAGGCAAATTTCATCAAAATCGTTTGATGTTACAACGTTTTTTTGATGATTATATTTTTGTTTTTTAGATAATTTAATTATCTTTCATACAATTCTATGCATAAATTACTATAAAATATAAGCTTTTTAAGTTATGCGCAAATAAAGTATTCTTTTCATCATAACTTTTTTCCCTCCATTTTCTCGTTGATATACCACATACATGAAAAGTTAAAGGCCTTTATGAAGAATAATTTAGGCAAGTTTCATCAAAATCGTTAGAGCCGTTTTCGAGAAAATCGTAAACAATTGTAATATCCATGATATAATTACCATTTCCGGTAAATCCGAAGCGCTGTCTTTGCTATTATTGGTCCGATTTTTATGATTCTTTTTTGTTTTTTAGATGATTTAATTACCTTTCATACAACTCTGTACATAATTTACCATAAAATGCATACTTTTTAAGCTATGCGCAAATAAAATATTCTTTTCATCATAATTTTTTCTCTGCAATTCTTCGGTGTTTTACTACATAAATGAAAAGTTAAAGGCCTTTATGAAGAATAATTTAGGCAAGTTTCATCCAAATCGTTAGAGCCGTTTTCGCGAAAAATATAAAAAAATGTAAAATTCATGACATAATAGCTAATTCCGGTTAGTCAGATGCGCTGTATCGTTGCTAATACTGGTCTGATTTTGATGATTATTTTATTGTTTTTTAAATTATTTAATTACGCTATGCGCAAATAAAATATTCTTTTCATCATAACTTTTTTCCCTGCAATTCTTCGGTGATTTACTACATAAATTAAAAGATAAAGATCTTTATATAGAATAATTTAGACAAATTTCATCAAAATTGTTAGAGCCGTTTTCGAGAAAATTGTATAAAAATGTAAAATCGATTATATAAAGTGGCAATTCCGATTAGTCGATTTTTACGAAAATGTTGCTGTAACATCACATGCATGTGCCAACTTTTAATACGTAATTTCAGTATCTTACAACTTTTCGTTTTTGAGCTAGACTGTTCACATACACACACAGACCATTTTGCGAGACTTGGTCATTTGGACTCAGGGGACCTTAAAACGTGTATTTCCGTCGAAAACTCGAATTCGAAAATTTTCACGATCGCAATACTTCCCCTTACTATATACTTCGTATATAGGTAAGGGATAGTAAAAATGTAATTCCTCACAGTTAGATTCCAAAAAACGTTTGTTGACTAGGGAAGTTTGTAAACGATTTTTTACTTCCTTGTACGAAGTAAATGAAGTATTGTAATCGCGAAAATTTACCGTTTTCAGTTTTTAACGGAAATATCCATTTTGATCAACTCTGAATCCATTTTGACTAGTTTCGTCGTGACGTCTGTACGTACGTTCGTACGTACTTTTACTCACATAACTCAAAAACAGTTGGTTGTAGAAAGTTAAAATTTTGTATTTAGGATTGCTGTAAAATCTAGTTGTGAACCTCCCTTTTTGGCCACTACATGATTACCGGAAGTGTTACTTTACTTGAAGGTCATTATTGATTTTCATCAAAAATTATATTAAAATATGATGCCAAACTTCTCAAATTAGGTATATAAGACTTACATACTAATATAAATAACATAATAAATTTTGGTTAACATTGGCAGACCGGAAGTTGTACTTTACTTGCAGGTCAGATTAGACTTTCATCAAAAATTATATTAAAATATAATGTAAATAAATAATAATAATAATAAACATAAGGCTTAGCGAACCCGGAGGTTCGATGCCGATACCACTAATCGCTGTCCGAATCTCGGTCCACCGACCACCGTCCAAACCCAAATTCATTAGATCACTCTTAATACAATCCTCCCACGTACGTTTCGGTGTACCCCTCGGACGTTTACCAGTCGGCTCAGCGTTTATTAACTTTTTAGGAATTCGTTCGTCACTGAGCCCAACAACTTTGCAAGCCCATTTTAACCGTCGCGATGATATCACTTCGATTATATTAACAGGGTGCATGCTCCGCAATTCCGCGTTGTGTAACCTCCTAAATTCTCCAGTTGACTCATCCCGAGCCAAATAATTTACGCAGTACCTTATTCTCGAAGACCTTATGGCGTTGTTCGTCCTTCAAGGTTAGCGGCCACGTTTCACACCCGTACAGAACTGTAGGCAAGATAACAGTTTTGTATATTCTAAGTTTTAAGTTTCTGGACAGAATGCGCGACCTAAGTAATGCTGATACCGAAAAATAACAAGCATTTCCCACCTTTAACAGCGCCTTTATTTCCTCTTGAATTTCGTTTTTTCTAATAATCACAGACCCCAAATACTTAAATTTCTCAACGTGTTCAAACCTATTTTATCCTATATCTATATCCTCAAAATCGCCTCTGTTTCTATTGCTAACCATATATTTCGTCTTATCCGTATTTATTTTGAGGCCAACCTCTTTCCCAGCTGTCACCAACGTTGTTGTATTCAGTTTTATAGTTTCCGCGTCCTCACTTAATAATACCAAATCATCCGCAAACCCGAGCACGGATATTTAATCACCCAGATCTAAACCCCTTTCGGTACGCATTACCTTTCTAATGACATACTCTAGTGCTAAATTAAATAGGACAGGTGAAAGGGAATCGCCTTGTTTTAACCCCGAGCGAACTTCAAATTTCTCCGAAAAATAATTACCGTTTCTAACTTTATTGAATGTTTCGGTCATGCACATCCCTACTAGATTTACTAACTTCTTCGGTATTCCCAGCTCAATCAAAATGTTATACAGTCTCTGGCGATCAATGGAATCATAAGCCTTTTTGAAATCCACAAACAGCTGATGAACTACACCGTTTAATTCTAATTTTTTTTCTAATATTTGCCGTAAGGAAAAATATTTGATCGATAGTTGATCGGTTCCGTCTAAAACCACATTGGTAGTCTCCGATAATTTCCTCGGCATATTCCGTGATTCGACTAGTTAGGATCAACGAGAATATTTTATAACATACCGGGAGGAATGATATTCCGCGATAGTTATTACACTCCGTCCTCGGACCTTTTTTGTGAATCGGAATAAGTATAGATTCTTTCCATTCTTCGGGCATTTTTTCATTTTCCCAGATCTTTTTAACCAAAAAATGTTAATTAATGGTTCAGCACACTGATATTCAGAAGGAGGAGATTGACTATTATTTTCCGAATTCAAAATACTTTCAAAGTGTTTTTTAAATTTATTCACAATGTCCCCCGGATCGGCCAAGATATTGTTATTTTCATCTCTAATTCCATTCATTGCGGGTTCAAACATTTTACGCGATCTGTTTATACCCTTGTACATGTCTCTTACGTTGTTTTCAATTCTATTAGTTTCTATCTCTATTATTTTGTTTTTAAGATATTCTCGTTTTATTTTTGAGGAATTTGGACGTTTCATTCATCAAGGCTCGGAAGTTAACAACATTGTTATCGCTTGGATTATTTAAAGCTTTTAATTTAGCGGCTCTTCTTTTTTCACACAAATTTAGACAATCATTATCGAACCACCGATTGTTTTTTTTATTGTCCCTTTTTCCCAGACACAAATTACTTACCTTTTTAATATTATCCCTAATTCCGATCCATAGTTTGTCTACATCTTCGCGATCCTCATCTAAAGATTCCAAGGCCTATTCTTGATTTCTACCGCGAATTGATTTCTAATTGAAAGGTTTTTCAATTTATCTAGATCAAATTTTCAGAACAAATACGGCTTTCTTTTCTTTTTTTTATATTAAGTTTTTGTCGAAGTTTCGCGATTACTAATTAATGATCTGACCCACATTCTGCCCCACGATAAGACCTCAAGTTAATTATACTATTTTGCCATCTTTGTTGTATCAAAACATGATCAATTTGATTGCGTGTTTGTGAATCCGGCGATGCCCACGTATACTTATGAATATCCTTATGTTTAAACGTAGTACTTTTGATTGTTAGGTTTTTCGAGATAGCTAAGTTTATTAGACGGATCCCATTAGCATTACTATGTTCGTGCAAACTTTCTTTACCGATAGTATACTTCTTCCCTTCCCACCTTTGTCTTTGCGTCCCCTAATATTATTTTCATGCAGTTTCGAGGTAGTTTATCATAAACCCACTCTAGTTTATCACCCACAGATATCCTATCACTAAAAAATTGTACGTCCCTCAATGCGGAGAGCAATCTATTCCTAATTAGAAATCCAGTACCTAAACAATAATTACCGCTCCCACCGTACCAAATAGAATAGTTCCCTTCTGTTACCGAACCCTCCTCTGGCCACCGAACCTCTTGCAGTAACACGATATCTACATTGTATCTCTTAACCTCGTTTGCCACCGATTTTAACCCACCCGCTGTATTCAAACTTCTTACGTTCCACGTCCCTTACCTAAATCTCTAATTTTCAACTTGCGCCATGAATCTCCTGAAGTAGTCCCCACCCACCCGGAGACCCGAAAGGGGGACTAGTTTGCTTAAGTTGTGTGGGTTCTTCCGCCTAAAATGTAAATACTGTCAATTTCCAATGCTTTATCTAGTGACATTGGCAGTTCTAACGTTGTCACGGAACACGAAGAAATCTCTTGGGAACTTTTTACCTACTGAAAGAAAACGACATATAATAATGGAATGAGACCTCCAGAAAACTTGTGTTTGAGTGTGTGTGTCAATAGATGGAGGTCGCGACGCCGAGTTTCGTTTTTGAGATACTGCAATCTTCGAAAACTAGTAATCAAATTCAGAATCACTTTTTGAGCCACCGATTTATAGTTTAATATTGTGTTGTCCACACAAAAATCATTCGGCCAAGTAGTCTTCTATTAAAATATGCTATTGTAGCGTTTATTCTAATGTCTCTCTATTCGCTTATATAGTCAGTTCCGATTTAATAACTAGCCAGGATCTATCAAAGCCTGTATCAATGTTAAAACTGATTATTTTTTAAATAAGAACCTCTTGAAGGACCTCTGTCCTCACCAACTCTAGTATTATTTTAAGAACGTTACAATATATGTATACATTTTTGAAATTAAATAAGTTGAAAGGCATGTACTCAGTTTTATTCAAGTTTATTTCTAAGCCCCATTTAGAATACTCTGCAATAAGTTTTCTGAGCATAATTTGCAGATCGTCTTCATCTGAGGCAATTACTAGTTGATAGTCTGCAAATTGCAATGTAAACCAATTGTCTTCCCCGATCTTTACACCTATGTACCTACATTTCTCCTTCCATTTCTTGAGGGCTTTGTTCAATAAAAAGGTTAAACAGTGTAGGTCGGCAGCATCCCTGATTTAAGCCTTTGTTGATGGAGAATGCCGAGGATAAACGATTTTCAATCTTTATTCTTGCACTAGCTACCTGCCAAGTTCATTGCTTCCCAGAGCTTATGCAAAGGTATTGAATAGGTATTATGAAAAGGTATAAGCTTTTTGGAGGTCGATAAAGGCGAAATGCACCTCTTGGTTATGTGCTATCTGCTTTTCCAACAGCTGGGCAACAGTTAATATGTGGTCTGTACACGAGCGCCCCTTCCTGAAACCTGCCTGTTCCTCGGGAATTCTTCCGTTTAGCTCGTCCTTCAATCTGTTTTTCAAGACACGGCCGTATAGTCGGCTCATGCTACTTGTTACAGCAATGCCCCGATAATTTTAAGGATCCTTTTTACCCCCTTTCTTGTGTATTGGGATAATGTGCCCTGTCAGCCATTCTTTCGGTACTTCTTGTTTCATACATGAAGTAAAAAGATTGAACATGTTTTCCTTTAATTCTATTGGCTCCACTTTTATCAATTCTATAGGCATATTTCCCGGTCCTGGAGATTTGTTATTTTTCATCCCTTTTAAGACCTCATCAACTTTTTCCACTGACACTGGATCGGCTTAGTACACAACTGACGTTCTGTTTGCTGCTTGTATTTGTATTTGGCTCTACCCTCCTTCAACAGGCTAGAAAAATACTCAGCCCATTTTTCCTGTTATCGGTTTCTTGATATGCCTTAGGCACCCCCAGGCTTTCTTCGATTTCTGTCCTTGCAATGACCTATCAATGTATTGGCAATGTTTGTCCCAGAAATCGTTTCTATAAATTACTATACATTTCTGCTTTAGCCTTCTAACGATCCTGTTTACCTCTTTATGCTGCACCAAAACGTTTGCATTTTGTGAACTGAGCCACTTTTGGTATAATGTTTTCTTCTATTTCACTATCACTGCTATTTCGTTGTTCCACCAATATTTTTGTTGCCTTGTTTCTCTTTCCTTTATACCTAATGCTTCAAAGGCAGCTTTGTGGCATGTTGTTTTTATCTTTTCATATACAGTTAGGGATCCTTCCTTATTTTCATTTAATAAACCTTTTACGCTTTTATCGAAAAGGTATTTTGTCGAATGTTGTTGCAAACCTTCTATGTGATAACCAAATTATGTAGTTCCTTATGTTGGAAAAAGCCATTTAAAACAACCATGTCCAACTCTTCACAGAGATCGATCAACCGGGCTCCGTTGTCGTTTAATACCTCCTCTCCAAATCTTCCCATATGGCAATTGTTGGATTTTCTCCCAACTCTGCTGTCATATTGTATGCATATCTCAAAAAAGTTGTTTTTTTCTTCTTGGCTGGCACAATCTGTGGAGGTGTATATCCCAATAATGACAACATCATTTCCAAATAACTTAATTTCTAATTTAATAATTTTTTCGCTTATACACTCACAGTCTTTGACAAAGCAACGATACTTCTTCTGTATAACGATAGAAAAACACCTGCAGGTGCTCGTTCATTGTTTTCCACACCAATGTTATACATTATATATAGATATACATTACCATAGGTTTCCTCCCCTTTTCTCTCCTATCAATTGGGCCCGGTTTTTGATCAAGGTGTCCTCTAGACAGGTTGCTTCCACCATAGCTAGGAACCTTGTCTGCCCCACCGCATCTGTTCGCGTTACCAAGGGAGTACCACGGGGAGATAGAGTTTGGATTTTGCTCCTCTCAAATTATTATCTTAGAAATATTTGTACATTTGCAATTGGGTCGATGAAAAAAAAAATAATAATAAAAAAAATACGTGGTAGGTATTTTAAAGCTACTTTTACCTCTCCTTTTTATTTCCTAATAAATTATAAAATGTATAATGATGCAACACATTTTTATTATATTTTAATATAATATTAGTAAATTAAATTTAGGAAATTACAATCTTAGGAAATTAAATACCTTGCACGTTTCTCTCACACTCTCCCCTTTTGGCTTATTATAATTGATAATGAACCTTTGTAATCGACCAAAAAAAAAATGTTTAATCTCCCCTCTAAATTTAAGATTTTAAGTTTCAAGATATGTTCGTAGAATCTAAAATTGTGGCCCGTGAGAGGTTTCATTCCCTCATATCTTGGGAACTTATGAATATAAAGGAAAAATATTGCACAACTTTACAATCGCGAGACATTATTAGTGCCTCCTGCCGAAGTTATCCGAACGTCGACATACTAGCTCTCACTTGCGCCGTTTGTGATAACTATTTTGCATTCAATCGTAACATACGTATTCATTTGAATTATTACTGATTTAACTAGATATTATTTAAAATCATTAGTGCTGTCGACTTCCGGTGGTCTTGGGAAGTTGTAGTCATAAATTAAAGCTATAATAATTTAAATTATTGCAAGGGCTGTACATCAGCTAAAAATGAATTTTGGGGGGTTCGTATATCTCTTGGGCGAACAGAGTGAGCTGAAGTCGGCAGAACTAATAATTTCAATACGAATGTTACAATTAAATAAAAAGCAATTAGTTATCACAAATGCCGCTAGAGAATGCTAATGCGGCGACCTTCAGGTAACTTCGGTAGGAGCCACTGATAATGCGTCACGATTGTAAAATTGTACGAATACTACTACCGATAGATAGTATTGTATCGATAGTTTTTCTTCGAAAGTATCGAACTATTGACTATCGCCGCACTACCACTCCCTAGCGCTATTTGTGATAATTAATTTCTTTGTATTCAATTGTAACATTCGTATTCATTGAAATTATTAAAATTATTAATGCCGGTACTAGGCCCTTCCGGTGGTCTGGTTAAGTTTATCTAAAGCGGTAATAATTTAAATTACGTTAAGGCCCTACCCCAACTGAATAGGATCTTTTGGGGGTTTTCATAACTCTTGAGAGAACGTAGTGAGCGGAAGTCAACAGCACTGATACTTTTAAAATATACTTAATTATAATATACTTAATATAAGCTGTAATAATTCCAATGAAAACGAATGTTACAATTGCATACAAAGCAGTTAGTTATCGCAAATGGCGCTAGAGAGTGCTAATGCGGCGATCTTCGGGTAACTTCGGAAAAAGGGAATGTGGCCCGATTGTAAAGTTGTACCGAAAATTTTGTTTCTAAATGAAATATCCGAACTTCATCTCAGAGCTCGAAGATTCTCTCAAGAGCCTTTCCTAGAGAAGACAATCGAATCTCAGTATGCAACAAGAGTTTAATATAACCATGGTGATCTTACAGGTGTGTTTATAGTGCACCGCTTCACGCTTCCCACTGGACCGCGGCAGATACCTGCGAGATGAAATCGCTCGATTCTCGCGGGTGCCTGACGGTTTGGATTGTAGGGGTGTGGTTTATTATTTTAACAACTTCATTCAAAGCATTTTTAACCTTACTATCATATTTTTTTGCCATCTGAGCCTCCTTCTGAATACAACAATAAACACTTTGGATGTGGCGCGACAGCATTCAACGTGCCTAATAGTCCGTGAGCCAGATGCAAAAAACGCGACCCATTTGACTAAAATTGTTAGCATGTTCTATAGAATCTATCCATTAGTTTAAAGAAAAAATTCACGCCTGCCATTCGAGTTAGTGCACATTAAATTAAAGAACATAAAAATTTGCTGTGGTCGACAACCACGGTAAAAAAAACGACGATTTTGTCAAAAACAGACACATACATATGAGTCTGCATCTTAGAAATGATTACTAAAAGAAAAAAACTCATAAAATAAAAGTTGTAGAGCATCGATTCCTACGTCCATTGAGGATATACATTTTTAAGGGAATGAAATTGGTATTTTAGCCCCGTTGGCATATCATTATGGTTTACAAAAAGTAGAGTTATTTTAATTTTCAGATAATACATACAACAGAATTACGCCTCTTGTAAAAAATCTGTTTTCGACCCTCCTTCTTGTGGATTTTTCGACATCTTGAAAACCGCTGTGATTTTTTTTTTCCAGTTTTTCCTCAGTAACTAGCTTCCAGGACATTTAAACTAAAAAATTGACAATACAAACTTTAAAGAACATTAACTTTCCTACAAGTTTGAAGTGCAAGTGTGGTCGAAAACTACTATAAAAAACGACGATTTTGTCGAAAACAGATACAGAGTATACATGAATCTGCGTCCGTGGTTTTCTACCATACCAGTTAACCAAATTATTATGTTGTAGTACTCATTAGATGCTCTTTAATTCAATAGACTGTAACTTTTTGATAGAATGCACCGTTTAGGAATTATTGGTGAAAAAACAAAAATAGTCCTAAAATTTCTAGTTTTTTGGCCACCATTTTGAAACCCGCCGTCCTCTGTCGGTTGACAACATTTTTTAGCATCTGGAGGGGTCTGTAATTTTATGTGTGCTTGAAATAAATCGTATCTAATGCGAAACCACTGACATATCCAACTTTTTGGACATTTTTGCAGATTTTCAGGGCCCCGTCAGTAGCTATCTCAGAAGCTATTCCGAATATTCAAAAATATTACACAAAACTTGCAGGAAATTCGGTGTTATTTAAAGTTCGTAATAACAATTTTTTATCTTAAATGCGCTGGAAACGAGTCACTGATGAAAGCCTGAAAAAAAAAAAACTTTTTCTCAGGGTTTTTCAAGATGGCGAAAAACGCAGTGGAGGCCGAAAACTTGGATTTTTACAAGTTAAATGAAATCTTCATTTATGAATTTTAGTTGAGAGGAATACACAATTTCGGGTCCTTTACCTAGATTAATAAATTATCAAAATTTAATACTAAAAAGTAATAGGAATAAAATGAAAGATACAGAAAGTATATTCACAAATACTGACATAATTAAAAAAAGATAACCCACTATAAATATAGCCATGCTAAATTATGGAAAACGAATTCTATAACTCCAATCAACAGACCGAGTGAGGAAATTAGCCCGTCGACCAATAAATTTGCGATTTTGAAAAATATTTGTTTCCACAAATAACTGCATTTCGATATATCGGATATTAAGATATCGATAGAAAATATCGGTTTTTCAAATCCTATACATCGCGTTTCGATATCCCAACCCTAGATTGAACATCTATTTTTCTATAATGGAATAGGACTATATACAAATTATTCAAGAGCTATAGTAAAGATGCCACTTCCATTATTTCTTCTGCCATCTTAGAAAGATTCTGAACAAATCAATTAATCAGTAATTTGAAAAAGACAGCCTGGGAAGGTCATACATGAGATTTTAGAAAAGAATTGTAGCAAGTAATATTCTATACCTCCATTACTACCGTCTATACTTCCTGATGGTAAATTAGATGTGTTGAGCAGTCTAAATAATCTGGTAGTAAAATTAGTAGCTATAATCAAAATTGTTTGGAGTTTTGTTGTGGAGACAATCTAATTTTAAATGGAGGATAAATAAAATGACTGAGCAAAACAATTCAATATTGAGGCTTAGGAGCCAATGTTTTTATTTGAAAAATGTAGAATTCAGAAATTAGATCGTGAAAATACCTACTTTTTACCTATAAATAAAAATTATAACAATAACAAATATCACAGAACTGAAAAAGAGGAAAACAAGTAACTTTCAAATTATTAGGTAAATTGGTGAGCATATGGCTGACAGTAGAAAAGTATGAAGGAGAATCTTGGTTGGGGGTGCGGTCAATAAATGAACACAAATTATATAAGTTTTTCTTATTGTGTGTTTATTTATCCCAAACCATGATTCTCCTTCATAAAAGGTAAATTAAATAATTAAACAAATAGGTAAGAACGCCAATTAAATGTTTATTTCTCAATAATTATTCAAATGCTTTTACAGAAAGGTCACTTTAATAAATAAGATTGCACTAAAATTAATAATTAATAAATAGTTATACTAAACCTTTTTTTAGTTGACCAACAAAAAACAATACATTTTTTCAATGGTATTGCATTAACAAAAAAATTCATATAAAAAATTAAATTTAAGTCTCATAAAACATAACATAGATTAAACAAAAAGAAATTAATATATAATAATTCTTCAAATAGCTATAAATAAAAAGATTACTTTTAAAGAGATAAAAAAAAAAGAATTGGAAACAGTAACCTAAATAAGTAGGTGGAAAGCCAACAAAGTAGGAGAATAAATTCTTAAATCTAGAAAAATTTCAGACACTGCAAAAATATGTGTGCCAGACAATTTTTACTAATTTGAGCATAATCTTTAATTAGAATAGACTGATCCAATTAAATAATATTAATATAATAGTTTTCAGTAACCAATGATGCTTGTTAATGGAACTGCCACTTTTTAAACATTTTCTTATCATGATGGTGGAATATGTAACAATACCGTCTTAAAACAAAACCATGAGTCGTTTTATTTAAATCTAATACATTGAACAATAACACGTGCTTGTTCATTCAGATCTTTAAGTCATTAAGCCTAAATGAAAATTTTATTTTTTGTCCCCAAATGATTAAAAATAGTATATATATATATATATATATATATATATATATATATATATATATATATATATATATATATATATACACATATACACACACACACACACATAAGAATTTTTTCACCCATTTCCATTATTTGTATAGATCTCTTATGTAATTTCTAGAAAAATCCTTAAAATAATTTAAATCAATAGCAATAATAATAATAAAAAAAGTTTTTCGTTTGTTACATTTTCCACCATTAACACAAATTCTAAGCCTTATTTTATTGAGTCAAGCAAAATAGCTCCGCCTCAGTCAGTATTCATACTTGATCCCTATATATAATTTAGTTATTTGAATTCAATACAGCATTTAATAAACGCTCCACCAAGTGAATACATTAAGATTAGGCTCTTTAACTATACTCAACATTATGGACA
Organism: Rhaphigaster nebulosa; assembly: GCA_948150685.1. Lineage (NCBI taxonomy): Eukaryota > Metazoa > Arthropoda > Insecta > Hemiptera > Pentatomidae > Rhaphigaster > Rhaphigaster nebulosa. The sequence continues at coordinate 93,821,842 of OX411309.1, read as the reverse complement.
GAATCAAGAATTATCAGTTGGATCAAGTAACAAAAACAAAGAAGCCAAGTGCTATATGACATCATGGAGAGAGATAGAGAGACATTAATTAAACAAAGTAGTTATGTAATAATATAGAATTATTATGCTACATAATATACTGTGCAAATATAAACTTCTCATATAAAATTTAATAAAGAAATATGAAAATAGAAGGCTGCATACATTATTAAATAGGTGAAAAATGACATATGAAAGGAAAAAAATAAAATAAAATAAAAAAAGAATAGACAGATATGTTTCGTTGTTTATATGTACAGCTATTTATTTTAATTTAGACTATTTTGCCAGATACACATTCTTATTCGAAAGTGACATCATAAGAAACAACAATTATGAGAAAAAAAGGTGCACTCTTGAAAGTAATATTACTAAAAAATAATATTAAAATGGAATGATTGTCGTACACAAGATGATGGACGTTTTATAGGTTCAAATAAAGCTGGAAACCACAAACTTCTAAAATGGGTGTTTCAGATTTAGAGTAAAGGTGCACCTATTTTTCCTCAATTATAGAACTATCCTATAAGTCTTATTGGTTGCACAACCTACTTATTTAAAATATCAAGAGAAAATAGAAAATCAGTTACTGGATAGAGTTGAATCGTAGTCTAAGGAACAATAATTGTGCCTTTAACAATGCTTTGGCTTTTTTACCTTAATTGTATATAATATAAAACTTTACCAGTAAACATTTACTTAGATAAATAAATATATGAATAGAAATTTTATAAATAAAAACAACAAAAATATTGCACTCGTTATCAATCTAAAAATTCTTATTGCATTTTAAATTCTTGGACTTCACAACCTTAACAACACCTACTTCAGTTTGACTAATGTAAATGACATTTTGTACTTGAATTTACGAGAAGCCTAGACTAAATCTCTAAAGCCTCTAGGTATATTTACACACAAAATAAAAATAAACAATCTGTAGAATACGACCCAACTCTGAGGGATGTACCTTGTAAATAAATAAGCAATTTACACAAATATTTCAGTACAAATATATTCTAAAATTACTAAAAACAAAAGTTAAAAAAAATACCTCACATATTTTGTGTTACATACGGGTACTTACATGGTATATTTTTTAAAGCTTGAATGGGAAATGATGCTCGATAAAATTATAACACTAAGTTAATTTTTAATTATTCACAATATTTATATCTGCAATTAAAATGGCTCAAAACAATTTTTTGAATTCACAATTACTTTTTAACTACAGATTATCAGTTTAACTTAAAAGATATTATAAAACAATTGTTTTGTTAATTACTTTTTCAAAAATAAGTTAATTTGAATTTGGGAGTTTGCTCATATATTATAATAAAAAAAAAAAAAAAAAAAAGGAAAAAATAATGGCAATAATATGTTTACATTTACATTGGGCTAATTTTAAATTAGCTATCCACATTAAAATAAACTTATATAAAATTATTTCAGTTTAAACACTCCAAATAGCTATCATTTTATTGAATAAACACAGAAGACTTTTACAACAAAACAATAAAAAAATAATTTTTTATTTAAATATTTCCCATTCTTGCAAGTAAGTAACCATATTAATACATATGTGGCAATAAAGCATTTGTTAAGTATATTAATTAATATTGACTACAAGTCCAATATCATGCAAATTTCTTTGATTATGATAGTAAGCTCATGTATTGCCTAAAGCACAGGGAGTGTGGGACTGTAGCTGACATCTAGCCAATGTTTTAATATTTATTGTCTTTCCTACCCTCCTTGTAGAATCTTATCAGGCTTGAGCAGCGAACTTGTCAGCTAAGACCTCCTACTCATTAAACTAGCCATTCACTAACTAACCCGTTATATATTGCTAATAAATATTAAATACCAACACAGTAGGAAGTTTTATTTTTCCCTTCCTTCACAGTTTAAAACAATATAATTTCATTACATATATTTTTCTCATATATTTAATATATTCATACATATAAAAATGAAACATCTAAATATAAAACTACATTTTCCTTTTCTAATAAATAAAGTACATGAATATGTAAAGATTTGATACGTATAGAAAGACAAGATAATAAATCTGTATTAAAGGTATATTATATATTAGTATATATGTATATAATTATATAATGATAGTAACATAGATACTCTTTTTGGTGTTATATATTATGCAATTCGAAGAGTGTTTGGTAAAAATAAAAAATAGGTTATGACAAGGACTAAACTTATAATTCATAAGGAAAAACTATATAATTCATCAAATGAAACTAATAAATAATAACTAATAAATCTTTTCAAATTAAACAAAAAATCTAGTACAACCAGATAATACATCAAAGAGCTCACAACAATTATAATAAATATAACTAAGCTACCAATAACATAGAAAATATTAATTTAAGAAGGGGATAAAAGCCTATTATCAGTTCATTTTACATAGAAATTAATACAGAAAAAGATCAGTGCTGGCAGGAAAGTTATATGTAGTGAGCATTTCACATGAATTAATAATAATCACCCAGTATATTTCTGAATCAGTAATTTTCTGGTCCAAATGGCACGACTAAAAGCTAATACCTATATCCGACACTGTATTATCACCCAAAAAACTATTAAATATATAATTATATATTATAATAGTAAATATTTTTGTTTTAATTATTTAAACTTCTACCACAGCCCGTTTAATTAGTAGTTTTAAAAAATGCAGGTCATTTTGTTTATGCCCAAGGGATTGTGCGAATGCGAAAAAAGGAAGCGTTAAGTAATTCACTATACTAATTTCAAAATAGAAAACAAAATATTGTAATCGGATTCTATTTTATTTAAAAAAGACAATTAATTGTTATATTTGTGCCGTAATGGTAATTTTGTTAGCTGGATTAGAATGCAAACCTGGGCTTCTCAAACACACAAACCACTGAAGTGCAATAAAAAATACTTAACTTACATAAACAATAATATCTAAGACACTGAAAACAGTAAGACAACATTCACCCTACAGAGAGAAAGCTAATACTAAATGTTAAAGAAGAAAAACAAATATACAATAAATGGAGATAAGAAATGCTCTCTTTTTTTTTGTTTTCACTTTCCCAATTCATCTACTCTTTCTAAATATCCAGAAACTTTCCCAGGCACAAACAACAAATTTGGCATGTTCATAACCATTATTTACAACCGATTCGATTATCCTTGATATCATATTATAAATAAATACTGTTCTTCCATACATTTTCTTACCGCCTGGTAACTAACTAATTTTCTCAGTTAATAAATACCCCTTAACCATGCTAAGAAATAAATATTTAGTACCTCTATATAGTAGATATATGAGCTGCAATAACAAGATCCAATAACAAATAATAAAGATTCTTAATTTGGCATTTCGCTATTGCAATTAGCAATATTGTCAGAGTAAAATTTAGCTAAACAGTTAATATAATCAAGTTATAATAAATGGAAATAAGCTTCCTATAGTCGTATAACTAACATGGATATGGAAGCATTAATTTGATATTTTCTATTAATAAATTATCAACACTAGTAAAAACACTGCAGAAAATATAGCTATAAATATATTATTAATATTTCATCATAAATTCACATTTTAAATTTTAAGTGATAAAAAGAGAACTAAGTCAATAGAACAATTAACTAGTAAACCCAACTATAATAGTCAATAGGTGTGTGATCATAATATACCACATCTGAATATAGTTGATGAACATAGCAATGTTTACCTGACTTAACACTGCCTAAACCTTCCTCCTGCATCAGGTAACGCCCATCCTAATTAATTATTACAATAATATCACATCAAATTACAAATTAAGATTGTCACTATAAACATCTAACTGTGTGCCTATACAAAGTTACATATCAGCATCTAATCAGAATCAGACATCTGGCCTTTTTATTCCCAAATCATCAAAAGGCCTACTCACAGTCGACCCGCATTAAGAAGAGATGGATAAACTACTTTGTTATTCAATTTAATTATTGTTCTGGTTTATCATAAACTGATTTCTGTATAAATGATACTTAAGCCTAAAACAGCCCGAGAAAATTTGATATTCTTACTTCATTTTATTCTTTTGAGCAAGTTTGTGGTCAGTTTACATAGAAAAACTTTGAATACATAAATATAAATAAATTATCAAAACAACGGATAAAACAAAATCTTCTAAACCATATTCAATTTCTTGTCATTCGAAACCTTTCTTTATTTCAAAATACATTTCTCTTTTGTACTATTATTAAACAAAATGAAAATTAACTACGAAACTAACGAACGATTCTAGAATTTTATAACAATTACTAACACAAAAACTATAAATCTATTCTATATGTTATTTATGAAGCAAGTAGTTCAAAAAATTTATGGTGTCCAAGAGAGCACTTGACGATATTTTAAAAGAATTTTTTACAATAAAATAGTCTTAGGTGCTCAAAGTTGGGCTTTGACCAATACCCCATAGAAAATGCTAACAAAGCCGTTACAGTAACTGCTTGTTTTTCCCTATAATAAAATTTCCTAAATATAAATATCTTATAAACATTTATAGTGTTACACTGGACCCAGGCTATGTGATAAAACTGACATGTATATCTATTATATAATATATATAACGATACGACATTTAATAATCCAAGTACCCATACAGTAAAGGCAAGCACGTTACACAGCAAAGTAAGGTGTTATCGTTTGGGGAACTATTATTGCCTAAATTATAACTATTAAGCACAGTATGCATGAGCTAATTACAGAATGATTCAGGGAGGAACACATTGAGCATACAATTAGGGCGGATACAAATAAATATATATATCAAAGATGTGATTCTACATTTTTAGAATACAAATTTCATTAGGTAAGAGAGGGTTCATTATTAGGCCAATAACTTCGTTGTGGCCTCTTGCTATAATTCTCTCACTAAGTAATTCCCCAAGATAAGGGCACATATGAATATTTTCAAAATAGGACCCATAAAGTTTAAAAACTAGTCAGTCAAATTCATCCAATTCATAGCACTAATCGAGTTATAAAAGCTTAAATTCGAATTTGAAATATTTGTAAGAAGAAAAAAATAAAAACAAAAATAGGTAATTTCTTAAAGGTATTAAAAGAAGAAAAAAAAAAAATGAGAGATAAAAAAATCTCCCAATTATATGATCGAATGTCATGCCAAAGAGCCATTTAGAAGATATTCTATTAGCTTATAATATATATATATATATATATATATATATATATATATATATATAAATATAGATATATATATATATTTGCTTTTCTAGCAAATAACATTCACATTAACGGATATCAAATAAATATTTTCAAACAAAAACAATACAATAAATAATATATGTTATAGAGAACTTAAGTGCACTTAATAAATGTTAGAAAAATAGTTTAAAAGAAAAATTCTATAATGAATTAATTTCTTTTAAATATAAGTTCATTAGGGAATAATCAAATGATTATAAATAATTTTGAAAAAATAACAATTAGCATTTTGTCAATAAAATATTAAGTTTTTAACAAAATAAATATATTAGTTATTACTCTGCTGGTGTAATACTCTGCAAGACTAGTAAGTTGTTGATTCATGGAGTGTGGACATGAGAGCACAATACATATGTGTTCTTGCACAACGTGTAGCAACCATCAGTGCCTTTATTGCATTTGTCAGCCTGCTCATATCTGCACATAAATATTTGAATCAATCACTTTACATATTCAAGTATAAAAAAAGAAAAAAATCCTAATCCTATTTATTTATTAAGAAATTTATACATTTTAAAATATTTTTTCTTTTGATAATTGGTACATTACATTTAAACTGGTAATGTTATTGATGGGAAAACTAGTAGGTCAACAACAAGTACTTCTTTTTTTTTTAACCACTGATGGCTAACTAGGTTGTGGCATTCAAAGTATTGATAATTGTTAGAGACCGGATTGTGGTACATAAATTCAAATCATGCACTGAGAACACAAAAAGTGTAAAATCGAGTATATATACACAATTTTATACATTACATATTATATAATCATCATTCACAAAACCATCAAAATTTGTTTAATTTATAATATCAATATGCATGGCATCATAAATTAAACAAAAATGGTGATTTGGACATGCTTAAGTATTATATATAATACCCAAAATGTGTAAAATTTTATATACATACACAATTTAACACTTTTTTGGGTTCTTAGTACATGATTTAAATTTTTTACTGTTTTTTTTTACTGCACAAAAATTCGTTCTCTAGTAATTACTGTCATTAAGTGAAATACTTCTTTTAATGGCTCCCAGCGTTTCGCCTAAAGCTGTAGGCCTTTAGCATGACTAATTAAAATAAGATACAACCATAAATATATAAAAGCGACAAAGAATAAATATAGATATTGAAGGAAATATACAAATATATGAAACTATTGAATAATAACGTATTTCCTACTATACCTATGCTTATTCTTCATTGATTTTATACTTTTATTTATGGTTGTATCTTGTTTTGTTTGGCACTGATGGAGGCCTAAAACTTAGGCCGAAATATCGGCACATAATAAAAGAAATATTAATTTATGTGTTTTTTTTCATGACTCTCTCTCCCTCCCCCAAACAACTTCTCCTAGATTATATCTAAGGCCAATGATATCTCCACCATTAAGGAACAATAGTTTAAAATTTTATAATAAGGATGGGTTGGGTTTTGTTTGTACCAAACCTTTTTTTCGTCTGTCCCAAAACATTTCACAAGAATGGTAAAACAGTGGCTACAAAACTAAATTCTACTTATCGGATTCTAATTTTTTTAATTAATAACAAAGATTTAAATTTAAGAAAAATGAATAATTTTATAATAGAATTGAATGAGCTCATGCTAGAAGGTCATAAGTCACATTTTTACTTCCTTGTACGAAGTAAAGGAAGTATTGTAATCGCGAAAATTTTCGGTTTCCAGATTTCAACGGAAATATCCATTTTGACCATCCCTGAATCCATTTTGACTAGTTTCGTTGTGGCGTCTCTACGTACGTACGTATTTCACATAACTCAAAAACGGTTAGCCGTAGAAAGTTGAAATTTTGTATTTATGATTGTTGTAAAATCTAGTTGTGAACCTCCCTTTTTGGTCAGAGCTTAATCACTGGAAGTGGTACTTTACTTGAAGGTCATAATTGATTTATATTAAAATACTTTGCAAAACTTCTCAAATTTGGTATTTATAACTTATATATTGATTTAAATAACATACTAGATTTTGGTCTAAATTGGAAAACCGGAAGCAGTACTTTACTTGAAGGTCATATTAGACTTTCATCAAAAATTATATTAAAATATAATGTAAAACATCTCAAATTTGGTTAATAGGACTTTTATATCGATACAAATGTATTTACTAGATTTTGGTTAAGATTCGTGAGCCGAAAAGGGTACTTTACTTGAAGCTCATAATAAGCTTACATCAAAAATTATATTTAAATTAAAAGAGAAATCATATGTTTTGGTAATAAAGGTTACAAATGTAATTTGTTTTCCAATACAATTAAACATTTTTATTACTTGTTTTAAGTGTTAAAATTTAGTGTAAAATACTAGTTTTCCTCCCCATTTGTGAGATCAACAAGTCAGCAGCATGAAAATAAGATATTAGTTAAGTGGGTTTTTCCGCTTAAAATGTCGAAACTGCCGGTTTCTAATGTTTTATCCAATGATATTGACAGTTTTATTGTTGTCACAGAACATGAAGAAATATCTTGGAAACTAGTTATCTACTGAAGGAAAACGACATATAATAACGGAATGAGACCTCCAGTAACAAGAGTGTGAGTTTTTGTATGTGTGTGTGTGTGTCAATAGATGGATGTCGGGACGCTGAGTGTCGTTTTTACTGCAATCTTCAGAAACTAGTAACCAAATTCACTATCACTTTTTGAGCCACGGATTTATAATTTAATAGGCGTACAAGGAAGTCATGTGTTGCCCACATCAGATATTTATAAAATTGAGATTTCACTAGTTTTGAAGATTAGATGGTCCGACCAATCCATGGTAGAAAAGAGACAATATGAACATCGGGCTAAAAAGGTATCAGCTATTGCCTACAGGTCATTTATTTTATTTTTCAAAGTTTACAAAAATGGACGAATGCCCTTCCTAGCACAAGCCAACCAAATCAATTATATTACATACTAGCTGTGCTCTGTGGTTTCACCCATTTTAAATTTGGATTAATCCCTAAAATATAAAATAACATCACTACTATATATTATTACGGTAGTATAGATCCCTTTTCCGGCTCTCAGGAGCGATGGATTTTGACGGGCGAGGTATCAAAAGAAATAGAATTTCACGGAGAAGTGACGAATCCTGATTTTGTTTCTTAAAATCTTACAGGGGCTTAAATAAAAGTGATGAAAAAACTGGAAGGTTTCACAAATTTGACGACTGAGAGTCAACGGATCGAGACGGGATAAGTTGGGTTTTACAGATTTTTACGCGGGCATCAAAATCATGTATGATCCTTTGGATCATACTGGTCCAGCGTTTTAAAGCTTAAAAACCTACCATTTTTGAGATAATGCACGATATAGGTCCGCACGGATCTCATGCCATCTTGCGTACGTGCCGTTGTCATGGCAACTTTATATCAATTTGAGTCTGTTTACACAAAACTTTTAATGAGTGGAAAATTATATTTTGTTTCCATGTCCAACCCTTAAGGTAACTGTTAAGTATAAATACTACATATAGAAAACGGTATAGCTGAATCTAATTTCCTAACTGCTAAATTGAAGAGATGTTTTCCAGTGGGATAAGCTTTAAGTACTTAATAAGTATGAACTGTAACTTCAACATAGTCATTACAAACTATGTAGCTTCACCAAATATGTGTGTTAAATAAACTTTCTTAATAATATTATATTGTTTATACGAATAAATATGATTCCCTAATATCGCTTATACTTGAAATTAGGGATTAGAAGATATCTATTGCGAGAGTTCTCGCTCGGGTATACTAGTATAATTTATAATTTAGTCTCATTTTTCATGTTTTCAAGGAACAGGGAGAAAATGACAATGATTATTACAAAACGGCAATAACGTTCCAGATTTTCATCCCTTACTCTCCTATTTTTTTTTTTTATTTTTACAAAGCAATGTTTTCACACTTAAACACACTAACTCTTATATATTAAAATAGTATACATATATTTAAACAATCACTACTATATATTATTACGGTAGTATAGATCCCTTTTCCGGCTCTCAGGAGCGATGGATTTTGACGAGTGAGGTATCAAAAGAAAGAGAATTTCACGGGGATGTGACGAATTCCAATTTTGTTTCTTAAAATCTTACAAGGGCTTAAATAAAAGTGATGAAAAAACTGGAAGGTTTCAAAACTTTGACGACTGAGAGGGGTTTTAAAGATTTTGACGCGGGCATCAAGATCATATACGCTCCTGTGGAGCGTATTGCTCTAGCGTTTTAAAGCTTAAAAACCTTCTGTTTTTGAGATAACGCACGAAATAAGTCCGAATGGGTCCTATGCCATCTTGCGTACGTGCCGTTGTCATGGCAACTTTAAATCAATTTGAGTCTGTTTACAAAAACTTTTAATTAGTGAGAAATTATATATTGTTTCCCATGTCCAATCCTAAAGGGCACTGCTATATATGAATAATAAACATAGAAAATGTTATAGCTGGATCTAATTGCCTAACTGCTAAATTGAAGATATGTTTTCCAGTCATTACAAACTATGTAGCTTCACCAAATCTGTATGTTAAATAAACTTTTTTGGTAATATTATATATTGGCTCCCTAATATCGCTTACACCTCGAATGTATTAGGGATTAGAATAAGCATTTATATCTAATGCCAGAGTTCTCGCCCGGGTATACTAGTTTATTTTATATTTTTAGTAAATTTCACTAAAGTATTATTTTATAAGAGAGGATAAGTTTTTCTTTTTTTATTACTAGAATTTCCTGGTATATTTCAGCTGTTTAGTGATCTGTTTTTTATCCATTCCAACATATACATGCCCATTTCAGTCACTACAAATAAGTTATCTATCTTTATTTTGATATATTAAATACTACAATTGTATTTACCAGATGTATGTCATATACTTTCGGACTATGTAAGAATTTTAATTATTCAGTCTACTCAACTTTCTACAGATCAAATATCTCTAAAATGCTTCATTATCAAAAATCTTAAGGCATAGCTTATCAAACCAAGTGGTTCCATACTAACTATTTTTAGCATTTTTATAATGATGTCTGTGTGTGTGGATGACACAAATACTAATTAACCAAATTTTGAGAAATCTTGTATGTAAATTTTTTTCCATTATGGGAAGAGCCGATTGTCCAACCAGAAGTGGTACTTTATTCATAGCTTTACACAGAATTTGTTTAAAATTTTATTCTTTTCAAATTTAGTATTAGAAACTTTAATGCCATTACAAATAAAGTATTAAATTTCGGCTACCATAAAGAATTTTGTGAAAAAAATATGTCGAAATTTAATCGAATTCTTTTCAAATTTAGTATTAGAGACTTTTATATCATTGAGAATAATATTCAGTAACCGGAAGTGGTACTTTACTTGACCGAGTATCGTTTTAGAGGTACTGCTATCTTCGAAAACTAGTAACCAAATTCAGGTTCACTTTTTGAGCCACCGATTTATAATTTAATAGGCGTACAAGGAAGTGGTATGTGTTGCCCACATCAGATACTTCAATTATGTTGAATAATTATGTCATTTTTTTAATTTTCTGAGTAGTATGTTTGTTGTTCATTCTCAATGAATCTTATATTATGAAGGAGAATCTTGATTGAGTGAGGTCAATAAATGAACATACAATAAGAAAGACTTATATAATATGTGACGACATTTTGGCTTAAGTTTGAGGCCATCATCAGGGCTAAGAAAGAACAAGATAACAATAGATATAACAAAAGTGGCATTACCAGTAATAATAAGAAAGTTAGCCAATAGTAAGATGAAAAGGTATAAAGAATAAAGAAAAATATGTTGATCATATGTGAAAAATAAGGAATGTAGAAGAATATGTTAATAAAGTATTAAGAAAAAATGCTAACTATAATGCGAAAAATAATAAATGATAAGAAATAAACTTTCACCAAAATGAGTCTTTTTAAAATTAATTTTGATGGCACATATGATGGCAATGACGATATGTTGAAATTGTCAGAACCACAGGTTTTCTTGTTGCTTTAGTATTGTAAGCTGATTATAATATTATTGAAGTTATACTTTGCACATCATGCATGACCCCTACATTTAAAATCACAAGTATGATTACTGGACATTGGGAATAGTGAATTGAAAAAAATTGCAGCATTTATTTTTCATCAATATTTTGAACCATAGGGATGTTCTTAGTCGGTAAAAAAATTAATTTATAAAAGCAATACAAATAAAATGTAACTATGCTTTCTTAACCAAGATTAATCCTCAACAATAATATCGATGTCGTTTTTTGAAAAAGGCGTAAGCGCCATTTAGGAAACACATGAAATATTTTTTTCCCTGAATTAAAATATATACTTTTTGAATTTTATTTATCATTGAGCAGAGAAGGAGTTTATTCAGCTGGCAAAACTTTTATAATTAGAATATATTTTTAAGACTTCTAGCACCAGTATTTGATGCTTACGTCATCAATTGTCGATTTTTAGACCATTACTAATTTTTTTCTTCGACATATTGTGAGTGGGAATCACTGGAGATGGTGTTTACTTCTCATAATAAACGGAAACCTAGATTTCAAGTTTTTGATGCTTAAGCGTTTTTCAAAAAATTATGTTGATATACATCAATATTAAAATAATAATTAATATATAAATAGAACTATTAAAAATTAGTTGAAAATCAAAATCAATAATATTACCTTGGACAGTATTGAGTATTTCATCCATTCTAGATTTTTGGACTTGCTTGATGGAGTCTAACCAAGAGGCTATTGAGTCATGAATCGACGGAGAAAGAGATCTACCCCCTCGAAGTGCCTCCATTTTATGAGCCAATGTTAAAATCCTTGCATGTTCTCTTAGCTGATCAACAATCAACCTGTCCACTCTTGTAGGTGACACAGGAAGTCGAGGCACTGGAATTGAGTTTGTAGAAGACACCTTCTTGCCAGGATTATACCTAAAATATTATAGTAAGTAATTTTAATAAGCTATTTTTATTGAATTGTAGTTTTGTTTCATTTCAGCTCTACACATTAATATAAGACATAATGAACCAGTCATACTACTGATACCCAACCTCAATTAAGAAATAAATTTTTTAAAAATCCTCTTGACATAGTAGATGTCATGATCGTGATTAACCACCAGGGTTTTTTTTCTTAACTCATTGAAGTTAGGTATCCACTTAGCAGAGGCTGGGAGTTTCCCAGGAGTACTATAAATCTAACAAGAGGAGTGCATATTACGCCCGTCACTGATTTTAATGAAATTTTGTTTGGTGATTTTGTATTGAAAAAAAAATCAACATGACTCGAACAACATCAACATCATCATGGACGAATATTTCATCCAATGGACCCTAGGAGCTGAGAAAAAAGAAATACGCTGAAACTGCTTTATTTTATATCTCGAGTTTGGAAAATGATATCAACATGGTTTTTCCACCAAAACAATTCTTGGTCAAATGAATTTTTAAAAATTAGTCTGTCAGCAATTATGAATACTATTTTTTTTTATATATATAATTCACTACATAGAAGAAGATTACACTAGATGTTTCCATTACACAGCCATTAATGAAACACTATAGTCTACAGAAAAACACGTTTTTTGGCACGTGTTTTTAGGACAAGGTGCCTAATTTGATACGGAGCCATCGGAGGCCAAAATATCTACAAAATCGATCCAACGATCCAATAAATAATCGTGGCATAGATAAATAAATTTAAAATCATGAAGTTAGTCAAGGTAAATGCAATAAGTGAGCTAGAAAAAATATATATTATATTATGCATATAGTATATTGAATTATGCATTTCAAAATCATACTTGTCAAAATTTATATTAATGATCGAATAAACAATGGAGATCAGGTTCGAAAGGTACAATACCTAAATCGTGGCGGATGTTTGTCTCATTAAATTTTTATTGCATAACCTATACTTTTGTTTTTAATTTGCCATGGTTAAGGAACTTCCTGGCTTGAAAAAATAAATAAAAAAAATTGAAACCCACATAGGTATTGATGAAACTACAGAAAACTAATGTAATTTTTTTTTATCTTGCATTCATATTTGATTTCCGCCATTTAGAAATAATTTTACTACCATAACTATATAAGATGCTAACTGATCACAACAGAATTTTTTTTTTTAATCAATGCCAGATTGAATGCACTACAGAAGTATGCATAATAATCAATTTATTTTATACACACACAGCTAATGCCCAAAAAATATTTTTTTTGACTCAGAGGGCTCCGTAACCAAAATATATGTTGAAAACCTGACACCAAAAATTTGCTCCTTATTACAATACCTTCCTTATCTACCTAACTCTAGGTAGTGGTAAGGAAAGTAAAAACGTGTAATATATTTGTATTTTGTTTTTTACTATAAAATTCAGATCTATTTAGGATCTGAATATATATTTTTTCAGGTATGTTTTAAATAAGGTTTCTTTTTTAAGTTAACTGATAAATTTGTTTTCAAAATAATAAATAAACAAGCAATTAGAAGGATCGACAGGGGTACTATTGCGAAATGGGAATGGAAACAAAGATGCAATGTTGAAATAAAAATCAAATGCAAATATTTTAAAGATTATAAAGTCCTGGAAAATCACCTGGCTAGACCATGAACAGTTCATATAATAAACAGGTAAATAATATATAATAACAATATATATGTATATATATATATATATATATATATATATATATATATATATATATATATATATATATATATATATCATTATAATATAATTACTGCTGAAAATTTTTCAGGAGAAAAAACTGTCTACCCCTCTAAATTTACATATCATTAAAACTGGTCATAGACAAGTGGTAATGCTGATAAAACTGACAGCAAACATGATGAACTCAATTTGTTATATTTAAAACTTGCAATTATTTATGTAGTGATAACACAAGCTGCGTAATAATTTGTGGATGAATGTGATATATTGTACAAAAAATAAAAATAATAAAATACCTGGCAAGATCAGCTTCAGTTTTCTTCCTTTCACTCTCCAGTTCCTTAAACTGGATGTAACATTGCTCAAGCACAGAATGTAATTCAGCAGAGCCACTGCTACGTCTAACAGAATTAAAAAAAAACATAGGTATATTAGAGATCAACAGAAAAACTCTATCTTATGTAATGAAAACGGATTTAACCTTCAATGCCATGCATGAGCAAAATCATGACAGACTCGGCACTCTCATCAAAATCCCTCTAAATCCAAAAAATCTCATATGGTTCAATTCAGGGCAATTTTAGAAATAGCATAATAGCATTCTATGGTTGATATTTCAGATTTTTAGAAATTTTGCTTAATGTTATATTGTGGTGAAGAAAATTAAATTAAATTTTTTGTTTGTCTTTTAAAGAAGTAAGTTTATTTTCTAGCTTGTTTATTATTTATTGAACAAGAGATATAGTATACATACCTGAAGGATCGAAAGAGTGCAGGAGGAAAAGCTTCATATGAATGAATGATGTGGTCTGAAGGTCTCAAGTGTAGAAGGAGAGGGTCAAGACCTAACCGTGGTGGAGGGAAACCTCCATCTGTCTTGTTATTGTTTGCAACAAATGGATTGTTGTTGTTATACATCAATTGGCCCCTGACACCATTAAAATTCTAAAAATAACAAAAGTATTTAAATGAATGGCGAATTTTAAAATATTTCTAAAAGAAGAAAAAGTAAATAAATAAACAGAAATTACTTGTGTGTTCTTGAAGTGTGAAGTGCGTTGTGCAAGAGGGCGCGGGAATCCAGGAAGAGGTGAAAATTGATTTGGACTGGTGGGGAACATTTCAATAGGATGGGCTGACTTGATGCCAAAATCACCGTTTGGAAAACAGTTGCTCATCTGTGAAAATAGTTACTATTACAGATATTTAAAGGATTTATTTGCTTAATACAAAAATAAAATAGAAGAACAAATTAAAGGTATTATTAGACTTCTTCAAAACAGTACCACTAACTTCAACATTACTGCATCATATTTAAGTATATAATTAAAATACAAGTAAATTTATTTAACTTTAAGATGTAATAATGAGGAGTTATCATTAGCACAAGAAAACATCCATGCTTAAGTATTTTTGCTATTACCACAATAAATAATTTTAAAAAATCAGAAGTTCGACATACTTTAAAATTGGACAAGGACTACAGAATTATCAGATATTGACAGTCAATGAGATGCACAAACTGGCTCAAATGTTTTGTTTTTTTTCTACTCCCCCAGATTTGACAGCTACTTCTGCATTCACCATCTGAGGAGAGTAAACAAATCCTATTCTAGATCTAACTAATCTTTTTTTTTATATCATCCAGAATTGAACAAATTACTCAGGTTTGTAATTGGAGACTTTAACCAATCTACTATAGAGAATATGTCATAACTTAAATAATTTATATCCTTAACAATCATTTGTTTTATTCAATTTATTGATATGTCTTTACAAGTTCTGAAAATAATAAAGAAATGAAGAGGACTTTCAAGTGTTCTGGAATAACTATCTAGCAGGGGAAGGGGAAGTAGGAAAATAAGTAATAAACTACAATAACATTGTTCTTAATAATGAAAAATATTTGAAATACTAACTGTCAATGGAGATTCAGGTTGAGCAGAATGCAAAAGGCCCTCCAGACTCAGGTTGAATTTATCTTTGTTCAACATTTGTACATAATTGTACATTTGTTGTTCGTTTGGAAGCTCAGTCTCACCAGTATAAACACCTACATAAATAATAAAAAACATAGAGAAAAACTATTAAATTCTTTACCAATTTAAAGGAGAAAGATTCACTATACTTTGAATAAAATATCGCATGATGATATAACATCAATCACAATCAATAGTTAAAAGACAATTTAAAACGTAAATGAACATAACTTTTTAATTTAATTAAATTAGAAAGAAAAATAATAATGAAAGTAATAACAGCAGATTGTTCAGAAACAACTGATTCAAAGACCTGTTTAAGCCCATGTGCTTTGGTAAAACTGATTCAATGGCAAAACCTATTAAGATTGCTCAAGAGATTGGTTAAGATATAAAAGGTCAAACATTGTTTTTCTAATAACTTATGGTTCATTCTGTGAACTAAAAATTATTATTTACCAATTTTTGTAATTAATAAATGATCCCTCCATAAATATATTAATTAAAAACTCCCACAACTTAATGTTTTTTTCAATTTGAGCATTCATGCTAATGTTTTTCATGACTGGTTCATATATATGTTTGTTATATTTAGGTGGGTAAACCATAATGTTGAACTTAATACACAGATAAAATATTACAATGAGCTAAAGCTCTACCAAGATATTTCTGATAACAATATAAATTACAGTCTTTAGAAATAAGTTCGATTCTACAGAGCAAAAAAAAAAAAAATTAACAAAAAGCAGTACCTGAATTGAGGTCAGTCTGGAAGTATGAGGAACTGTTGAGAAAATATGGGGATTCCTTTAATGAAAAACTCTAAAAACATAATAATACATTTTTAGAAATATTACATTATGAATAATTGGAAAATAAAAAATTATGATTAATATAAAAATATAATTACTTGTGTATTCGTAGGGGGCTGGACGGGGGTACTGCATTGCGTATCTATGTTTAGTAAACCCATTTTATAATCTACATCCTAAAATAAAAACAAAAATTATCAAATGAGAAAATAAACATAATATATAGAGTTGAATACTTAACACAATTTCAAGAATAACATACAATTGAGTATTTTCAAATCTTATAATAAACAAAATACCTGTGGGGACAAACTTGGAAAAGGACTATGAGCTCTTGTGTTATTTTTGCTAGACCACAGCTCATCTCCTGAATTGTATATCACATTATCAAATCTAAAGCCAACATAAAAAAATTGTATTCATTGATTAGCTTATCATAAAATCACATCACAAAGAAAACACAATACTCACCCATCTTTTTTCTTGGATATTTCATTGCAATCATCATCCAAAAGTTTGGTTACAATATCATCAACTATTGAATTTCCAACTAAGGAATTATCATCAACATTCCTTCCATTCTGAAAATAATTATTTTAGAGATAATAAATATGATAGTGAATTTAATTAATCAAACTCCTTAATTATTAATAAATTACCTGCAAAAAGTCTGAAGGAGTAAGTTCATAAGACCAAGGAGAATATCCTTCCATACTATTTGATTTGGAAATTCCATTATAGCTAGACCCCTAATCAAACACATATTTACATGTAAAAAGAAATATTTAAGAACATATCTATTTAAATTAAATCCAAGATACAATAGATGGTCAGTGTATCCAAACATCTGTTCTCAAAACAATAATTAAAAATAATATTTTAATTTCAAAAACACATTTTACAACATTATTTAAAGGGAATCAAATGAAATAGGACGAAAATGACCAATAAATCAAATGAAAACTTACATAAAACTACACTTTCTGGGCAATCAAACAAAAGTGAAGGGGAAAAGTTCTACACCATATTTAGGGCAACTAAACAGTAAATAGAACATCAGATTTTTTTAAATATGAACTTCAGATATTAAATTAAATGCAGTCATTTCAAATAAATTCATACTAAATATATTTGTTTTCTTTCTAAATATGCCACCTCATTAAACGAACACATCTGAGTTGGCAACAGATGACACTAGGTTAGTAAGCACTATTAAAGATAAATTATAAAGCCATGTGATTCAGATAGATAATTTTTGGAAAACAGTAAAAACTTTTGTAATTCCCCACCTGTTGAAAATCTATTTTATTTGAGCCAAGAACATTCCCTACGCGTATCTCGGACAAAGCCATTACACTTCTTCTGAACACATACTTGACTACACTACCCTGAAATTTCTCGCAGGTGTTGCGGACTATTTGCTGAAGCCAGTCTTACCATCCATCCTTTCTGAATGTTATTCAATGCAAATATAATAATGGTTCCATCATTTTTAAAAGAAAACAAAATTATTTTAATAATAATTCTTCACAAATTTCTATAAATAAAAAATATATAATAATAGTTTATAGTGGCCGATTTGTCGCTGTAAAGAAAAAATATTTGCATTTAAAAATATATTTTCTTATTTTCAATATATAATTTATGTTATAATAAACAACAAATAATACAAATACAATTTATTTCAATACAAAAGATTCTATTCTTATAATAAAACAAAAAATCTAGGAGTACAATTCTCTTTGTTTATTATTTCGATAAAACGAAATATCTAATTAAAAAATAATTAAATTTATGATTAAAACTAAAATAATGACACGTACTAGAAAAAAGTCGATCCCCATAATGCTTGAAAGCTTTTAAAACTTCGTTAATGTATGTCACTATTAAATCTTAATGAAGGCAGATATTCAACTTCTTTCATTAGCGACTACATAAAGAGAATGACCTAATGGAATTATGGGATATTTTCTATATATCTTGATCTGAATATAATAATACATAAATATTAAGTTTTGAGTTAATATAATCATATAAAATTCTTAGATTTTATTAACACGAAATTTATAATTATTATAATTATATTACATAAAAAATCTTGTTTACTTATGGTAATTAAAACCATATGCAATACTCATTTATTATCCATTACTCATTGAAGACAGGATGAGAGCTTAGTATAAATCACAGAGTATAATGGGGAATAGCTGCATTTTCACACATTATTCCAGAAGTATTTCTTCAAACTGCTTTATACAATCTAAAAATAATAAAAAAAGATACTTATATTTTTAAATACGATAACATATTTTGGATTGATCCCATAAGTGATTGATTTTATAGAATCCATATTTCGAATAAAGAAAGGTAACATGAGAAATAAATATAGCCAGTAAAAAATTGGTCATTTAGCATTTCTACAGCATACTATATTATTATTAATTTAATATATTACGACCTTTGATAGATAGCAATATTCCACTGACCAAACAGATTTTTAATCTATACTTTTTTTATACAAATAGGCCTTTGTAATCGACAAAAAAAAAAAAAAAATGTAATGACCCCTCAAAATTTGAGGTTTTACGTTAAAAGACACGTAGAGTCCAAATATTGAATAATAAAAAATAAAAAAAATCCGTCTGTCCACCGTCCACTTTTCTCCGTGACTGCTGAACCGATTTTCTTGAGTTTTGGCAACAAAGTCACAGGTTACCCCAGGATGATCCTCGGAACTAAGCACTACTATCAATCTTTTTAATTAGGGATTGATAAATTATTTGTCACTTCTATAAATTTGTTTTATTGAAAACTAGTTTCGAATGTTATACATTCATCCTCAGTTCAAGGTTTAAATGGATTATATCAAACAGAAAAGTTTGTACTGGTTTAGTTTCTTGCGAGAAGAAACCAGTACAAACTTTTCTGTTTGATATAATCCATTTAAACCTTGAACTGAGAATGAATGTATAACATTCGAAACTAGTTTTCAATAAAACAAATTTATAGAAGTGGCAAATAATTTATCAATCCCTAATTAGATTGATCCTTCTATACCATCTTGCGGAAGTCAACTGATCAATCTTTTTGTTTCAGAATTGGCTACTTAAACAGATAGAGGGAAAATGTTAAGTATTTTGGAATCAGCACTCCAAAGCATTAAAAAAAACAAAAAACTATATAAATGTTTTTGGTTATAATTTTCAATAATAGACTTTTGTGATTCTAATAGATATAAATAATAAATAAATAGAAATAATAGATCCTCAGAGTCAGTATTAGCTGACTTTGTAGACTAATTACCCGACACTACACTTCAGCTTAGCCCTTAGCCACTTGACTTCCCAATTGCCTCTTCTTAGCTTCCTTGCTCCTCTCTCCACTTCGTCCTTCCTTGGATTATTTCTCCATTTCCTCCAGCTTCTTGGTCTTCCATTTTTTTTTTTTTTCTCACTCACACCTCCAACATTTTTCTATGTACCATTTCACCCTCTGATTACATATCCTGCCCTCCTTAGCCTTGCTTTGATACAGTTTCTTTCGAAAACTCTCAGTTTATGGCGACCATCTTGGGACAAACACCAAATTTCTACTCCTTAGGTGTCTATTACTTAGTTTCTTTGCTGAGTTTGTTGGATATGTTTTATATAGTATTCTGCACATACTTCTAAGGAAACCGGTGCATCTTCGTTTAGTCATTTGATAACTCTAAAACATTCCAACTTTCCCGAAACATTCCAATTGTTCAAACTTTAAAAAAAAAAATCCAAATTTACTAGCGCGATTATACATAATCATTAAGCTAACCACAGATGGATGATTCTTAAAAACTGGGCATTTTGAATGTTGGAATTTCATTGTATAAAATTTTACTAATGCGGCGTTTTTCCCACTAAAATCGTTTCTTGGCTAACACTTAGCTATCAAATTTAATTCATAGAAGTTTTTCGTTTTTTGTCTTGTCTCAAATATGGAGATTTTACTCGAAAATATAATTTTTTACTTCAAATAAAAAATAATAAAAATACTTTCATCTTTGGAACAATTATTTTTCTCAATATTTGGGATTTGCTCCATAAATAATAGATTATAGGCCACGGTCTGTCTAAAAGTTGTTTATCATTTATTTTTCAAAAAAATGTGTTTAAAGTAAGTAAGAGCGTGAAGAGGTGGTTGTTATGGCCCTGGGTTTTAGTAGAAAATTCCATTTTTTGTCAACTGTCGAAATAATATTAACGAAGGAATGAGACACAGTGAAATGAGGATTTCGGTTTCAACAGGTGATAACTCAGTTATCTTTTACTTAGGGAAAAAAAGCGTTACCCATAGATTACTAGGTCATCCATTAGAAAAAAATAAAATAGTAATGTATTTGAAACAAGATGGGGTTGCTGGGCGACAAAGGAGTGAGGAGAATGGACCTACACACCACATATTGCTTTCCATAATACAGCTCTAAAGTTACTGATTGTTAATTAAAACAACGAAAATAGTGTGAACACATTAGGCGGGGACTGCCAGTGTTGCCTATTTAGGAATAATAATGAACTTAACAAGTGTAAGACAAAAAAAAAGCTGTGATTCTCCTGTTAATTTTAAGGGACATATCGTTGGAGGAGAGAGAGAGAAATGCGTAATTTAGAGCAATTCTGCCCAAATACCTTGGGTTGCTACACAGATACAGCATATTCATCAATCTAATGCTAGACACGATATATAACTTTTTTCCCTTTTTTTTTAACTCTAAATACACTATTCTCATCACTACATTACCACGTTATATCTATTCTTTTTTTTTTCTTTTGTTTGCTGTAAACCTTCTATCACTCTCTAATCTGTTCCATATTTCTCTTTTGCAGTGATCTTAAGCTATTCCATAAATTGAATTAACTTCTTTTTTTTTTATTAAAACAACAAAACAATAACGTCGGATTGATCCATTGTAATGGACCCAGGAAACGTAAAAAGGACATAAAAAAATAAATAAATAAAAGCTTTCCACGCAAAAAAAAAAAAAGAAAGAAAGAACAAGAATGTTCTTATTGTGGTACTATTCTCCCAAGTGAACGATATCAATGCTAGTTTCAAATCATAGGTTAGTGTATATTCAATTCTGTTTTTCGTCAGTATTTAACCAGAAAGGATTTGCAAAGGGATATAAAATATGTTGTGTACAAAGATAACAGGAGGAAATTTATTCTGGCTCAGGAAATTCAAACTTTGCCAAAGGAATGAGAATTGGATTGTGGCACAGAGATAAAATGATTCGTGGATAACAAGCGTACTGCATTAGAGGATTATCCTTTCCTAACCTTATGAGGTTTTCAAAACTAGTACAAATATCATCTTGCAAAATGTTGCCTAGACGTGTCATTGTCTTAACACAGACTTTTGAAAGTAGCAAAGTGCTACCTTAGACAGGCCAAGAAATGAGAATTGGGTGGTTTATAATAAGTTAAAATAATGATTTTTAGCGATCTCGAGATCAAAAAATTAACACAGTTGTGGTCTGTGACATACATTAAGACATAAAAATTGATCCGGCCAAAAAATGTTGATGTGAGCCACACGTTGGACACAAAATACCTATTTTTTTTTTTTAATAATCATTCAGATACGCCATTTTGAAAAAAAAAAACATAATCTAGGGTATGAGAAATGATCAAATTTGTATTTTGGAAATTCTTATTTCAGCATAATAGTTTCATAAAAAAATATAAACATTAAAGAGAAGTAAAATAAAGAACCTGTGGAAAATAATTGAGCTTACATTTATACAATCACAGACAAGTAGTATCACATTTTTTCAGTCTTCATGATGAGCTGAACTAGATTGATTGCATTTAAAAACATCTACAATTCAATTAAATAATTGATAAATCGTTCAATACATTTAAAAAAATATGAAATGAAAGACAAACCAACAAGATAATTTAATAACTTAAGTAGATTTTTTTTTTCGATCACAAGTGTGCAACCTTGGCTCAGTTCATAAATATAGAATCACACTCATTTAAAAATATTGGGAAAAACAACGGGAAAATTTCTTGACATCAACTCACATTTTCACTTTTTGAAAATATCAATGTCAGGGTCGGAACAGTTAAATATTTTTCTTTTTTCCGAGATAATAGGAGGTATAGGAAGTGCAGTGACTGCATCCTTAAAGTCTACTTTATAGTTGTCATAATCTCTTGGTATAAATTATTTGTGTTTTCAAAGCTTCTTAGGCCAATTACCCAAATCCTATAACACCGGAATTTAATCAAAGCCTAGACTTTTGGAGCAATATCTGCCAGTGAGTTTGTAGATGTATTTGGTTTTGAAGACCCTGAAAGAATATTGAGTTTGTCACCTTGAAGTTGTTTTTCAGCAGATGATAGTTTTGAAAGAACTCTGTATTCAACCTCGGGCTGCTGGTTCTCTCATAGAATGTCGTATTCCACATTCTTCAGTTGTGAAGATGAAACCAGATCCTTTGAGATATCATCAGAAAAGAAATGAATACAGGGTCTTCCCCAGCTTCACATGACAGCAGTTGAGCTTCCGCATTATGGGTTCATTAGGGCTGTCTTTCTGAAAACTGAGTGTGGAAGAACACATTTGATTGTTGAAATATATTCGTCGTCGACCACACAAAGTAGTATTTTTGTTATTTTCCTGCAGCACTTCTACAAATCGCGGTAGGAGTTCAAAATCATTTCTTTGTGTAACTAATCACCCATCATCTTTAAGCAGTGTCAAACTCCATTCGAAACCCCCTTTCTATGACCTATTGCTGAATGATTCCAGGTTGCCACTGATATGTTGTTAAATGATGTAGTTATAGCGTTAGCTGGAAAGTTAAATATTGCGCGATTCCGCTATTGAGTTGCCTGCCAGGCTATCAGAGAGAAAGTGGATGGTCTTGATGTTAGATACAATCGATTTTACGAATGGAAAAAACTATACCTATGATTCAAATCTCACTTCCTAGACTATAGGATGTTCTAGAGAGTGAGATTTCAGCCTTTCAGGAGCAAAAAATCTTAGTAACCTTTTGATACAGAGTTACTTCAAAATATTTTCAATAAATTACTATCTAACTTCACTCAATATACAAAGTTTGATTAAAATTGACTGATCTTTATAGTAAAATTAATGCACTAGGGAGTGAAGGTGAAAAAAAATACTTCAAGTATTTGAGAACATGATCACTCTACTAAACTGAGAGAGAGATCAAAAACAGAAAAAAAAGGGAAAGGGGTGTTGAATCATCTTGAACCAGTGTTGTCTCTGGAATCAAAGCAGAACAGAAATTTCCCTTTTTCCTTCAGTTTGGTGTAGCTTTTAAAAATTGTCTAGGGAGTGAGGTTTAACACCAGTGACACTCTTAAAATGGGCCGGTTATGTGATTTGCATTAATCTTTTTTTTCTTCATATGAACATCGAACTTGTCCATATCATCCTTTCTCAATAGCCTTAGATTTAGAATAGTTCACAATGCACAGATTACTATTTGAGTGCCTCTGGGCAGTGGCTGCACTAGGGAGTGAGAAATCAGCTTCCCATGTTTTGTTTTTTTGGATTATATAATTAAAAGTTAAACAACAAATGATATATATATACTTCCAAAACGAAAAATCATGAGAAAACTAAGATTTTATTGGCCTGTGACATAAATGTGACCGAAAATGAACCATATAGTTATATATGATTATATTAATTCCTGTAAGCTGAATTAGAGTTGATGCCGCTTAAGCAACTAATAAATTGAAGGGATCTAGAACATAGAAAAATACTAAATCATAAAGTTATATTATTTTTATTAAGATAAAGTTTGAACAGCTACAGAAAAGAATTACAGGGTAAATAATATATCCTTTTTCACAAATCTTACACAATGATACTTACGCCGAATTACTTGGAGAAGAGGTGGAACATTAATAAGGAACCTTTTTTCAGCTTTTACATCGTATTTTGGTTCAGATAAATGGGTTTTTTTAAGAAACTACTAAATTAATGCTGTCTGTGAAAATTCTTAAATATGGCCAATATAACTAAAATTTGGTGAAGGACCATCAAGCTTACCTTGGTTATTTCCTAATCTAAATTCATTCATAACATTGATATAATTAGGCTCCTGTACAAAGCATCAGTGAGAACTCCTTTGAATTCTCTTTTTTAAAAGAGAAGCCATAAAAGTGGGAGAGCTGAATGACCAAGTAATCAGAGCCCGATAAGCATCTGTCCTTGAAAAAAGAATCTTAAAGTAGATGTAGAAGAGTAATGGAATAATCTTAAACAATACATCCAATAAGTTATTAAGGAGGTCTGTGGTGAAATAATGTGAAGGTACAAAAATATGGATCAATATGTCTCTTAATGCTGGATAGTGATATCATCCAAAATACTAGTATACTAATATTAGATTGATCCTTCTATACCATCATGAGGATGTCAACTCAAAATACTAATGTTGAAATTAAATCCTTAAGTAGGAAAAACTAAGAAATATAAGGAACATGGACAGATTAGCAGTACCTCCATTGAAGACAACCCTAATGATTCATGCCGTATAAAAAAAGAGAACTAGAATAATAATGTAAAATTTACCAAAAATAAATCACACAGCAGTTTAAAGATTCCCAAGTAAGACCAGGAAGTAATATAATATCTAGTAGAAAAAATTAACTATTAATTGTTGTGTGTAAAATTGAGTGAAAAATAAAATAAACCTAAATCAAAATATTTTGTACTTACGTGGCTTTACATCATGACTGACAATATACTGGTTACTGCTGACTAAAGAAACTTTTTTTAATTAGAAGTTGACCAATTAACCTATTTGTATATTCTATAGGATGGAAGAAGAAACAGAATACCACATCATATGTTGGTGAGGTGTTTTAGCATGCAAATAGTTCATGAATTTTAGATATTATAGCATAGTGGATACTGTGAACCAAACAATCCATTATATGAAATAGAAATCTGTAGACCCCAGTGCTTCCTATACCTTGGGTAAGTGGCCTCTTATAGGTTGAATGAGGTCTCACTTTTCCGGAAAACAGGTTTGGTCACTGGAGGGAGGGATACTTAATTATTTCTAGGTGGCTATCATTTCAAGTGAATAACAAGCTGAGCTATGATTTATTTAAGATTCCACAGCTAGATTACCATCCAACTTGACTATCTCACTCAACTATTATTTCTTTTCTTTTATTTTTCTTTACTTTTACTATTTTGTTATTTATAATAGGAAGACTTAATAGATAAATATTTTCTAATATATGATAACAAATTACCAATTATGCTAGATTTCATTTGGTCTGAAAAGAGAGAAGAGACAGAAAGCAGTGGCAAGGGGACTACTTCCTTAGGATTAGCTGGAATATCAGTATTTTCCATACACACACAAAGACCCTAACCATAAGTTAAGTGCCTAAGGTTGCCAATTAATAAATAAGTATTTTTCTTAGTTTGTAAGGGTCAATTAATTAATTTTTATTGGATTATTACACTATATTTTTTTTTCCTCTATTCTCTGAACTTATTTAAAATATAGTTTTGTTTCTACATATTTAGTTCTATTTTTTTAAATAGTATATAGTATTCGCCAAGGATTAGAATAATTGAAGAAGAATTAATTATAAAAATGATATGGGTGAGATGCTAATGCCTACAATAGGTTTTTTTGCTTTAAAATACATTGTCACTTTCTCCCCAATCTTCACTCTAAATAGAGCAAATGCACACATAAAATAGTGTTCTTTAGGTAATTAATTTGTAAATTCATGACTAAAAACAAACTATAGTAATACATAAATTTATTCTTTATCAATGTATACTTATATCAACATATATACAAGAATTTACATATTTTTGGCATTGGTTTCAGTAATTGAATGTTTCATTGTTGAGACAGTACTATTTACAATATTGTGATGGCTCCTCTTCATTATTTTTTAAATACATAAATAACATTTGTAAGAAACAAACATTATTTAAGAATAAGTTGTTAATGAAAAAAAAAAAAAGATATACATGATGTTAACAATTTTCAAAGACTGCATTATAAAAAAGAATGTAGACTTCTGGATTGTTGCGCACACTGTGAGCAGGTAATGCTTCAACAGTTTGATCATCGAACATATGCCACCTAGAAAAATACTCAGGATTAGAACCAAAATAATTAAAATGGAAGAAAAATGTATTAATATAAATTATAAAATTTAGCACTTAATAGAATGCAAATAATGATTATAAATTAGCGTTTTGATGTAAATAATGATTAGCCTTTTGATGTAAGAAAGACAGTCTACAGCAGAGATTGCCAACCAGATACCATATCTATGTTTGAATAATGAATGAGTTCTAGCTATACCAGTTGAAGATTAGTGTGTTTCTAATTTCCTTATTGGGGTAATTATCCTGGGTGATCACAGACCCCAGGTAAGTAAACTCCGAAACCTTTTCAAAATGATGAGGTCCAATAGTTACTGTCTTACCTGGCTCTTTAATTACCATGTACTTAGTTTTGGACACACTAACTTCTTATCCGTGTGCTGGCTGTGCCCGCCAGTGCCAGAAAAGCCTCAATTACGGCCTGAAGGGAGCATCCCACAATGTCTACATCATCTGCACAGGCCAGCAATTGGAGACACCTAGTAAATATGCTTCCTTGTCCTTTCTGTTGTCCGTGTAAATCCGCATCTCTTATGGCCTTCTCAAGCCTCATTAAACAATAAACAGGCCAGTGCATCACCTCACCAGTCCTTTTTCTGCACAAAATTCTTTGGATTTCTTGCTATTTATTCTCACCATTCATCTCACATCCTTCGTAGATAGTGAGCTTTATGAAATGCATAATTATTTCAGGTATATTAAATTCTTTGAGGGCACTGTACAGTTCTTTAAGTATCATACTGTCATATGATGCTTTGAAATCAATGAAGCGATGGTGAATTTTGGCTTTATATTCTCTTTTAAGAATAGTATGTACACAGAAGATTTGGTCTCAGGTGGATCTTTCTTTTCTAAATTTACATTGGTGTGAACGGAGTTCACGCTCATCATATGGTAAGAGATGTCTGAATTAAATGTGAAAAAGTATCATATAGGCGCACAAAGTATCGAGATGCCTCGATAGTTGCTGCATAGAAACCTATCCCCCTTTTTGTTAATAGGGCATATAACTGACCTATTCCAGTCAGTGGGCATCACCTTATCTATCCATATCATAAGGAGAAGGTCTTGCAGTGATCTGATAAGCTTCCAACAAATTTAGGAATTCAGAAGGAGTGCGTCAGCACAAGGGGGCCTTATTATTTTTGTTTGCTGATCGCATCAGTAATCTCGTCCTTATCATTGGGCTCATTCAATTCTTGTTCTTCCAGGTTTTTTCTATTGATTTCTTCTTTTTGGGTTCATAATTCTTGATTAGTGCCTTCATCTGTATAGTTGAGAAGGTTATTGAAGTAATTCCTCCATTCTATAAGAACTTTAGACTTGTTTCGTTTTAGTACTTCTTCAGCTGCTTCCATTATTCCTTTAAGAAAGTCTGACCAGGAACTTTCAATATCTTGACAAACAACGTAGCTTCCGAGCAGCACTTTACAATCGAGTACTTCAGCATAGTTATGCAGTCTCCATATCCTTTAACTTTCTTAGACTGAAACTTTTTGGTTTCTATGCAGCTTTGGGATTCTTTATAGAGCAGATCTTAGCAGTCATAAGTGTTATGCTCAGAGTCATTCGAATCTGCATTAGCTCCTATAAATGTTCTCACATTCCGAAGATTGTTACTCTGGCGTTTCTAATAAGGATGTGGTCAGAATGGTTTAACACTGACAGATCGGGTGATGTCCAAGATGCCCTTGTCGATATTTTTGTGCCAATATAGGGTATTCCCCACAACTGAGTTTTAGGATGCAGCAAAATTAATGAATCTTTGACCATTATCGTTGGGTACATCATGAAGGCTGTGGTTTCCTGTTATCTGCTGGTATATTGCTTCTTTTCCCAACTTAGCTTTAAAGTGTCCAGCAATTACTTTTATATCATACCTTGGGCATACATCCAGAGTCATTTCTAAGAGTTATAAAAGTCATCCTTATCTTCTTCATCAGACACTTCTGTAGAGGAATATACACTTAGGAGGCTATTGCTGAAAAACTTTTCCTGCATTCTTATAAGACAGATTCTTAGATTCACTGATTTAAACCCTATTGTCATCTGCCTTTATTTTCCCTTTACTATGCATCCTGTACCCAATTCATGCACGCTCTCATGACAGCTGTGGAGTGGCATTGTCTTTCGTTTTTGAAAGGAAAAAATACTTTCCATTTCACAAACTCAAAGTAAGTCATATGTTTATATGCTGTATTGTTTTTTGATCCTAAATAGAAAATTTCAGTCATTTATGAGTCTTATACCTGATATATTCAGGTTTCCTGATCTATAATCCCTAGAAGACTATACCAAAAGCTTGCTAAAACACCTGCTTCAGAAAAAATAATTTTTGGAATACTTTTCCATTATCTTATGACTATAGCTGGGTTCACAGAATTAGATATTTAAGATCCGGCATGGGAAGCGCTGTTGCCGCTCTATGCACAACTTCTCTTCTAACTTCTTGAGCACTTAACTTCGATAATGTCAATCATCAAGAAAATTAGTGGTCTATTAATGATTCATATAACATTGTTAGGCAAACTCTAGTTACTTAAATTGACCTTAAAGAAATAGGTAAAAAAAAAGTTAAATATAATAGGATGTATTTAATTTTTTTTAATTCTAAAGTTTTTGCGATAATGAATTGGGCTTTTGGAATGTAAAAGAAAAGTTGATATAGTACCGATAATAACGACAATGGAAAAAAGTATACTGAAAGATAAATGCCCAAACTTATTGTAAATAGCTGGACGCATTATAATAATGAAATTAAATCCACCACAGGTTATTCCAAATTATCATTTTTAATCTAAATGCACAATGAAGCCCTTGCTAACTCTCAAAAAATATTTCTGAATGCTTTTAATTTAATGAAATTTTTCGATAGTGCGTACCCCTTCTCAGAGTAAAATCACTTTCTTTAAAATATTTGTCTCTACTTATACAATCACATATGTGTCGATTAAAACAAAAAGTGTTAAAAATACTGGGAATGAGGAATGCTTTAAGCTTCAGAGCATCATGCTATGACCCATAGTTATGGTATAGTTAGTAATAATAAATAAATTTCTAAAAGAAAAAGTGTCCTACTTGCATACGTTTCATTGCCATGAAATCATACCCATGGAACAAAGTTGAATATACAAGCATTTCAATAAGTGTGGAATTACTGTTTGAAAGTGTTATTTTGTAAATATTATTATGTTACTAGTCGAACAGTATTATATATAACATAAAACAATAAAAACTACAATGTTCTATTAATAATAATGTACATATTACATAGGAAATAGAAGGCCTTCTCTAACTTAAAAGCTAACATCAAATAAAATCATCTGAGAAGAGGTTATCTGCAGAACCTATCCCTTCGTTATCCACTATACGTAACACTCTCCCCCATGAACAAAAAAAAATATTTTCATACAAGTTAAATCAATTACATTATTTTTTTTTTACATAATTCAATAAAATATAAACATAATTAATGACTAACAAATTCTTGGAAGAGTATCAGAAACAATGTTATCTCTGGCCTTATGTTAATAAAAACAAGAAGGTATAAAGAAGTTCCTCTCACAGTTTTCAGATGAGAGTGACCTATGATCTATCAGAGCTAGATGAGCCATTGAATTGAATCAATGCTGCAGGACGTCCAAATGATGAAAAGTCATTAGCGAAACTAGCAGTTGAAGGTGAAGCAGTGGTTAAATTTCTTTCTAAATAACCGGATATTTCTTTCAGACTTTCTGAGACTAGTGTCCTTATCCAAACACATAAATTAGTAGCCACAATATGCATAGCCGAACCAATCAATAATTTTAAATCTGTTAATATTCAGTCTGGAGTTCATAAAAATGATGTACGTCTGTATGAATGTAAATACCATTTGAAGAACAGGATTAACACCCCTAAGGATCTGGTAACATGGAGATGTAAATGGAATTTCCAAAAATGCTCCAAATTCAAGACCATTATATATCATTGTTGCAAGTCCAAAGGCAATTGCTCCAAATCTTAAAAAGAAACTTCCATGACTGCAAGTGTTTTGGGATGTCTTCCGTTTCCCTCCAGGAGAGGAGATTTGAACTACACCAGCTTCTAAATCACCACCTTCCTGTGTAAGCTTTTCTTGCGATTGACTTTTGCATTCAGGTTTACCCTTATTCAATGTTCTTAAAGCCTGGAAAATTTTTGAACGTGAGTTCCGCTGCCTTTGTGGTGGTGATCGAGAAAGAGGAAGAGCTGCAGCTGGAGTATCTTCTTTCCCTTTTTCCTTCTTTTTAGCTTCCTTCTTCTTATCCTTCTCTTTTTTCTTCTTCTTATCCTTCTCTTTTTCCTTCGAAAATACTGATTTATTTCTCTGTCGTCCGACGGTATGAATTATATAATTTACATCACTAATTTTCTTCTCGACAGTAAATGCACCCCTATACCTTGCTCATAATGGATTCTCTGAGACGGGTAGAAGTGTTAGAACCTGATTTTCCGGATTAAAATTTCTATTCCTAGCATGCGCATCAAATAGAATTTTCATTTGTTCTTGGGATTTGGCAAAGTTTTGTTTGCCCACTATCTGACAAGCGCGAAAAGATTGACAATAATTTGAGACATCATCACAGGAGTTTAGATTTGAATTTAGAAGAGGGTCATCAATCATAATAGGGTCAGGGGTTACCACCTTACCATCCGCTAGGTCGTTTCCAAGCAAAAACTGTACCCTAGGAAAAGGCAGTGAATTAATAACGCCCACAGTTACAGGGTCTTTCACGAGATTAGAGGCCAAATATACAGTTTGAAGTGGTACAGATATGGGCTCACAAGAGATGCCCTGAATAAGAACGCAAGTTTCTGAACGGCTTTCCTCAACAAAAGGAAGTACCCCAGAAAGAATAAGTGATCGTGATGCCCCAGTATCCCAAAGAATTTTAATTGGAACACTATCTTGAATATTGCTTGTAATGCCGACATCACCATCTGATAAAAATGGTTCATAAATATCCTTTGAAATTTCTAATTTTTTGACATTATTACCAAAAGTGCTAAAGACTAAACCAAAAGGTTTTAATTCATCAATTTCTTTTTTCTTTTTTAATTTCAAGCATTCAGATATAACGTGACCTGATTTTTTACAGTAATTACAGGTGATTTGGGAAAACAGGTTTTTATTGAGTCTATTATCTTTAGATTCAATATTATTGGGATTGGGAATTCTATGTTTAAGGTTAAAAGTGTTATTAGCACAGCCGTGGGTTAAATGGTTCTGCTAGCCTAGCAGTCATTTCCAAATTAGTCACTTGTTTCTCCTCGATAAATAAACGTATGTTTTTATCAATGCATACCTTAAATTCTTCTATTAAAATAAGTTGCTTTAACTTATCAAAATTACGATCAACTCCATTCGATGCACATCATCTATCAAATAATTGTTCCTTCTCTCTAGAAAACTCAATAAAAGTTTGATTAGTAAATTTTTTATAGTTCCTAAACTTCTGCCTGTATGCCTCAGGGACTAATTCATAACCTTTTAAAATGAACTCTTTAACAGTATCCTACTGAGCGCTTTGTTTAATCGACAGCTGCGTATAAATATCACGGGCTTTACCTGTTAATACACTTTGTAATAACATAGTTCAATATTGTCGAGGCCAATTAATATTAAGTGCTATCTTTTCGAAATGGAGAAAATATTTATCAACATCATGTTCCTGAAAGGGAGGAACTAATCTAATATTTTTAGAAACATCAAAACCAGATACTGGTTTTGAACTACCAGAATGGCTACATAAACTTAACTCTCTCAACCTTAGTTAAACTCTGTCCCTCTCAAGTTCAATCTGAAGACGATAAACTTTCATAGTTTCTTTGTTTAATGAATTTAGTACTTGGAACTCTTTAATTTTATTATCATCACATTTAACAAATTCCAATGCACTATCATCAAATACACTTTCAGAGATGAAAAATCTTGCCAAAACATTTTAGATTTGTTTCTTTTTCA
This sequence comes from Rhaphigaster nebulosa, assembly GCA_948150685.1. Taxonomy (NCBI): domain Eukaryota; kingdom Metazoa; phylum Arthropoda; class Insecta; order Hemiptera; family Pentatomidae; genus Rhaphigaster; species Rhaphigaster nebulosa. The sequence continues at coordinate 93,788,919 of OX411309.1, read as the reverse complement.
TAGACGGCTTAACCTCACTAACATTATAAAAATTTTCAATAGACAATAGATCATCTTTTCTTACAAAAAGTAATTCTTCCAAAGATGGTGAACACTTAAATTTATTAATATCAAAAGACACAATTGTTATTTAAAAAGGTAATCAACAGTGTAAGACAAAAAGACAAACTTTCTCAAGAGAAAGAAAGTACAAATTATTTTTGGAGTGGCCCCCAATTATTATGTTACTACTAGTCGAACAGTATTATATATAACACAAAACAATAAAAACTACAACTTTCTATTAATAATAATGTACATATTACAAAGGAAATAGAAGGCCTTCTCTAACTTAAAAGCTAGCATCAAATATAATCATCTGGGAAGAGGTTATCTGCAGAACCTATCCCTTCGGTTATCCACTATACCTAACAATAAATAAAATGGCACTTTATTGCTCTTTATGAAAATTTATTGTATTGACCCTGTTCTATGAAAATGTCTACAACGAATGAGAGTGAATAGCATATTATATGTTATTATTTTATAGATTATTTTCGGGATCAATCTAAATTTAAAGATTTTCAAATGTATATTTATTTAATTCTTAGCGCCTATACCATGAATTTTCCAGAATATATCCAACACTTTTATTCATCGAACAAAAATTAGTAATTGTTACGAAGCGTACATAAAATTTAAAGTAACTAAATAATTAAAGAAGTTAAGTAATAAAATGAAATTGCCGATAAAATTGTCTATTCCTCCTGCTGTCAGTGGCGAGAACTTAATGAATATCGAGAACTTATCGATATTATTGATAGTGGCCAACTATCGACTATTGCTATTCATACTGAGAGGTTGTAGGAGAGGAGAAAAGAGAGCTGGCAACAGTGGAGATGATGCCCTGTTGCCAGCTCTCAGTTCACGACATTCCCTCCCACCCGCATCTGACAACACCGCACCAACCAACGCCTTCTTCCCAAGTATCTAATTCTGTGAGACCGATAATTAAAGATTATTATGGTAAATTCAAGATACATATAAAATTAAAGCCCACGTAATTCTGAAAAGAATGAAATTATTTTGAACTTTCTAGAGAAAATATTTTTGAAACCATAAGGTTTTCAGTGATGCAAAACGTGCCAAAAAAAATAGTAATTTTTTTTAAATTTATTTATTTTTTACCTAATGTCCAGTTTTAGCCAACATTCATTAACTAAACAATGAGCACCCCTAGCAAAAAAAAAAAAAAAAGAACATGAAAGAGGAACTGCTAAAGGAGGAAAAACAAACAATAACAGTCTGAATATATGCTACTTAAAATATAAATTTCGCAAAAAAAAAAAAAAAAAAAGAAAAAGAAATTAATATGGAATGGTAATTAACGTTCCCAGCTTTATATATAGTTAAACCTCCATATATTGTACATGAAGGTTCCTTGAAAAAAATTCGATACATGGACATTTCTATACATAGAAAGACTGCAATTTTTCACCCTTCTAAGACTAAAGACAATTACAGCTATTTTTTAGGGTTTAAGAAGTATCAAAAGCAATTTTTTAGGGTTAATGATGTTAAAGGAAAACAAAACTAAAAATAACACTTATTTGAAAAATTCTACAAAGTACATTTTTGATAGCAGATTTTTTACAAATGTGCATCTGTAATTTAATAAGGACGTACATTAAAAATAAGCAAACATACATAAAAATGAATTTATATTTGTTTTCATAGCGCAAAACAACTACTAATGTCTTTTTGATTATAATTCATTACCGAAGTCATGTTTAGGAGCAATGTTCACAACAAGAAAGCCAAAATTAAACAGAATTTAAAATGATAATTTCACTTTCTATCTTCTCATTTTTAGGAAAGAGATTCAGAGAATTTAAGTGCTCCTATATTTCTTCTAAAACAAGATCTCTCCAGAATTTCCATTGCTTTGCAAACCAATGGAACAATTTTTTTTTTTGTTATTTAATTATTATCCATTCTTATGTACATAAACTAAGGACTCATTTGATGACAATCACATTTTATATTTTTTTAAATCTGAATTTTTTGTTCGATATACAGAAATTTGATTTGATATACAGAATATTTTTTCTAATAAAAATTCAGGATTCCTAAAAAAAGTTCGATATTTAGAGATTTTCGATATATAGAAGTTCGATATACAGATGTTTGACTGTATTTTAAAATCATATTGCAACCGTTGTAGAATAAAGGTACAACTTAAAATTTAATATTGTTGGGAAATCATTTCCAATTCCATCATCTTAAGATTTCCCAAACATTTCAAATTATGAGCTGTACATTAATTCTACGAATGTATCACTATCAAAAAATAAAATCGTAGCTTATAAATAGTCAGACATTTAAAATGTTCTCATCATAATTATCAGACTTATTTAGAAGAATAATTACCATTTCACACTTTTTTTTTTGTCCATAAGTTTCACATACTATTAACCCCCTTTGTTTCCCTTTCTACAATGGAAATCAAAAGGTTTATCAAGATTAACAATGCAATGAACATTTTTCGCCAGTGCATAGTAGGAATTCTGTTGATATATCTGAAATTGAAATTTCTATATCTAACTAGAGCTATTTACAACTTGTATTACACAGGCCTATAAATACAATTTTTTTTTTTGGTGTCTAGGATTTTAGATCTGATTTTAGCTATTTTCGGTGTGCTGAATCTAAATATGAAATCAGTTTTCATCTATCTATAATCAGTTCTCTACTAGCTCTACTTTTTTAGATATATCCACCTATCTATCAATATGTTTTTCTATTAAATATATTCAAGTATAGATGATTTAATCCTATCTATTAATCATCTGCCATCCAGATAGTCCCAGGAAAATATGCTAGAAGAAATAAAAATTGCTTTTCGGGTAAGTGTAGTGATCTTCAACGTTTCAACTACAGTTGAAATTAGTTTGTGATATTTCCGTTTAAAAAAGAGTTGTTATAAAGTTAACATAAAATACAGTGTGTTATAGAAAGTTGTATGTGTGGAGTAAAATGAAAATAAAATGAGTTCAACTCATTAGTGATTCTGTTATCATAATTAAATGAATGAGTCTGAGTAAAAAGCATCATTGTCTTTCTAAATGAAAGACTTCATTTATTGCAGTTTTCAAAAAACTTTTGTGCATAAGCAAATCTGAAAGCCATGGGACTGGCAATCAAGATGCTAAAAAGTTTCAGATCACTCAGACGTGAGCATTAAGGAGCACTATTTACACAGTCAATTAGGCCATTCTTCTAAAAATTTAAGAGAAACCAGTGAGGAACAAGGTGAAAGATTTCACCAGTTTTTATTAGTTTCACATTAAAAATATGGAGGACCTTTATCGAGGAAGATCGGAAAGCACATGATGGTAGATTACTGCTGGAGTTTAGAAAAAGAACTGTTCCAAAATATATTCAAGAATGTCATAGAAAAGAAGTTTCCGAAATGCTTAATAACTAGATGGTTTCATTGAGAACTTCTTCCTCTTTCTTTGCTCTTTGTAATCAGATAAGCACCGCAGCAATATTCTCTATGATTTTTATATTTCTTTGACATGTTTTAAAAATATAATAATTATAAAAAATTCCTTGTTTAGTTTTTTATTGGATCAATGGATTTCACTGAAAATAGTGTCACTTATATTAAACCAAAATGTTACATCAGAGATTTGAGCTCCTAAGCAATAAGTAATGCCATATTTGATTTCAGGACATCGAATTCATATGAGATCAGCTCCACACCGGCACCAAAACCACTGTTGGCCTGTGTTATCATTACTATAAATTAAATTATAGGAATTCTGAAATATTTTGTAACATTGCTTCTGCACTATTTTTATTCTATAAAGCAGTCTTGAATCAGAAATCTGTAGGACAAAGTTAACTTCCTGCGGATTTTTGAAAATGAGATTTCAGCTAATCTAAAGTTTATCAGTAATCTATTTATTTATTTTGTTATATTCCTCGATTTTGGATTGTTTAATATGTACTTAATAGGTTAAAATAAACTAGTATTGTTTTAAGAGTATAAATTAACGTATAGTAGTAACAATAGAGATGGATCCATCAGTATCTATACAATAGACCTCATCGAAGCATGCAAAATCTCTCTTTCACTAAGAAGTTCTTAACGATATGGTGATAGTGTATTATGAAGGAGGAATTGTTGGACATTTAACTAGCATATAAAATCACTGTATGAATTGATACCTAGGAATCCACAAAGGGGTTCATAATTGATGTTCAGTTTCAGAGCATTAGACCATTCAGACTCCTAAAGTGCTTGCTTCTCATATATACAGTAAAACTTCATCATAACGCTCTCCTAGGGCCCAGAGAAAAAGAGCGCTATATTTGTTTAAAACAAATATATTGCGCTGTTTTGCTTAAAACAGAATAAGGTATTTTTATAAACAGAATTTTCTAATTTATTTATTTGTCCAAACGTTTCATGTTGCACTTCAGAGGAGCACGAAAAATATGAACGAATCAAATATAATGCACTAAAAATATTTGTTTATTTTTACTGATTCCTTTTCTGGCTCTTTCGATAATTTATGATCACCAATAAATTTTGTTGACCACAAGGCCATCAATGAAATCATCAGAGCCTTTTAATTCAGCTGATCTTTCTTCGGATATAAGAACTTATAACCAGAAGCATTATAACAAAGTTTTACAGTATATCTATTCACTTTGTCTCTTTAAAATGGCAAACATCAATGCCCTGCCACATGCAATTGGCCCACTCCCCAAACGCCTTTTATCGTAGAGATTGCTGTAAATCTCTCGTATTTGATTTCCCTAAACGACACCCAATCTCTCATTCACATTCAGCAATTCCAGCTGAATAATCGAATGCGAATTGGAACAGAGCATCCGGCATGCATATTGGTCACAAAATCTTCATTGAACAGTAGTTCTCCCAAAAAAGGTGCATCCTAAAAACTTCATGCTTTACTGTTTGTATGCCATCTCCATTCTAAAGAAAGAGTATTGTTGTAGATTTCCTTTATTCATAACTGTTTCCACACTTTTCTGAGGTTTTATAGCCAAACCAATTTTCTTACATCTCCTCTGGATGCTGCAAATCACTCTTTTTGCAGCACACATGTCATGCTCCAGGTTGAAGAGTGAAGATGACAAGAAGCCTTGGTTTACTCCATGCAGCACTTTAATATGGCTAGTTGAGTGGGCATCAGTAACGAAGACACCATGAATTATCATCACATCAAGTGCAAAAACTTTGGGAAAAAAACAATGTTTTGAGATTGCCGTTATTTTACATGGTATCACATTTCTTATAATTGATTTAATAATATGAAAGATCTGGGATCATGATCTCAACATAAATGAGAAGGACCAATTCATAAGATAAGGCAAAGAGAGATTGATGTGAGAAGAGGGAGGATGTAGATTGAAGAAGTGCATTATGATTGGTCGTCTCAACACAACTATGAATGGCCTAATGGTTAGCAGTAGGCCAGGAAATAGCTCAAAATAGAGAAAGATGGAGAAAAGTGTTTCCAGTGGCTAAAGATCTAAAAGGTGTGTAAGGCAACCAGAAAAAAAATAATAATAAATAAAAAATATCTTACTTATTTGTAATATGATTTCTACATATTGCCTTGTAGTGTCCAGCACGTAGCGTCCCAGTATGTGTAGACATGGCATAAAGATTATATCTTTTGTACCTCTGTTCTGAACCCCTAATGGTGAACCTTTCCATATCCAAGTCTTCAAGAGGGTAGGTGACAAGATTTTCTTTTTTTTGAAGCCATGAATCTTCTTCATGAGTAAACCTAAAAACATTTAATCAGTTATGTACCAAGATGTGATGTATCATACATGGTGGTTAGGTTATCAATTTATATTAATCTAGATGAAAGAAAAGATGTTTCCTAGCAATCAAAAACAGTTCAAACAATGAACAGTAGGCATACTGGTGTAATAATGTTCTAAATCAGATATACTGAATATGCCTGCTGCTCTTGATTAGAACAGTTCTTCTTCCACTTTATAGCTTGTATCCTTGAGGAAGGTCTGTAAAATGGGATATATATCTAACAGTATAGCTCTAAAGTGTGTTTTACTTTCAACCAAAGTTTTACCAATGCACATTGATAAACATATTATCTGTTCGTAAGTGCATAGACAAAAGCGATAAAGTATAAAGAAAATATGATATAACGAATAATATACCTTTTTAAAGCAATGACCAAGATCGGAGGAAGCCTTGAAATATCAAATTTTTTTGTAGCATTCCTTTCATCTTTACATTTCGGACATTTCCATCCACTTATCTTTTCTCCTGACATATATAACTGAATACAATCCTGTAAACAAAATGATTGAATAACTTAGTTTTCAATGAAACAACTTCATACTTAAAACTTTACAGTATCTATATATATTTATATATATATATATATTCACAGACACATACACCCACACACACAGCAAACATATATATAATACGATATCCATAAAATCTGTTACTATCACATGAAACATTAAAAAGTTTATAAAATAGTCCAAAGCCCAAACAAATGGTATTTTATAGGAGATAGGTGTGGTGAAGTAAGTGCATAATAACTGTACTTACCTATTAAGTCTTTGAGTTTTTATGAAGCCAATTTCGAACTTAAGGATAAGCATTATATTGGAAAGGCAATTAAAACTTTTGGGACCTAAGACTATTACTTATATAATTGAATATTGGAACTTTACAAAAAAAAAAAAAATTACATCATTGTGACTAATTAATAATTATTTTATTTATTCATTTGACTTGAAACATTCAAGCACTTAAAATAATAAAAACTACTATTTTATTGATGAGACTAAATCACTATTTTCTATTACTTTTTAGCCTATATTATCATATATCGAGAACAAAAACTTACACTTAAACTAACTGGTTCTCTGGATGGGATTGGCACAAAAAGATTAAAAAACTGTTCAAAAGTAACGCTTTGGTGTTGACACGTGGAACAAGTGACTGTAGATCTATGTTGACCATAAAAAAGCCTTTGGATAATGGAACAGTTTTTTCGTCTAAATTCACCCCAAGCTTTTTCCCCTGTGTCTTCTCTAGCACCATCTAATCGGCTTTCGCCAGAAGCAGGCTAGAATACAAATGAAAGTAAACAAGATGAAAACAAATAAAATTGACCTAACAAGAGAAAGTATGAGTAATGGTAACCACTTAAATTAAAACAAAAATAATTTTAAGAACCCAAGTTAATAAATAAATACTTATGTGTATTTAATTTCATTTTGTTAAAATATGATATATATATATATATAAACAAATAACAGCAATACTTACAATATTCAGATCATCATGCAAGTATTCAAGCAAAATTATTAGGAACTCATTTGAATCTTGGTGTCCAGTACCCTTAAAAATCTCCTTTAAGCTTCCAAGCAATGTCTGAAAAAGTTAAACATACTATTAAAAATGATTTCATTAAAATAGATTTTTTTAAATTTCTTTATCACTTGAAAATAAAAAATTACCTTCAAATCCTTTATAGAATACACTCGAACATCGCCTGACCACATGTTTCTGAAGGCAGTTATAACTTCTTGAGCAACACGCCCTTTTGTTTTACTTTGGGGGTTGGTAGCAACTGGCCTATTAATAGATATTAATTCCTTAACAAGAGGATCAGTATTGCTAAGGCACTGAAGAATCGAATTCATGTAACAGTTATTGGCAAAGTTTTTCAAACCAGTGAGACCAGCAACCTAAAATATATAACCACAATCTCTAGTTCAATCAAACAATATTGCAATAAATTCACTATCCTCTTACAGATAATATATATATATATATATATATATATATATATATATATATATATATATATATATATAAGAAATTAAATTTGATACAGTTAAGAACTAAAATGTAAAATAACCAATTAGTAAACATTGTAGTTGGAAGAAAAAATGATGATTGTATGGTGAAAATGAGGTTCAAATTGATATATTTTTTTAAATAACAAGTTGTGATTCATTCAAAAGCACCAAGTTGAACCATATTTTTCAGCATTAAAATAAATAAAGTAAATTTCAATTTTTTAAACTTTTTAACATTTGAAAAGTTATTGATCCACTTTTTAATAATTCTGAAGGTTGAAAACAAGACTTTATGACAGGAAATCTAATGCTCTTTCCAATGGTGCACTCTATGAGGGACCTTTGGTTCAGGTGCTATTTGTTGTCAAGATTGGTTTGACCAGGATCCAACCAATTGAAGGGTCACACTCCATCAAGGGTCATCTAGCCTGACTAAAATCCATGGCTGATGGAACAGAAAATATATTTTGCACAATTGCCAGACGAACCTAGACCCAGAAGTTAGGAGTGCACTTCCTCACACAATAAACTCATTCCTTTTATAAGGATAGCTAGTGAAAAATTAGATAAGCATACAATGCAGGAAACTTGATTTTTTATTAGAAAAAACTATACGTTGTACGTTGTTTTAAATTTCTTTATTTAAATTTTTTTTTTTTAATTTTTTTTTTAATTTTTAATTTTTAAATATTCGAGTATGTACATTTCTAATTATGTAAAAAAGAAAAATAAGATCAATTAACAGTAAAACTTTTAGAGGGGAAGCAACTAAAAATAGAAATGGACAGAGACTAATAGAATTCTGTATAGGCTCTGATCTGTTAATAGGCAATACGATTTTCTCCCATAAGGATGTGCATAAAATTACATTCTCTGCACAGGAAAGGAACACAAACAGCATCATTGACTATTTCATTTACAGTAAGAATATAAGATGCTATTTTACTGATATAAAAGTAATTAGAGATGCAGAGCTCAGCACAGACCACTTGCTTTTCCTCATTGCATTGTTAAGCCAATCAAATGGAAACCTAAAGCATAAGAAAGGATTGGTTCGGCAGTATTGCGGGATCCCGAGAAGAGAACCTTGTATGGAGACTTACTAGAACATCGGTTCTTGTCGATAGATCTGAAAAAGAATATATATGAAATGTGGTCGGATATTAGATGCTGTATACTGCTATAGAGATATGCACAATGAAGAAAATTAATATGAGGACAAAAAGAACAGAATGGCGAAGAGAAGAAGTAAGAACAAAAAGAAAGCTTGGTAAGAATATATGGCAAATAAGTCTCAGCAAAACTATCTGTCCGTCTATGTTCAAAAGAGAAATATCTCAAAGCATGCTGTTAGGGAGTCTAAGAGGAATTCCTGAGAACAATTTAGAAGGGAACCAAACCAGAATTAAAAAGAAAACATTAAAAAGTTCTAAAGAAAAGTTAAAGGCCTTAGAGGAAAAAGTGGTAAAAGCATACGAAATATGAGAAATGAAAATGGAGACCTGGTAACCGATACCGCTGGCATTCTGGAAAGATGGGCATAGTACTATGGCACGATATTTGCAGAGCAAATAGCAAACTATGAACAATTGATTACCAATTCAGATGAACAAGATAAGGACCGAGATTTAGACATAATATGGGAAGAGGAAGTTGAAATGGCTATAGAGAGAATCAAGCTTGGGTAAGAAGCAAGAAGGGACAACATCTCCCCAGAATTTATTAAGTATGCTAGAAGGGAGATAATTAAGGTGCTGCAAAACCTTTTTCAGAAAATTTATGAGGAAAAGAAAATTCCTAAAGAATGGGAATACATTTTTATGCCCATTCCTCAAGAAGAAAATCACAAGCGAGTGTGGTAATTACAGACCAATATGTCACTCCCGGGTGGTATATAAAATATATACCTTGATTCTAGAAAAGAAGCTAAGGCCATTATTTGAGGAAAATTTGGAAGATGAACAGGCAGCATTCTGCCCTGGATGCCAAACCCACGACCATATCTTCGCTTTAAGAATAATAATTGAGAAAGCCTGGGATCGAAATACAAGCTTATACCTTGCTTTTCTGGATATTAAAGCTGAAGACGTGAGAGCAAAGAACATGCCAAATGGTTTGTTACTCGCAATATAATCAACTTACTAGGCACCAAAAGGCATTGTGAGAATTAATGGTCTGGAGTCAAAGAGCTTCCTGATGGAAAAAGGAGTAAAGAAGGAAAATAGCCTCAGTCCCCTACTATTCATCATCTTTATGGATGAAATAATAAAAATATGTAAAAGAAGAACAGTAAGAGCAGTGATTGGTCACTGGAACATGAGAACTATACTGGCACACGTAATGGTATATGCCGATGACATAGTCCTCATTGCTGACTCTACACATAATCTCCAGTAAGCCCTACTAGTGTGGGAAGCAGAACTCAGAAGGAAGGGCATGAATATTAATGCAAGAAAAAGCAGAATCCTACAAGTAGGATGAGAGCCCGAACAAATCCATGCAATGTGTAATGATGAGGAGCTTGACGTCGTGAATGAGTTCTCCTATCTTGGAACTGTGATCAGCGGAAATGGAAAATACAACCAGAAATATCCCACAGGATAGGAAAAACTAATAATATATATCATTCCATTAGCAACACAATCGTGGGAAAGAGAGAGGTCAATAAAGATGTCAAACTCCACATTTTCAAGGCTGTATATATGCCTGTTCTGCTATATGGAGCAGAGAGCTGGGCCTTCCCAGACAACAAATGAAGCTGAATAATTAAATCAGAGATGAAATACTTGCACAGAGTGGCTTAAAAAATACGCAGAGATAGGATCAGGAATGAAACCATGAGGGAAGAATTAAATATTCCTGCAACAAAGGAGACCCTGGAGAAGAGACAATTGGAATGGTACGGGCATGTGTGCTGAATGAGCCCTGAGCGAGATACACACAAATTTATGGAGGCAAGACCAGTAGGCACAAGATTTAAGCTTAGCTATAATAGCTATATTTCCAAATTGGGTCAAACGGGAGGAAAGACATTGCAGGAGATGACGACTCTTGTGAGAGACAGAGATAGATAGAGATCCTGGGCTGGAAAGGAAATGCTGAAAGACACTAAGAGGGAGTTAAAGAAGAAGAAGAATGCAAAAAACAAGCAAGGAAATCATGAACTGTAAGAAAAAGATTAAGATTAACTTCCATACTTTATCACCTCTAATAAAATTGAGCTCTACTTTGAAAAACAGTGTATACACAAAAATATGAACTCGTTATCACTACATATTTGTTTTAATGTAAGTACAAGTCTTTATTAAATCTAAATGTACAAATTTTATTGTAAAAAAAAAAATTACAAGTATAAAGGTAAATGTTTAAAAATGCATGCATAATTACAAAATTTAATTGGTTTAGGTTTTATCGAATGGGTCAGTATTTCATATCCCCTCACCTGACAATTATCCTCTGGATGATGAGTAACCCAGTATCATCATAATGAATATTTAATTTTTGGCAATACTGAATACTTACACAAAATAACACAGCTAACATGGAGTACTCTAACTATAGTCCCATATATTCAACCTAATTTTGAAGTTATAATTTTGAAAAATGTTGCTAAATTTTTATTGGAAAAAATTGAAGTTATATAATAATTGGATTAAATTCATGTTTATTTGGAAAACCAACAATGTTTGTAATTCAAATGTATTTTGGAACATAATTATATTTTCTCATATGTAATTTTGATTGTGTTACATCAATGATGCTAGTACTAAAAATTGTGCTTTATCTTATTTTACTTTATCTTTTAGTAATGTGGCCTGCAACTCAAAGTTTAATGCATAATGAAGTCCCTAGTGGTAAAAATGTTTAATATGGTTACCTTAAGAAAATATGAATCAATTCAAAACAATTAGATCCAAGCAATGTTAATCAAAAGGAAGAAGAGAATGTTAGAGAGCCTAAATATCAGTAATAATTATATGTCATGACTCGACATCTGATTTATATGCAGTGAAAAATCCTAAAAATGCACTAAAAAACCTAAACATATAGAGCCTTTTTATTGGTATAAAAACTGGAAGAACCAAAAGGAACATAAAAAAAAAAAAAAAAAATTATAATTCTAACATTTCTGGTTAAAAAAACAAATAAAAGAACAAAAATAGATTTGGATAAGAAAAATTATATAAAAATATAGAAATATAAAAAAACTATAACAACCATTATTATAAAAAATATCTGCATTAAAATTTTATTATCTCATTTATATTAGTATTCAATTTAGCCTATTTTAACCCTCAATTGAAAAATTTTTCTTAAAAAGTTTTAGGAGTTAAAAAATATCTTTCAACAGAGACTGAAGTGAGTAGAACAGCATATTTATATACACTAAAAGCCACTGAGTTTCAAAAATAATTTGAACTACAGACCAAAATTGAGCAATTATGTTTAGTTTCATTTTCTTCTACATATATTTATTTTCTGCTAAAAACACTACATCCTCGGCATTTAATTTAAAATTAAAATGTATAATTTCGTAAGTTAAAAAATCGTTTTTATTAAATTATTTATATCTATCCACAAATATATAAAATAGAAATGGGGTTAACTGCATTCAAATAAACTGATTCAAAAGGATATTTGGATAACAGTCAAATTAAATATGCAAATGCGTATATCTGTCCTCTAGTCATGATTAATCAATAAAATAAATAAGCGATAGTAAATTGAAGTACCTTCACAAAAACTTGTTAACTTATAGACGATATAAACAAATTATTTTAAACCAACTAGGTAATTTGAAGTATTTCAGGCCAATTAAAAAAATTAAAATTAATAAATGCACAAATTTAATAAAACATATTGTAAGACTTTAATAATTTGTATAGAAAACAAATCAGACATCAAAATATAAAAGCAGTTTCACAAGTTCATCTATACCTTTGCAATATTCTATTTGTCTCATACTTCAAATTCCATAACTTGTCTGTAAATAGTACAAAAATTTCCTGACCCTTTTTGATCGAAACAGAAAATTAGATGGAAGTTTGAAGTGATGCTGATATTTTTCAATGAGGACTACCATTGTTGGAATAGAACTCACAACTAACAGGCTTACACCAACTAACTAACCACTCTTTTACCCCCACCTCACCTCTTCACTATCCACAAATCTCATTAATAATATTCCCATACTGTTATTTTATCCATACTATTGTCATGATTAAAAACTAATAAAATCATGATAATTAAAATAAAAAAATTAAATATGACTAGACTATGTGGTAAAGATAAACATACAAAATTTATTTCTCAGGAAAAACTCAACAACCTTAAAGAATATAAAAGGAGAAAACGGATGCAATAGAACAAATAAACAAATAAACATAACTGAAAACATAATATTAGCATCTAAAATTAAATAAAAATATAAAATTTTACATTTAAAGCTGTATAAATTATTATTTCAAATGAAGAAATATATAAACAAATACAAAATAGAAATTAATATTTTATAATTATACATTTATATTAAAAATTCTATAATTTATAAGAAATTATATTTTGATTTAAATAAAAAGACACAACACTACTAATGAGATTAGAATTCACGAGGCAAGAGGCACGTGCCCAGCCATATGAATGCTGTGAGCTTAAGCTGGGGGGCTTTTGATCCATTTATAATAATTTCCAATTATGTTTTATCGAGCATCAAGTTTAAATAAATGAAATTCAGAAATCTATCAACAGTTTACTGGCTTTATGATAATAATAATTTTACTATTAATAACATATTAATTTACTTTTTAATTTGTATTTTGTTTATTTCAATGCAATTCTCCAATAATCACAATTGTAAAATAAATAATGTCTACGTTTATTACCCATATTAGTAAAATGATATTATTAATGATAATTTTTTTTTATCAACGATATCTGTACCTCGGAGGTATAGGGGGCACTACGTCAAATTTCCTTAACATTACAGGAATGCAGTTCGAACAGATGTTTCTCTCCGAATAAAATTGGACTTGCATTAGCGTTCTTATAAAAGCGAGTAAATCCACTTACCATTTTGGTATAGGACAGGAGTTATCAATACCTCTAAGTAAAGCAAAAAACAGTTAAATACTAATATGTAATAATGCTAAATTGGTAAAAAAATTGGACAGTGTACCTGAGGAACAGATATATATATATATAGAAAATATAAAAAATATTATAACAATTCAGTTATTTAACATTTACATTTATAACATTTAATACAATAACAAAACAGTTATTTAACTAATTCAGACCTGTTAATTAAAGATCGATATTCAGTAAAAAATATACAATGTTATGAGAGGAATTAGAAATAGATTAACAAATAAAACCAAATAATGATCTATATACATAACTAATTACAGTAATTAAAATCAAACTTAAATAAAAAATTGTCATAGAAACTTACAGTTTTTCCATAAGTTGAATCAGCTCTTTCAGCATACGCAACTGGTTTATTGGCACGTGTGAATAACGGAATTCTTGTACTACCTTCATCATCCAACTGAAAAAATAATATTGTCCTGATTTTTATATCATATTGGCAATAAAACATGTTTTAAATTATCCTGAAATTTCTAATTGGATTTTGAAATCTGGATTTGATATTGGAATATCTGAATCTATGAAATTGAAAAATCCTTTGATGCAGGATAATTATTTTATAAAATAAATAAATAAAATAAAGTAGAAAAGGCAGATAAAGAAAAATGCTGCAAATTATTACACTTTGGTTTATTATTTCCAAATAGTTATAAATCAAAATATAAAAAAAAAAAAGTTTAAGTCTCTGATATAATGATTCTGAAACATTTTATATTTTTATTCTATCTGTATAAATGGTCAAGATATGGGCATATGAAACCTTTAATCGGTCAACATTTTAAAACAAAATGGAGTTCCGAGGATCATCGTAGGTTGACCTGTGATTTAGGTGCTAAATCTCAAACGCTACGAATTATTACACAATGGTTTATTATTCCAAACAGGATATGTAATCAGAAAGGAGAGTACAATAGTACAGAGGAAATGTTGAAGGAGCACTTCAGTGTGAAAAGAAAAAGGGAAAGACCAAGAAGCCGATGGAAGTAGAGGATGGAGTGGAAAGAGAAGCAAGGAAGCATAAAGTCCGCTACTGATAACCCAAGAAACAAAGGGTCACACTGAACTGCAGCGCCAGGAAGCTAGTCTACAAAGTTCTATCCGCTATATCTAAGCAAATACTGGTACAATTTATATGATTTTTTTGTTTTTTGTTTTGTAGGGAATTTTATTACCTTTCGATTAACCATAACAAAAAATTTAGATGGATGGACTTTTTTTTAAATTTGATATTTGGATTCTACGTGTCTTGAAACATAAAATTTCAAATTTCGAGGGGGTTAAACATTTTTTTTCTTGGTGATTACAAAGGTTCATTATTGAAAATAATACACCAAAAAAATTGTCCAATAGTCTTGGAGAAAAGCTGTGCACAATGGGCAGATGGATTTGAGGCCATGTTGGCCAAGAGTGTTAAGGCATCACCTTAGCAACTCCGAGTCTGCTGCGATGCCGATTCAGTTCCGGCCTGGGCGGGTTGAAACTTATTTTGTGGTGGGCCCATAGAATGAATCATCTCGACCTTCACACTCTGGCTACATGTGTAGGTTGGCAACATGTATAAATAATCTGTCCTGTTTGCCTTAGTAGGACCAGGAAAGGACGTTAAATATCAATAAAAAAACAAAAAAAAAAAGGAACGGATTTTTTTTTAATTCAATTTTTGGATTCTAAGTATCTTGAAATGTAAAACCTCAAATTTTGAGGGAGTTTAAAAAAAATTTCTTGGTCAATTACAAAAGTTCCTTATTGAAAATAATAAACCAATATTAATTAAGGCCTCTAATTTACATGAAGTTCTGAAACAAATAATCAATGAGGCCAACAAACATATTTCAGTTTTAACCCATGTATAAGTCTGTAGCCCTTTACAAGTAATTTTAAAGTATACTTATCAAAAAGAAATAAAAAATTGACCCAATGCTTGCAGTAACTAATGTGATTAATTTTCATTCATGGCGTTAGATGCCTCAATAAAAGAGAGTACATATAATTTAAAAAACCAAAGGTGTTTACTTGTTTTAGAGCAAAATACCATAGCAATATTTATCTTTCTTTAATGTCTATTAAGAATAATTAATAAATACTCTTTATCTTAAAAACTCGTATGAGTGTTTTTGGTATCAATCAATTTGCCAGGTGGAATAAGTAGATAATAATAAGAAAACTTATGCTATAACAGAAGTATTACAAATTATTTTTAGAACTAATTAATACAATTTTCAATTCTGTATATCAATTTAACAGATATATCAGAAGATAAATATTTCATTACAATGATGGTAGGCTATGTAAATAGATTGAAGTCGTAAATAATATACATCTGCGGCATAATCTAAAAGAATTTCTATCTAAAGTTTATTAACATTAAAATAATATGAATAAATCAATAAAAATATTTTTATCTTATTACTAGATAGTAAAGTTGAAATATATTATATTCTACTACAATTACAACAGGCGTTACAGTCCATTAAGGACTCCTATCTCATTGGTTTACTGTTTTTGGCTGCCTGCCTCCGTCTTCTTAAACCAATATACACCATACAATCAATCAAAGTTATCCAAGAAATGGGAAAAATTGATATTTGCTTAGAATCACCTTAGCAATATTAGGAGAAGAAGATGATCTTTTAAGAATTGAAGATGGAGGACCGTCATCTTTTTTGAGAGGTATTTTGTAAGTATCTACAACAGTTTATATTTTATCAATAATAACTGGAAATATTAAATAATAATTTTAAGAAGTAAAAAAAAAAATATTGCAAAGTAACCAATTTTTTTTATTTTATTCATAATAAAATAATAATAAAGAATAAATCTCTAAAATCTAAAAACAATATCAATTAAAACCTACCTTCAGCAACTGGTTTTTCAGCAGTATGCCTGAAAGGAAAGAACAACAATTTCAAAACCTAGGAGTGTTAAAGGATAAATAAATTAATGCTATACAGTAATTAACAAGCACAAACAACTATATAAATAGGCGAAACAGGTAAAACTATTTCAGTTAATAGTTGATGAATTTTAATAATTATGATTATTCATCCATATTTAAATAACAATGTAAAATAAATTAATTTCAATTTGATTAATGATGGATAGCTAAGTATTTATGAAGTCACATTTATTTTTTAAAATAGAACTTATAGTTTTTATTTCTATTCAGAGTAGCACTTCCATTAGCATTTTTAAGATTAAAACTGTATGTAATAATGTAAATAGAAAAAAAAATTGTTAGGAAAAATAAGTTTAGGAAAGACTAGAATCTATCTAGTTTTGAAAAATTGAATAATGTCATGGATGACCAGAGTAATTTTTAGAGAAACAGATAACTAAATTTGATTAATGGGTGATATTACTTCTTTTTGTAAATAATTTCCTGGGCATTCTTTAAATTCGAATTGCTCACTTAAATAAAAATTAACCAATGCTTATTATCTTCCAGCCAAATATACCAGCTAAATTATAATTCATCAACCAAAGTCCCATTCAAACTTTAGAAGTTCATTGCGAAAAACAAATCTGGAGGACAGCCACATGATTTAAATTTTTTTCACGCACCTCTCGAACTTAGGCTATGTGGTTATAAAAACTCTGAGATCTGTTTGAAGATTTGTTTTTGGCAATTAACTTAAGTTTTAATTTGAACTTGGTACATAAATCGTAATTTAGCAGATATATTTGGTTAGGAGATAATAAAAAGGTAATTTTTATTTAAGTGAATAATTTCAATTAAAAGAATGCGCAGGCAATTATTAATGGAAAGAAGCACTTTTATGTTTAGTTGGATCATCTATTTATCAAATTTAATTACCTGTTTCCCTTTCTCGGTGATGGTGTCTCAGTGGATAAGAAACCCGACATATTACTCTTGGGCTCAGATCCTATGTCGGCTATAATAGAAAATATAATTAATTTTTGTTCTAACATCTGTGACCAAATCTGAGGACAGGGGACTCTCCCTGTGTGTGTTGAGGCGTCACCTTAGCAGCCTTGAATCTGCTGCAGCACCATTTTGATCCGGCATGGGAGGGCTGTAATTTATTTCATGATAGACCCACGTGACTAATCTCGACCTTCCCACTCTAGTTAGAATAGGTTGGAATAATCTATATACCTATAAGTTTAATCTGTCCTGCTCATCGTAATAAAAATAGGAAAGGATCTTATAAACCAATTAAAAAAAAATAATGCTTACCACATCACCTTCTTGCATAACCATTGGCCAAGAAAAACTGCTTCCTAATAAAGAACTGAATCTAACATCTTACAAGGGTTATAGTATAGAGACAGGAAGGGAATACAATAAAATTCATGAAGGAGTTGTATTCAAGGACCATTAAATGTCAAATCACCAGGTTATAACACCCACCACCTCAGATTTTGATGAAACTTTGTGCAATTGATTCTATTGCTATCCTGATAACACCTGCAAAATTATTTTGCCCTATTATTTATAGTTTTTGTCAAATTAATTTATTGTTTTTTAAATTTAGGTCTATCTGAAGCCATGGAAATCGCGCCCTTACAACTTCAAAAATATTTTTTTTTTTTTTAAATTCTAGATATCACCTTGAAATTTTGCAGAAAGTTTGTGTGTTATACCAAAAAGCATCGAAAAATGCCCTTAGCCTTCTTACACACCAAAGCCAAGTTGAGCCGGACGAAGCGATGCCAAGCCAAGCCGAACAAAATCTGTGGTGCGTTCGCACTGAAACCGATTCGCACTCAGAAGGTTTTCTATCCTTGTAATGATAGGTGCACTGTATTTAAATGGTTGCAGCCCGGCAACTTTTTATAAATGGACAAAAATCGAGTTATACGATATTACATATACACTGGCTGGGACACCGAGCTAGACTGAAAAAAAAACGCAGGCAGAAACCGCTTTAAGTAGCAGGAGGCAGGACTGCTCAAAATCGCTCAGTCCAGCCCAGCCTCTTATTTGAAAGCTCCCATTGAAATACTGCGTAATCAGTGATAACGCCCGGCTTGGCTTGGCGTATGAAACCTTTGGTATGAAACCCCCTTATGGTGTAATCATGTTTAATTACTGAGCTCAACAGAAGGAAATCTTTCCTTTAGCGTGCATTCACAACTTTAAAAATATTTCTTTTGAAAACTATTCAAGATATCATGAAATATTGTAGGAAGTCTGCGTTATTAATATATGATTAGTGCACATTAAAGGCGCAATTTCCGAAGCTCTTTCCAAAGTCAGGTTAAAAAAAAAGAAGGAAACTTAATTGAATGAAAATATAAATAATAGGGTCAAATAATTTTGCAGGTGTTAGCAAGATAGCAATAGAATCAATTGAGACAAGTAAATCTCTTCTTAATTGTACAACATTATTTTAAAATCCCTTATCTATTTTTATCCGTAAAGCTTTCTATTTATTTTATCAATAAGAAAATTATACCTGACCTTTGATTTGAAACATGTTCCGGTTTTATTTTCAGATCCACTTCAACTGCATTAACTGTTTCACTAAGCAAAATAAAAATTACATTTAAAGAACTACCAATTAAAATACAATAATAATTATTAACTAAATGCTTAAATAACATAATCTTATAAATAGTATAATAGGTACATCACCACAATTTCATCACATACCAACTAATTACTATGTGTTTTTCATACAATATTTCATTGATATTATTAATCTATTACATTATTTTTTTTTCAATTAAAAATACGTCAGTGATGAATATGATTGTTGTATGCAGTTAAAAAATAATGAAAATGGACCTTATCAAGCAATAATTAAGTATGAAAAGTTGGATGAATAGAAGTAGTTTTACATTATACGACACGACAGAAAGAAAATTTATAGCAAACATAAATTATGCAACATGGCATGTGCAAGACATTGCTAATTTCTTTAAAAGTTTCATTCAATTATAATCTGAATAAGAAAGAAAAGTTATAGGCTTGAATAGATCAGGAGAACCACTCTCTCCCTTTCTGTTTAACCACTTAAAGCACTCATTATAACAACAATAAAATGATTTTGGGTTTTTAAAATGTAGCTATCAGATATAACTTGTAATTGTTAATTCTTTATAGATACATTTATCGATTTGATATTTTTAATTACTACTTATTTTTAACTTATCAGTGTTACTTATAGGCTTATAAATAACCAAAATTTGTAAGATTATGATAAAATGTTTTAATGATATTTTATACTAAATTAGGTAGATGTTTGATAATGTTTCTACACTAATAGATTTTTGTGATTAATAATACACTGGATATCACCTATAACAACATCAATTATAGCGACAAACTGACTTTAGTAACTAAATCACCAGGTTTCTTGAACATGGTATACCTATTATATGCAATTTTAACTGGATATAACGAGATTGCTTGCAACGACATATCAGTTATAGTGACTCATTTTGTATTAAGCTAGAGGGTAAAAACATTGATTATAATGTTGCGGCAATGAAAAAATATAGAGGAAGTCAGCTCAAAATGTAAATAAATCTCGTAAACATTTACAAGGAAGAATATGATGAGGAGACACTTTCAATGGGATATGCTTTGGACTTAATTTGTACTTGACAACAATTTTTACTAGGTAAACAATGACCTTCAGAACGGCATCGTCAAACATGGTGTTGATGCTACTTTGCTACTAACATATTATCAATACACAAACACTCGAAGCAGCCCGGCATAACTTACTATTTTTAATTAAACAAGTTTAATATTCTTAAATATCCAAGTTATGTACTATAATAGAGAAATTTTGTTTGAAAAATAGAATAAAAATTACAAAATTATTCTAAATATCACATATCCAGAATGAAAGGGGCACAATTCAAAATTGCTAGCATCAGAAATTTTGATAATTGGATTTTATCATCCCAAAGAGCAGACAGCCCTCAAATATCAGGCCAAACCATTACACCAATGGTGATCTACCAGCAACTTGGGGAGAGAGGAACTTCTATATAGAACTTATCCTGCAGCTAATGTTAGTTCTAATAAAAACACATTTTTTTAGTTGCACTTCTTTTATTCTGCCATATGGATATGTAAACCTATATAAAAATTATATAAATTTCATACTTACAATAAAGTTAAAGTAAATTCATGTTTTTGACAATTTGTTTTCTATATTTTTGAAATTTTCCATCTTCTAGAGTTGGTATAGTTATCAGTTATAAAGAATACCGGCTATTATGACGAAAACCGACGACACCTTTAAGGGTCATTATAAAAGATTTCCAGTGTACTTGAAAATGACTGACAGAAAATGTTTGAAGTAATCAAGCTTAATTCAGAGTGTACAGCGATAAGACATGAAAAAATTCAACCATAATTCAAGGATTTCAAGGCTGTGAACTGTAAAATTCAAGACGCTTTCCGTCAATTTATTGGATTGAATTTAAAACAAAATTGAAACGATAAAATGTAGTATTTGGTCGTCTCCTGATAAAATGTACAATTAGGACTTGAGAATGAATTATAAAGGTAGTGTATCTCTGATAATGAAAAATTGTCTAAAAATCTAACTTCTTACACTGAAGGCTCAACGCATCCCAAACAATAAAAATAATCAGAAAATACAGCACAGAAACAATGATTTCAAGTGTACATAAATAATATTCAATTATTGGAATAAATATCACCACAATTTTATTCACAAACTTATTTTACATAACAAAACAAAATATATATTTGATTATCTTATAATTTATAGTATATAATTCCATATAGCCATGGAAACGTATTTTGAGACCAAGTATACTTGGAGGAATAGATTAATTATAGTGAAAACAAAGAAACACAAGAAAAATTATAAATTGAGGCCATACATATCGATGTTATATTTTGAAAAAGGTGTAAGCACCACTTAGCAAACTTTACAGGAAACGTTTTTTACCCAAATAACAACATATTTTTTTTTTAATTTTATAATTTATTGTTTAGAGTAGGATTTTTTATTATGATGGCAAAACAGTTATAATTAGAATATATTTTTAAGGTTTCTAGCACTGATCAAGAAGCCTTAAGGGCAGAAGACAAACTGGCAAACATCATAGGAAGATGAGTGTAAACCGTTTGAAATTGAAACTCGGAGTAGTATAACAGTTGGAACCGTTGTTCAAAACTGATGAAAGAAAAGGCAATCCTGAGGCCGTCTTCACATGATCTGATAAATCGGATGTCGGACCGACATCCAATTATTTAAAGGAGTGTCAGATTGCAGGAAATATCCGAGGAAGGATCCAATTCTGATTATTATCAATCTGTGTGAAAAGAATGCATGTTTTCTGTGTAAACTAAATCAGTCCGGATCTGACTTCAATAATTATCTGATTGTGTGAAAACGGCCTACTACGTTATTTTATCTTTCCTAACATCTCTAGTTTATTTAGCGACAAGTAGAGCGAGGCTGTGTAAGGTGAGACAGAAAATAGAACAAGTATGTGTTTGTGAAAGAGGGACTGACAGACAAAGTAAGTAGAAAGAGGCTTTTTCTAACTTTCTTGGAATTAGAAATGGTAAGGTGAATATTTTATACACTTGTTGCCAAGTGCTAATGGAAAAACAGAATTATTTAACTCAAGCATAATTCCTGATTTTTTCCCAACACGAACAATTCAAGCAGAATTCCCGATCTTCAAGAAATTCAAGGCTGCTGCTGAGCACCCTGTTAATTGTACTGAGACAAATTTTATTTATTCATTAAAAAATATCTATATTTAAATTGGCATAATGAATAGTTATACTAAGCAAACTTTATAATTAAAAAATCTCACCGATTATCTGGATGATTAGAAGCATCAAAGGATGGTTTAATTTTACGAAGTTCATCTAGGACTGATTTTGTTTCACCGACAGTTTGTTTATCCTCAGTTTCTTCCTTATGTGTTATCTTAAATATTACAAAACTGTGTTTAACAAAAATTGTTTTCAATATTCTGAGAAAATAAATTTTGAAACTTTGCCAATTAAATTAAAATTTAAAAATAAACACAGAAAAATATGACAGAAGTTAGCATAATACTGCTGTGTAATTTGCTGTACATTAAATGCTTTAGTTGGAATAACTATTAAACTTTCATTTTCATAACACTTATTTATACAATAAATATATTTTTTTAAAGTCTATTAAGTTGCTGAAAGAAATTAAATTACTTCATTGATTTCTGAAGGTGTTGAATCTTCTTCTGGAGAAGTGGATGAATCACTATTACTTTCTTGAGGAATGATTTCTGTAGAATCAAGACTAATATCAGAAACCTGGTGGACAGGAGTAGAAAGAACAGTGGGCTAAAAATAAAAATTACCAATTTTTAACAGACTAAAATAATTACAATGATTGGCTAAAGTGGAATACAATTGAAAAAAAAATCATTTAATCTTTAATTTGAAGACCATCCGGTATATGAAACAGGAAACAGGAAACAGAAACTGCTAAATATATACACCTACTCGATTTAAACAGATTTAAAACATAGAGGAGATTTTATAGTTTGAACCCATTTAAAACAGAGGAAATTTTAAACATTTAATTAATAATTGGGAAATATAACTTCTAATGCAATTTCATACTCAATGGAGAAGAAATCATCTGTGTGTGGGGTTAGAAGATAAGGTGGAAAAACCCACTAATATTTAATATAATTGAAGTTCCCATCCTGATAAAGGCCAATTATTTTTCATTAATTAATAATAACACCAATTGGTGAGTAGAATCTCAAAACAACCCTTGTCCATTTTTTTCTAAATCTGCTTTTTTTTTTAAGCTTCTATGAGGTTCTCCGTCACTAAAATTGAAAGAAAGAAAAAGTATAAAACATCTCAAAGCCCACTGAAAATCATAGATAGAATAAATTTAGATAAATACACAGCAACATATGTGCGATCATCCAAAGATTTTGTAAAATGGACAAGAGACGTTTTGAAATTCAAGTACTCAATTAATAAGTTGAATACAGTAGTTAATAATTAAACTATGCCCAACCTAAATTTTTGGTTGACTCTTAAATTGCCAATTGGATTCTCCACTCTAAGGAGATACGTGCTAATTAGTTAATGGCAGTGATGGGTGTTGACGGTTGATGATAGTTTCAAATAATTTGGTATTTTGTCAGAGATCAGTCAACCTACTTTCATTTGCTGGATGTTTCTGTGAAACACACAATGTATAGATGGATTGTTACCGGTTTTGCTGAAACACATAACTGTTTAAGCATAGCGTAATCCCTGCTCAAGATGATGGCGAGGGGAGCTGTCAAAATGAAACACAAAATAATGGAGAACTAATTAATGAATGCTGACGAATGTACCTACTATCTTATCTCTTGACTTTGCTCCGTGTTATATCTTATCCATATATATTTACCTTATTTTCTGTGATATATACTCTATTGGTCTAAAAGGTGGGCCAAAATGTCAGCATACATTAAATAGTAAATAATGATATTTTAAATTATAAATAATACTCTACTATTTTAGATATAATTTTGACTATCTCCTCTAGTCCATCATATCTTAGATGACTAGTCGATAATTTCATACTTCATACCTAATAAAATAATTACACTGATGAACTCAATCCCTGACAGGAAAGTATTAACCAACAAGCAGAAATTCCGACTAAATTGGCAATAAATAGGAACAAAGTTCCATCAAGGCAAATAATACTCTTAATTCAAAATATAGTTTCTAAAAATAAAAGCACCATAAAATATTAACATTAAATAAAAACTTACTTTTGTTGATCTGTCGACTAACAATTCATGAGGAGACTTTGATGGCAAAGTTTTCTGAGGTTCCAAAGTCTTTGGAGGTTCTTTGAATGGTAACTTTTTCTCTTCTTCTGGCTCAAGTTCTTGTATGGGATAATCAAAGGAATCAACTAGAAAAAAGTAAGTTTTGTTAACCTTAGATGTAATTACAGAAGAAGTTGGTCGAGGGGTACAGTCAATGAAAAACACACTAATTAGTGTAACTTATTTATTGTGTATCAATGTTTCGGCCCAAGTTTTAGGACATCATCAGGGTTAAAAGAAAAAAAAAATCCGTAAGCAGCAGAACTCCGTCACTAAAGTCGTATTTTCAGTAAAATAAAAATATTATAAAAACGGGGCAGTGAGAAAAAAGTTGAGACCCTCAAAAGACAGTTCCCTAACATACTGAAATTTACCCATACTTTTATTAAATTGTTCTGCCTCTCCACTGACCTTCGATACAGAAAACCCTCCATACAGAATTTCAGCTCATTTGACCCAACGGGGACCACTGGAATTGAAATAGCCCTTTGCTAATACTGGTCCACTTAAATGTAGCGGGGAAAAAAAAAATTATATATATATATATATATCAGACATCTCCAAAACTTCCATAATCCTGCCCTAGGGGTTATGAAACAGATAGAAAACGCTCACCACCGACCTTCGACCCACTGCACTAGTCTATTTTTTGGGAGAAGAAACACGACTAAAAACTAGATAACAACATTGAAAACAACAGAGGTAGCACCAATAAAAGTAATAAAAGAAGGCCACCTTCTTCTTTAAGAAAAAAGTTATATATTTTGTTAATATGACTTGTTACTAGAGTAAAAAGGCTTTTGAAACCAGTGATAGTTATGCAACAATAAATATAGGTAAGCAGTTTTATCTTCTGAAAGAAGAAGGAACTGTGAGAAATTTTAAGTATAACTGTTAAAAAAAGTTATTGATTTAATTAAAACTAGGAACAAAGCTTGATTGTTTTTTAATATTTTTTTTTAACAAACATTTTGGTAGTTCGAATTTTTCAAGTAACTAAGACTGATAGTTGATGCATGATCATGATAAATATAAAAATGTAATAGCAATGTTTATTTTATAAATAAATAGCGAAACAATTAAATATTCATTATTCACAAATAACAAATAAAGTGATTCATTCATTATTTTTTTTATGTTATTAGCATAGATCAACTGCTATTTGTACCAAGTCTGATACATACCATGGCAAAATAAAAAAAAATTATAATTAGGAAAATATTTAGTGCATAATCCCAGATAGATTAGGTTTATGATTAATCAAAATTTAACTCATTTGAAAATGATTATAATTGGAAAGTTTAGAGAGAAAAAGAAAGGAAAGTTGAAAAAGACATAAAACTCCAACGATGAAATTTGGGGTTGTAGACAGATTTGGGCAAAAATTAACTGCAACTAATAACTAAAAACTACAACTAACTTAGTTGTACTTCTGTTAAACTCATAACTAAACCATTAGTTGTTATTCGTTGAAATGGGCAACTAATTTTTTTTAGCTTTAAAATATTAGTTGCAATGGCAATCACAACTATTTAATGTTATTCCTATTTGATGAATAACAACAAACAACTAATTAAGCAAATTATTATTTTTTTTTTCAAATACTTCTTATTTGTTTTTGTTAGCTTCTTGAAGGTACTATACACCAACTTGAGACACAATCCTGTGCCTTTCAGCAATTAATTCTATTTTATTAGGAAAAAATAATAATTTTAATTAAAACAATGACTTTTGAAATAATATCAGCATATTCTTATGACTAGGGAGCGGATTTATATGTATTTACATATTTTTTTCTAAGACTTTCTAGAATTTAGTTTTTCGACATTTTACTTTATGTTTCATACAATTTAAAAGCAAATAAAGCATTTTTTATTTTACATGTTTTTGCATATTTGGAGGAGATATTACATATTCATATTTAGTCAACAAACAAAATTCGTATTGCTAATTTTAAAAACATTTAGAAAGAATAGAAGAAATGCTTTCTATGTTGAAAGTTTGTAACACATAAGCAAGAAATTCAAAGAAATTCCACGTGCCTCACATTTTAATTCCATTTTCCGCCATTGGCTATTGGTGTTTCCCCAACCAATTCTCTATTTACTATTCTGAAATTGTCACATTCCATGTCGAGACATGTGCTAGTGTCATATTTAGTTTGGTATTAAAATGTCAAACATTAAATCGACCACAAAACTAGGGCTTTTGTAAATACATTTGCAAATTTCTTAACGAAACCTTTTGCAGAGTTGGAGATGTTTAGTTCTGTGATAGCTCTGAGAAAAAGTTACATTTTTAAATGCAATTTCAAAAAGTTTAAAAATATTTTTGAAAATTTAAAAATGTATGTAATTTCGAATAATTTTGAGGAGTAAAAGTTTATATTTTATTTTATTTTTTTCTATATTCTCATTAATTTATGAAAAAATCTATACATAAAAATGTACATATTTCAAGTTTTATTTCACATATAAATTTGGTCTCTTGAATAATTACATAATTTTAAATGTTAATTGTTTTCTTAAATATTCGTCTATTTATTTATTTTTTTTAAATTTCATCAACATTCAGGATTTTTATTTTTAAATACATCTCATATTTTGCTACATCTTTGGGGAAATATAATTGTACATATATGTACAATGTACAATACATGTAGCTTTTTATTTTACATGAAAATCCGCTACCTATTTATGACACTTTTTCATTTATTCAGGGTGTTAAATAGGATTTATATCAGCGATATAGCAGGAAAAAATTCAAGCATAATACAAGGTTTTCGAGGCTATGAACTGTTAAATTCAAGGAGCTTTTTGTCAATTTATTGGATTAAATTTTAAAGCAAAATTGTAACCATGCAATGTTGCATTTGGCCAACTTAAGGGTAAAATGCACAATTAGGATTTGAGAATGAATTTGAATAATTATAAAGGTTATATTCCTGTTTAATAATGAAAAATTGTTACTAAACATCTTACAATTCCACGCATCGTCAAAATTAAAAATAACTAGAAAATACAGTACAAAAACAATTTCAATTGTAAATAAATAAAACTCATGTATTGGAATATATTTTTCCATGATTTTATTCATAAACTTATTTTAAATAAAAAGCGAAATAGTCATAATTACAGCAATAAAATGAAACCTGCCAACCTCTCATCCTTGTCACTCCATGCTCGATCTCAAGGGCAAGGGACGAACCGGTGAACATATAAGGTGAACAGGTGGACATATTATATTATAAGAACACGGGTATAAATCGTTGAATTGAAATTTGGAGCTGTTTGGAGCTAATAAATTATTTTACCGTTTCATGAAATCCTTATTCACTTAGTGATATGTATAGCGACCCGGAAAGGTGAGACAGAACAGAGACTATGTCTACCTTTCATGGAATTAGAAACGGTAAGGAGAACAACAACATCAACCTTCTTTTCAATATTTTATACAATTGTCGCTTAATACTGATGGAAAAATTAATTAAAAATAAATTACCAATTTTTTTCCAAAAATTAGATGAAATTAGTACTGAATGGCAATTATCTAATAA
The DNA here is from genome assembly GCA_948150685.1 of Rhaphigaster nebulosa. Taxonomy (NCBI): domain Eukaryota; kingdom Metazoa; phylum Arthropoda; class Insecta; order Hemiptera; family Pentatomidae; genus Rhaphigaster; species Rhaphigaster nebulosa. The sequence continues at coordinate 93,760,544 of OX411309.1, read as the reverse complement.
ACTAAAAAATATCGAAAGAATATGCCGAAATTATTTCAGTCATTTTAAATAAAATAGTTGTCCGGTTGGGTTACTATTGGAATGAAAAAAGTTACTATTAAAATGGAAAAAGATATATTTAAAATGTTCCAATTAATTGACTTGGAAATGCTTTATATACATTTTTTTATTTATGAATATATCAGGATCCAGTCCTACACCCTATTTCATAATAAAATACATATTTACAAGTACAAGTGAGCCTATGAGTTACTATGCCTATGAATTACACTGTGAAATGTTTAAATACGATAACATTTAAAACAGTTTTATTAAAAACAGTAAATAAAAAAATAATTGAATACAATTATTATTATCTAATGATGATAAGTAACCTGTATCCTCAATAAATGAACATTTCTTTTACCACTCGTACTTGTACTGCTGTACTTTATCATGAAATAGGGCTCTGGTATGAGAGAACACTCGTTAGACTGGCAGTTAGGTTCAAAGATTAAAATTCAACATATAAACATAATATTAATTGTTAATTATTATTCGCAACTATGGATGAAACTGAATAGTTTTCAATTGGCAAGAGCAATTAATTTTTCACGACTAAAAAAATTAGTTGTCTATAGCAACTAAAACTAATTTAATTGCTGAGAAATTAGTTCCCAAACAGCAACTATAACAATAACTAAGTTATTTGCATTTTAATTGCAACTAATTCAACAACTATTAGTTATTTAGTTACAAATTTAGTTAACTAATGCACAACTCTGGCTGTAGAACTTTGTATGTATACTACCCACTGGAGAGGGGAATGTATAATTTACAGAGAAATTCATGGATATTTTTTTTCTATTTAGATACTTTAAGAAAGTTTTTGAACAACATAACAGATTTGATAAATTAGTGAATGAAATTAGTGAAGGTAACAACAACAAGATAACAACAACTAGTCCCGAACCTGGCAGGCAAAAGTTGACAAATTAGTATCCAGCTAAAACATTTTGGAGATGAAATATATAATCTGGTAATTAAAAAATACTGATTAGCACTATCATCTTCAGACCATCGGATCCCCATTTTGCTACACTTAAAGTATTGAGAAAATGGTTTTTAGTTTACCATGAAAAACCTCCAACCTTCAATTATTTATTTAAGAACACCAAAAATTAGCCTAGTATTAATTATTCAATGATTGATTTGTAGGATGCACTCCACATTGAAAGATTTTTGTCAGATAATGCCAGATTGCACAGTTATTTGTAAGATTTTAAAAAGAAAAATAAACAAAAATACAGTAAAGTGAAATTGGCATATCAAAATATTTTTGGACTATTAGTACTAATTAGGGTGCCTAAATCAGCTATAATCCATTTTTTGTAAGTGTAAGACATGGTATTTTGAAGCTCTCCAAAAATTTTTAGTTTGAAATTAAGAAGTCTACTTTTTGCAAGATGGCTTTTGGGTAATACCTGGAACATAGCCTAAGAGCAATGTTGGAGAAAAGTAAGATACTAAAAAGGTAGTTTTTCTAAGACTATAATAAAAAAAAACTAAAATAAATAAAAACTTACGTGATAATAAACTATTGATGCTATTCGACAAAGGAGGTTGAACTTTTGGGTTTGAAGTCAAATGTGGGTATTTAAAAAGTATATCTTCATAACCTCCTTCTAGTACCAATGGAAGACATTTATACTGTGTACCTGGATCCCACTAATTATGAAAGGGTAAAAATATAATTAATTACATGATAGCAAAATTAAAAACAGGAATCATTTACAGAAATCTATGTATGATTTCTATTTTTTTAGGTTGGTCCAATACTTATCTCTGAATTTAAATTTATAGAAATTTTCATTTTTGGTTGGAGGGAAGGGAAAATTTGGTCGTGTCTTACGCAGTTGTCAATTTATCAGATTATATCTATGGTCTTATTTACCATTTAAAGAACTCCAGTGATCTTCTTTTTCAAAAATAATGTTTATTTTCTAAAACAGCAACAATGTCTTATCTTAGTAAAACATTTTAGAGCTATCTTTTAACTTCAAAGCCAATGAGTCTGGTTTTTATGAGTTTAAAAGAATCGGTTGTTTAAGTTGTAAGCATGTTATATTAGTACTTCTAAACTTACAATAAATGACAGTCTTACAATTTCTTTTTTTAAAGTTACTTAATTAATCTTTTCTAAGAATCTATTCCAATTAATTCTTTTTAAAAACATTATTACGAACTCAGTAGAATAGTAGCACAGAGGATCCTGTATAAGGAAAAAATTATGTTTTCAATTTTTTTTTGTTTAGTTATTAATAAGAGAAAATTGTTAATGTTTAATTGTTCTACAAGATAAAGAAGGCTTTCTGTTCATTTACAATTGAAATAATATTAATAGATTTATAGCTGAATCTCAAAAGATCAAATAAAATAATACAAGATTCTTTTCCATTAGCTGAACAATGAAACTTAAATGGTAGAATAAAGCTTTAAACTAAAATTTCAACTAAGCTTACTTCTGTCATGGCTTTTTTAAGGTGGTATAATTTCGCGTGACTTTTTAAATCAGCTTCAGAACTATTCCAATCAAAGATTATCAATTTATCAAATGTACCTCGTTTCTCCCACTGTGATTTGGCATTACCTTCAAGTTTCGAGTTCAGTATAGATGCTGATATTCTAAAATCCAAAATATTTTACAATAAAAATAGAATTATTCAATATTTTAGGAACTAAATGTAATGTTAATTAAAGTACATAAGATTATAAATTTAAAAAGAAAAATACAGTATTAAGTGCATGGCCTATTGAACTATTGTTTAAGATGGTTCATTTCAATTTGATTATTTTTAATCTATTTTATTTTTTAACAAATAAGTTAAAATTTTCAAAAATATCAATGACTTCTGATAAAAAAATAAAGCAGAGTATCATTCTAAAGTTTTTAATGAAGGTTTTAAAATTTACAACTTTGGTATTTTTTATAACCAAGAAGTAAGGAGGAGGAGAGATATAGCCAAGGAAGAAAAAACACAATAGGTGAAGTGAATAAAACTGAGCCTTCCTTCATCAAAAAACTGAGCAGGTGCTCTTGTTAGGTGTGAATAAAGAAAAGCTACAAAATGAAATACTTGCTAAGTGTCTGCAGCACGTGCTCCCCAAACATGGATTGATTATTGATTCCGAGTATTTGCCCACCTTTCTTATTGAATGTAACGTGAGAACGCTCAATATAATACAACTACTATAACAAACTATAATATAATACAAGATATCAAATTTTTAAAAAAATAATGGTTGCATGGCAAATTTGCTCTTCTTGCATAGAATGCCTCATTTGATATAATTTACTACTTTGCAGAGTTTATTACATGATAGATAACCTTAACTTTTAATCGCAGGCTCAGTTTTATTTGCTAATAGTACTTCTGTTTATTTCTTATCTTTAACTTTCTTTATTTTTACCTGATCTATTTAGTTTTATATTTCTTTACCTATCTGATTATTACTCTTACTTTTTATTTTTATTTTACCTTTATAATGTCATTCTATCTATCTATATACTTCTCGTCTTTGTTGTACCTAGTCTTTGTAGCCTGCAAGGTCTAAAAAGTGGGCCAAAACATTAGCATTCATTAAATAGTTTTATACTGATGATTAATTTTGACTGCCACTCTGACTATCTTCTAGATTAATTATAATGGTCAACTATTCATAACATAATCCTATACATAAAAGTAACAGCACTTTTCATACTTATAAACAAACAATTCTTATTTCATTTACAGAGGATAACAATGATTGATTGTGTTAAACATGTGCAGACCATTAAACAAGAATACTATCCAACTCAAGTAGAAAAAAACAATTTAAGAAAAAAAAAATTCTAAATTTTTTGTTTTTGCTGGTTAGAAGATGGCTTGGTAAAGAAATATTATGATGGGTATCTAATTATTTCCTAGAGATAAATAAGAAAAAAATAAAGGAATAAATACCCTGGAGATATGATCTCTTCTGGAATATTAATAATATTAGAACCATTCAAATGAGATTCTTTGAAATCTTGCAATGACCTTGTGTCAATTAGAAGGTACGATTCCTTATTCTTTCGGGTCGAGAGAAGATTGTATAATTCTTCTGAATAGGTGGATGTTTTATTGAACTTCCCTGAAAAAAAAAATGATTTTTTTAACTAAACAGCCATAAAAATTATTTTCAAACTTTAATCCTATCCACACTTTTCCAACGTTTTCATAATTTAACTAGCAATACCACAAGTGAAAATAATTATTATAAAATGAAATGGTCTTGAAAATTTTGGAAAAATGTTGGTGCACTAAGACTTTGAAGTTGATTTTCTTTTGCATCTACAATATTCACCAGAAATGTAATTGCATCATTTTCTAAAAAACTGAGTGCTTTATCAAGAGGTGTTCCAGAAAATCAGATTTTTTTTAAATTTCAGATTTTAATGAGAAAAGAATTCAAAATTCACTACACATTGGAAAAAGTTTTTAGGGACAAAAGAAGCATTTTATTTAGATTTATTAATAAATTGTGATTGCATTCTTGTTCATTCCATTACTGACACCATCAAATTTAAATTTATGTTATAATACAAACATATATAGGCTTGTGTATATCGTCGGCAAAAGTGTGAAACCAGGTATCAATTTCCATTAGGTTTAGAGTTATTTTATTTTTATATAAATTTTATGGGCAACTTAAAATTAATTGTTGATTTTTTCTACTCGATAGTATATCACTAACTAGTGCATACTATGTTTTTTTTTAAATTTACCTTAATATGAAATTTTTTTAATGTTTTTTGTCTCTCTTTGAAAGTTGGGTTTTGACAATTACATGGTTTTGCGGATGATATATTTTAAAAAATATACAATATGACAGATAAGTGACATAAAATAAGTTTTTCCTCGCCTGTTTTTCGACCTTGATCTTTAAATAGGCAACTTGTCTGGCATTATCTTGGGATGAGTAGTACAACTAATTTCTTATACGTGAGGAAGTAGTCGAATATTAAAATAGACAATTTTAGCATTTATTCTGATGTCCCTCTACTCGCTTACATAGTCCGTTCTGATTTAATAACAAGGCAGGATCTATCGGAGTCTGTATCAATGTTAAAACCGACTGTTTTTGTTATAAGAACCACTCCGAAGGACCTCTATCCTCGTCAAAAATAGTATTATTTGTAGAGCATTACAATATATGTATAAATTTTACCCTCCTCCCCTCTTACCCGACCCACCCTTCCTCACGACATTCATAATAGGCTTTCTGAGCCTTATTTTTCCGATTAGTGCCATCAGGGCACATCGGATCAAAAAAGTGCTCGATATGAATTTGTTATAAATTTCGTTTCCTATCAGAATCCGTAATAAAAAATTATCTCGATCCTTTAAGAAATTAGAAACTTAACAAAATGTGGGCAATTGCAAAAAAAGGTTCCACTAGGTTGGGTCAACAGCATACAACAACTGTTGAAGATAATCACAGATGTATCATTTTCAAAAATAGATAAGTTAATTAACAGGAAAAAATTCTATTCTATAAATGGACAAGTTCACATATCTAGTTTTCTTCAAACAGCTGAATTGTAATTGCCTAGTTGTAGTATTTAACCCATGACATAATTACCAAATAAATAGAAAGTAAATAGTTATTGTAAATAATTAAATTACAAATAAATAAAACATTATCATGATTAATAAAATGAAACACACTGTACCAGAATCATAAATTACCTGCTGCAATAGTATTATTCAAGTCTTTTAGAGATTTTTCTTGAGTAGGACTAATAGATTTTACTGGAATTATTTTATTATTCTTTTCTCTTAGATCTTTTTCTTTGTTTTCCTCATACCTATAAAAAAAATAAAAAGATCAGCTCAAACATAATTGAAGTATTGTGGGATAAAGTGATCTAAGTACCATTGCTAATGTAGTGCCAACAGATTTAATTCCAGAAATGACATCTATTCAGTTGAAAAACAGAAAAAGATGGAGCTGTCTGTTAATCAATATAAACCTATAAGAGCTAACTTCTACTATATAGTGCACCCACACAATAGATCTTGACTTTCCAACTCTGACTAGAATAGGTTGGGTATCTGTCCTTCCTGCTTAGTTGAAGTACATACTAATCCAATCAACAGGGGTTCGAAAAGAGTGATGTCATAAAAAAATCATATAAGTTTTTTCTGAATAGTTTTATATGTTTATTGGGGAGCTATATTCTTGATTTTCCCACATTGTTGATCTAGTCTGTGTTTTTCAGAAAACGCAAAAAAATTGAAATGCTTTACTTGTTTGCTAATATTTCAAAAAGTATTGACTGTACAACTAAGAAATATTAGATAAGAAAATTTCCAACAAATTTGATATCTACGCATTTTTTCATCAGTTGCATGGTTTAGGGGCTGAAGCGCATTGAAATATTGGGATCATCCAACAAGTGCCTAAAAGGTGATTGCATCTTTGGTTGTTTGTTTATAAGCTGTCATAATTCAAGGTGAGTCTGTCTGCATTCAGATGATAAAAGCTGCTGATCGTCATATCGTCGGTCAGGATGTTCACCTATAAAAGATCTATTTAAAATGTACACTGGATATTGTTTATAACAATCCTGAAAGGGCTTGTCGGTTTTTCCTATAATAGCTGGTGATTGTTATAACCAATTCCAACTATGGTAGAGGGAATATTTCAAATGTGTAGAAAACAAATTGCAAAAAAAAGGAATTTACTTTAATTTTATTGAAAGTATGAAATTTATATACCCATGTTGATCACCCTGCATGAAAAGGGCACAACTCAAAAAATGTGTTTTTGTTAAAATAACCATTAGATAAAGATTATGAAGTACATAAAAGCCCCCTAGATGTTCCTCTAACACAAGTTACTGGTATAATAACCTATAATCACCGATTGTGTCTATTGGTTTGTCTGATATTTGAGGGCAGGCTCCTCTTTGGCCTATACACTGATAAACTGATTGTGCTCACAGCTAATAACTAATTAATTTTTTTTTAAATAATTTTTTCAGTCAATTTCCTTAAGCTGCTGAGTAATGTATTGAACGAAAACTACTATGAAGTGACAAATTTTTCTCAGATTTGGAAAGAGTTATTACTTTGACGTTTTCCATGGTTCAGGAAAATGAACAAACATTAATACATGATTAATTATTATGGTTAAATGAATTAGTGATTTTTTGATAACTGCTTTAAAAAAATATTATCTATTCCATCAGCACATGGAGATTTTTAGTTGATTAATTTAGTCAAAGTATTTTTTAGTTCAAGGGGAGATACAAGTTTACAGTCATCTAATTTCTTACTAAAAGGAATCATGTAATTTTTTGTTTGTCTAAGAAAGTTACGAGTAAAAGATGGTATGCCAAGGTCTAAATTCATTTTATGCACATTTTCAAAATATTCAACGAAGAAATTAGTTTTGTCACTGAAAGCATAACTGGATGTTGAGTTCATGATTCTTAGTTGCTGAGTAACCAACAATCTAATTAGTGTAGGAATATTTATAGTCCAATTTCGAAAGTGATGAGCTAATTTGAATAGCTTAATATTATTAGGAGAGAGAGTAAACAATAAATAAAACAATAAAATAAACAATTAATCCACCCAATATTTTAAAATAGCTTTGTAAATAATAATAATACTAAGTTTATCAAAAATTTTCTTTATCAAGGGGTAACTATGTTTCTAATAAGCTTTTTTAATTTTGTTCCTAACTTTTAATAACCAAGAGAGAAAAGGAGGAACTGGTATTTTATCAGCAATCGGTGTGAGAATTGATTGGTTAGCAGCAGAAATGATAATATTTTCCAGAATATGATTCAGCACCACAAAAAGCATATCGAACCGTTCAGAAATACACTTCTATGAATTTTTTTTTTTTCTCTGAAAATACCTTATTGACTGGACTTATGAGGGTTATATAGGGAACTACTGACTGATTTGACCGTGATTTCTTATAACACAAATAAGGTTATATTATTTGTTATTATTATTTCAGTATTATATAACAGATATAATTATAATTAAGATATTCTGGCAAATAAACGTGAAAACCAGACAAACTGTTGGTTTCATAAACAGAAACTTACTGACAGTAAAATAATCATTATAGTCTGCAATAGATATCACCATTTACAAGAATTGCAACTATTGGCACATTCCTTACAGCTATAATTTAATAATAGAAATTATCACATTAAATGATAATGATAGGTGACTGATGAAATCTAAAATTTTAATCTGTAATAATATGAAGTAATTATGATCATCCCAGTAAACATTTAGATATATTGATTGACAGTAAACCTGCAAAACCTAATAAGTCCCATTTTTATTAAAATAAAGTTTTGGCATATCTATAACAAAACAAAAGGTTCTGAATAGCGTAGAGTGCATAATTTTTGTTATCAGCAATATCACTGGTCTATTACAAATTACAATAACCTGTAACTTAATAAGGATTCAGTAGGAATGCAGTTATAATTAACCTTTTATAAGGTTTTGCAGGTATACTGCTAATATACACAAATCATGTTTAAACTTTAGAACATGAATAGACAGAAATAGAAGTGACAAACAACTTCATTATTTTATAACCGAACTACAATAGTTCAAAAGAAAATCTAAGAATGTACTCACCTCTTTTTTAAGATGTTATGTAGCAATTCATACTTCTTCATATTGGACTGTGCACAAGAAAAATCAGAACGGTATTGTATTGAAACTTTTGTATATTCTGGATATTTACAAGCCATTTTCAAAATCATTAAATATCTGTGCAAGAACATAAATTCTCGTTCCTGATCTTTTTCAAGGCTTGCTTTCCTTGCAGAGTCATGCAATTTGTTCATTTTCTCCAAACATCTAAGAAAGTAACAATTAATATTCAAAAGTATAAGCAATACCATCCTATAAATCAAATTATAGAATTCAGAAGAAATTATAAAACTCTTCTTACGCAGGAAGAGATAAGTCGGGGATTTTAACTTCAGATATTTTTAGCAATGTATTTAATGAATCGGCAATATGTAGTGGCTGGACCATTTTAGATGTCATTAATATAACGAAGTCAAAATTTATATTTTTAGTTGAAAATCTAGTCATTGACACCACTCAAATGCTGCAGTATAGCCATACTGGATATTTCAGAATTTTCGTAAAATCCTTTATTGTTATATATTAAAACTAAACCACAAAAAAATAGATAAAACAACAAATTCCAATACTCAGTAACAGGTTTAATGTTTATCCCCAAAACAGCTGTTTGTGACAAATTAAATGATATTATCGATTCAGACCAGAGAGGGCGCATTTATGCCAAATTACTACACTTTTGTAAGGACTACCATAATTCATAATGTTAAACATTTTTTGTTTTAAAAATCAGGTGAAATCTTAATTTTTTTTCTGATTATTTACAAGAAATATCAAAATCACCTATCTTGTAAATTTTATCTAATATGAAAGAAGAAAATTGAGTGAAGTCAAGGTTTTACTATAAATTTGAGAGTTACGTACATACTGATGATATTTCTCAACCCAATTCTACTTTTAATTCCATGTTTCTTATCAAATTTATACCTGATACAATTCCAAAACTTTAGACGATAACAAGTTAGTCAGGGCTGTCAGATTTTGACGATATACCGGGATACAATGTGGCATTCCCAAGTAGAATTTTAACATAATTATTTTTGATAATATAACAGTCCATTACGCTGTACGTTGAACTTTGTGTGACAGTGAGGAATTTAATCCATAAAATTCCTTAGCCAGCCACGTTGCCATTTTCTTCCTATAACTCTTGGCCATAGACCTAAGGTTAATAAGATCATATAGATGGGAGAAAAAGGGGTACTTGGCCGTTTTTCGAGGATCAAACCGGACTCGCTACCTTTAAGTTCTTATATCTTAAAAAGTATTGGCACCAACTGTCATCATTAAAAAAAAAAAAATCGTAGACATAATCACACGTCTTTCAGCAAAAAGAAACAAACACATTTTTAGAGGAATCAACTTTTTCGAATTTGTTTTATGATTGTTAAGAAGTATGTTTTCAGGTACCTTTTTCTTTTGAATAACAAGCCCGATTTACATGTTTGTTTTTTTTATTCCGACTAAATTCCTCTTAAATCGTATTCCAAAAACTTAATAATAGTTCCCTTTTATAAAAAATAAAAGATTCTGAAATTCACTGTGAATATTTTTATATTTTCAGCCGATCATTTTGCTAATATTTGTTTGTAAATTGTCAAAATGTTTTACGCTGCGATTCTACATAAAATCATTCAAAACAAATTAAAAAAAGTGTAAGCCGATAAGACTAACAGTTTCGGAGAAACAAGTATCGAACGACAAAAAAACGTTAATTTATAGGAGAAATATGGGTAGGAGAAGGAGCTAGTTATGCGACCGGTTCTCTTTTATGAATACAATTAGTTAACAAACCAATTTTTTAACCAAAAATTTTTACTCTTTCGTTTGAATAATAAGATATTTCCCAAAATATTTCAGTAATAATAAATTTATAATGACTGAACTAATGAGTCACATTATTTAACATGCGAAACAACACAGTTATTTACAAAGCCTTACTTATGAGTAAATAATATATGAACTTATGAGTTTATGAACTTAAAGAAAATATTTGAGTCACATCCAATGGCCTGAAAATTATTGGATTGGTCTCAATATTTTCAGAAAATATTCTAGTTTCAGATTTTTTTTTTTTTAAACTGCATTTTTTGACCTCGTCAAAAACAGTATAATAATAAATAGTATAATAATTCATAATTCTAACACTAATTATTATATATATATATATATATATATATATATATATATATATATATATATATATAATAATAGCTCTATCAAATTAACTACAATCATCAATATTTATTTCTTGACAATTGTATATTTATTTTATAAAAATCACAAAAAAATATTTTGGTCAAACTGACTTGAATTTGAATATAGTTGTCAATGAATTAACAAACATCAGATTGCATCATACAATTACTACAATCTTGCATAAATATGGCTGATTACAGCAAAGTGTTAGAATATATAAAGGCTAGTGAAGCTAGAGTTTCAACTATTTCTAAGAGCACTAAAGAAGGTAATTTCGATAATTTTTTATTAGTATTATTTTTTGTGACGTTTTATAATATTTTATTGGTTTTGTAGTTGAAACAGAAATCAAAACATTAGATGGAGAAATTGAAATAATGAGGGCTAAAGAAAAACAATTAAAAGATGAACTCTCTTACAAACGTAAAATTGTAGATGAGAAAGAATGGGAATTCCAGAATCTTAAGAAGATTCATGAAATTTGGGCAAATATGCTGGAAGAAAAAAGGAATAATTTAGACATAATAGAAAATGAACTTGTAATGTTTGAATTAAAATATTTTAAGTTTTAAATGATCCGATATCCTGACTAAAATTTGTATTCCAGAGATGCATGCAACAAAACGTTTGGGATACACGAATTTCATTTTATGACAAAACGCTAGATTTTTTAAATAAAAATGACTTTTTGTTGAATAACGATGGATTTGAAAATATAATAAAAAAAAAACAAGGTGAATAATTTTCAGTACTATATATATCGCAAACGCAAGAGATGGGCGAAATTACTCTTGAGTAACGAGTACCGAGGGTTTTATTCGAATACTCTCACGGGATTAAACACGATTAGGGATGGATGGGGTAGATCAGTCTTCGCTACCCCTTCCATCCCTAGTCGTATATAATCGCGGCTAGTGAGAGGCTAGTGAGTATTCGAGTAAGATACTCTGTACTCGTTATACAGAGTACTTTTTGCCCATCTCTAGCACACGTCCTAGAATAATGGTACAACTCAAAAAAATCGAAATTCGAATTAGCAACCTTATTCAATTGAGGAATTAGCCCGATTTTTACTTGAAATATTACGATAACTCAAGTTGACGCCCAACCAACCAGATATTACGAATGTGGAATGTGTTTTAATTAGGAGGTATTCAAAAATATTAAATAATAATAGCAAAAAATTAGCAATTAGCAAATAGCAAAAATATTAAATATGATTTTCCAACAATTTCAATTTTTTGAGTTGTTCCTTAATTTTACGACGCTTGAGATTTCTCATTTTCCATTATAGATATGTCTTTGAACTACACAGCAATTTCATTTTCAGAAAAAAATAAGTTAAGTGAATGGGTCAAAACCTTGGAAATCAATCTTAATGCGATCGAAAACATTCATACAGAAATCAAAGGACGATATGACTTATTAAATCATTTAGAAAAAGAACGAGAGATTTTATTAGAATATGAGCAAAGTCTAGATAACAAAAGGTAAAAATAATATTGTAAACACATCAATCAAAAAGATAACATTTATGAATGTAATAAATACAATAAATGCATACTTCCATTATTTATGTATGTTTAACCGATCACTAAATCTGAAAGCCAGTACTGAGGGTTGATATCAAATAAAGTTAATTAATGTCAGATAGGAAAGGTTTGTAATAATTCAGAGAGAGACCGAAACAATTGGCTCGTTTTGCACCTTGCTTAATCATAGAATGATTTGCAAACTTGTTGTCTGTTGACTGTTATAGCAACTATCTCGCATTATTTTGTCTGTTCTCTTATTCACTACAATGGTCGCTATATCAGGAACCTCGGGTGCATTTCGAATTATAGAGGTTTTCAAAAAGCGATATTGTAAATAATCGGAGATTTAAATAGAAAAAAAACTGCAAATTTTTACACGATGGTTTATTATTTCCAGAATAAAAAATTGTTTTGGAATTATTATACCGAGTATAAAAAACTGAAAAATTATTTTGATTGAATATATATAAATACCGTAAGCTGGAGTAACACTAGGACTGACGGAGTAACTTTAGGACAGTCGGGATTTAAAATATAAATATTTATGCGCGCTTGTTATCGCCTTCCGCTTAGTTTCCTATCTTAGTTTGTCTGTAACATTACTAGAGCACACTAAAGACTAACTAAAAGTTAGTAAATTGGGTATCATTTAGGAATTGACAAAACGTTTGTAAAACTTCCATTGCTCAGTTATTATCAGGGAATATATCAAGTAGTTAACCCTTTATTAATGTTATCATAATTACGTTAGCATTTGATCCATTCCTATATTTAAACGTTTCGAATGCTGAACTCAAAAAATATGAATTTATCGATATACTGAGGTAACATTAGGAGATCATTTTAAGATAGCTTAAACACATTTTACGGCGAAACAGTTGTTCTGAGAAAAAATTTTAGAGGGTAAAGTTTTCTTCTAGAATAAGTCCTTTATTTTCAACTTTGACGCTACCTACCCTACCTACCCTACCTACCCTACCTACCCTACCCTACGCTACCTATCCTGGCGTACGATCAAACTGTGAGGTTTGCAGATGACTCCTTTATGCACATCATTTTAAAGGATAATAAAAGTTAAAACGAATGGTGCATACAGAATTTTGATTACTTTCAATTAAACAATTTGCATTTATTAGATAAAATACTGTTCTTACCGGTTGGATAATATTTTTATTAAAAACAGGGTACAAAAATACATCGGAATCATGTTCTTGTAACAGACATCAGTTTGAACCCGCGTCCGGTGCGTACGCGGCGTCAAACTGTCAAATAATGGCTATATTCTGAAAGACTATGTTACGCTCTGCTATTTTAACTTCTCCCATTTTTCTGTCAGACCAACCGTTTTCCTGCAAAATGAGAAATCATGTCTATCATAATGTAATCCCGAGTCATAAAATCATAAAACCGGTGGGTCATAAAATTATTCAGGGACAAAATAAGAATAGGGGGTTAATCATAATGAGTGACCTGAATGCAAGAACCGAAAACAACTTTAGCCGAGGCCATCGGGTGATGAGGAAGCATGTTGGTTAAGAAACAAAGAATACTAATGGGCAACGACTGATTGACTCTTGTGTTGACTTTGACCTACTGATTGGTAACTCCCCAGTTCCTCACAAAATAGTCCACAAGATTATGTTTAGAACTCCAGAAACAAATACCAACAGTATTATTGACTATTTCCTGCTCAGTAAATATGTCAAAGCTTTTCACAGATGGCAAGGTTGTAAGAAGAGCAGAAATCAGTTCAGACCACATAATGATTAATGCGGAAATTATTAAGCATCGGAAAACACCCGGCGAAAAAATTGATTTTGCACAGTTCTATGATCCAAAAATACGATAAAGATATGCGATAGAACTTGAAACAAATCTGCGGAAAATTAACCTTAATGCACCATTGGATGAAATCTGGATTGATATCAGAGATAACATTCTACAGGCTGGAACAGCGGTATGTGGCATAAAGAGAAAAATACTGAAAGAGGTGAATGCTGCTGTATTTATTTTCGTATTTTCTATAGGCTTTGCAAATGTAATATTTTCTTTTCAAAATCTTCTCGAACATATGTAGGAAATGACTAGAATGTCATTATAACATAATTCAAAAATGTCCGAGTAAGAATTTAAATGAAAAAAAATATATATATAAAAACTTATTGAGTTGACAAAAGGTTCAAACGGTGAACTTATGGGATAATTCAGGTTGGACAATAAAATTTGCAGCAACCAATACATCTACTATCAGATGTTATATTAGTTGCCTAACATCCAAAAACTTGTAGCGGACAGTTAGGCTAATTACTGACAACCGTCTCTTCTCTTCTGCAGCTAGCTTTCAAGCCCTCTATTAGACAGCGCTAGGGTATAACCACACAGTCGCTTGTCTTATAAATGACGACTATATTTGGTTTAATAATATTGTTATTTTTTGTATTATATATTTTCTTGTAAATATGTACATATATTATATTTTTTATAGTAGAGAGGTGTACTGATTTAAACCAAAAATAATAATTAATTGTGGCATTACTAAATGTTCATGTTGACATAGTGGTATAAATAGGCCAGGATTTTACCGACCAAATCTATTTCTCTTTCAGTCTTCTGAGCTGGATCCACCAGTAGATCAGTAAATCTGCCTCCTATCATTTAGTTCTCCTTATCATCTTCCCTATTCTGATATTTCCTCTTTTCAGATCCGAGGGCAAACACCCCTTGGCTGATTTACCTACCTCCACAAAGACTCCTACGTTTGTGGCTTCCTATTTACAGTTCTCGGGCTTTACCTCTTCCCTCCACTAAGTCTGGAAGCAAAGGTAGCAAAGGCTACCTTCCAGCGATGTTCTAAGGCGAATACCGTTAGCTTCACTAATCGTAAGTAACGTAGGTTGGCCTTTGCAACTTCGATCAAAATCTTAAACATCTCCTACATCCATCCAGCTACTCTTAATCCAATCTGAATACGCATTATCCAAGGCCTTCTGATATAACCTAACACCCGAACCTCGACAGATTTTTAAAGTTTGAGCCAAGGCCGTCGCTTGGGTTACAGGCACCCGGAGCGAGATTTTGCTAGGCGCTTCCCTAAAAATCGGAAAATAGACTATTTTCAAATGTTCGCGAGTTTTATATCTTTGTCCTTCCGCCAACGGTCGATAAATTTCGAATTTCTAGCCGGATTATTGTAATTTTAATTATTAAGAAATAATATTTCATTGGCTTTAATATTTGTTCCCAATCTTTGGCGTACCACTAATTGTGCCCAAAATGGCCCTGGTATGAGCAAAATATACGAAATTAATCATGAAACCATAAGATTCGGAATATCAATCCTTTAAGCTATTATAATCCTATAATTCTATTTGGAGCGAAAAGTAAAATACAATTTCCCAATGGTATTTAACAGCCGAAATTTAATGATTTATTTACAATGGCTACCAAAATTCGCGGTGAAGCCAACGGTTTTTCGCTATTATGCATTATGCATATGAAACACTATGGCATGAAATGGCAACACTATGGTGACGACTCAACTTTTCCCCTTAGGGGCCGATTCGGATGGGGAGTAGGGGGCCCAGTCACCACCTAGTGGAAACCACTATACTGCTAAAAAAACTACTAGTCATCGCCAATGTCTTGGACTTCAATATAGTGATCTGGAATGTCCTAAGTTTTAAGACCAGGAGCTTTAAAAGCGTTCCTTTCGCAACTCGATCAATACAGAAGTAACTTGACCATGCAGGAAGTGCGATGGACAGGATCCGGGATACTCTAGAAGCTCAATCATACTATCTACTACAGTGGGCAGGAAAGGCATCATGTGTATGGCACTGGTTTCGTTGTAAACAGATGTTTCTGCCAGCTTATCTTAGACTTGAAACCCATTAGCCCGAGAATTTGTATAATTAGAATTCCTGGCAATTCCAAAATTACTCAGTGCCCATGTCCCAATTGTAGCCGCAGTGGAAACCGGCAAGAACAAATTCTACGATTTACTCTTCACCAATATCCTAATCATGATAAAAAGATTGTTGCTGGCGACATGAATACCAAAGTCAGACGCGAACAGTATTACTATCCTACAGTTGGTCGACATAGCCTTCATGTTTCCAATGATAATGGATATCGGCTTATTAACGTAGCAGAGGCATGTGATCTGACAGTTGAAAGAACACTATTCCCCCATCGAAATATCTATAAGGGAACTTGGAGGTCACCGGATGGAGAAACCACTACCTAAATTGACCACATTCTCATATCATCGCGTAACAAGACGAACCTCATAGATGTCCGAGTGTACAGAGGAGCAAATGTGGACTCGGACCACTATCTCCTGAGAGCTCATCTGAGGGATAGAAATATCTCTTGGTAAAAGACAGCCAACATGCCGAACTAAGAAATTCAATGTCTCGAAGCTAAAAGATGAGGACACACGGAGGAGATACGAGGAACGTGTAGATGAATGCCTCAGGTTGCTGGAGGTTCATCCAGACTGCAACATTGAAAGAAATCGAAGATGCAATTTCGGGTGCCGCTGAGGAAGTTCTTGGCTTGCAGGAGAGAGAGCCACACAACCCATGGTATGACGAAGAATGTGCTGACGCCAATAAAGCGAAAAAAGAGAGTTATAATTTAATACTTCAGCGACGTACACGAGCAAGCACAGAGGAGTACAGAAACCGAAGACTCTTCGAAAAGAGGCTACTTCAAAGGAAGAAAAGGTAGTGGAGGAACAAACAGCTGCAAGATGCACAGACCTTGAAGATCAAGAACGAGATCAGAAAATTCTACCAGAAGATAAATACTGAAAGAAAGTCTTTCAAGCCCAGATTAAATGCATATAGGGCAGAGGATGGATCTCTGTTGAATGAAGAGGGTAGGATTTTGAGTAGATGGCACCAATACTTCCGAGATCTTCTTAGTGATGATAATCCAACTGAAGAACCCCCATCTCCTCTAGATCAAATTGATGATTTACATCCACCCGACGAGGAAGAAATTGTAATAGCCGTATCCAGACCTAAACAAAATAAGGCACAAGGCAATGATTGCCTTGCAGCGGAGCTCTTCAAGCATGGCGGAATGGAACTGACCCTTTTCTCGCTTAAGGGTGTTCATCAGGGAGATGCACTAGCCTGTCTTCTTTTTAACATCGGTCTTGAAAAAGCCATCAGGAGTTCTCAAATTCAACTGGGTAGTACAATATTTAATAAAACCGTACAGTTGTTCGGATACGCCGACGATATCTATATCATGGGAAGATCATTTGTCAAGTAGATCTGGAAAACGACGTCTCCAGGGAAATTAGGTCTCGTATTAACAAGTCCAGCAGATGCTTGTATGGTCTACGTTATAATTTACCTGCTTCCGAGGGCAACGAAGATACAGCTGTATAAAACCTTAGTCCGCCCAGTCCTGAGCTACGGTTCTGAGACGTAGACGCTGAGCAAGTCGGATGAGTCCGCTTTACTAATTCATGAGAGAAAAATCCTCCACTCCATCTACGGTGGAATCATGCAGGGACAAGAATGGCGTCGAAGAACCAATCGAGAACTATATTCTTCAAGGAACCAGATATAGCAAGATTTATTCGACTTGAAAGATTTAGGTGGGCTGGACATCTGGCGAGGATGGATGAAAATACCATCCCAAAGAGGATTCTTCAGGGAGAAATTCATGGGCCCAGGCGTAAAGGAAGACCTAAACTGCGTTGGTGAGATGGTATCGCACACGATGCCCGGACATTGCTCGGAGTGCATAATTGGATGGTAGCTGCTGAGGACCGGGATACATGGCGTAATTCAGGAGGCCTTGACTCAGCAATGAGTTGTTGCGCCGCTTGTAGATAGATAGACATTTGCAATGACATAGGAGTCTTTCATACCAAATTTAAAAATAATACTTTTATATTTAAATAGTTATATTTTTTTACTAAAATCTGTGTAGAGCTGCAAATAAAGTAAAACTTTTGGTTCTGTAATTATAAACAAAATCTAATCAGCTCTTCCCATAAAGGAAAGAAACTTAAATACAGACAGTATTATAAAAATGTTACAAACGGTTAGTACGGACCTTGAAACGTGCTTATCCACGAAAATCTCAATTTTTTATTTTAGAACGATTCCTATTCCTCCCTTCTAAGAATACGGAAGGTAAAAAACAGTTTCAGGAAATTACTACTTCCGGCTAATCAATTTTAACCATGGATGTTTAAACATCTACCCTTTCAGCGGTATGGGTGCAGGATTCCTGAATCAGTGGATGAGCGGTCAATGCGATGCAGTTCCAGGATTCTCTTACCCCTCCATCGATCGATTGGTATAGGTGTTTAAACCACCATGATAATCTTTTCTGTCTCCATCACTGATTTCAATAATTGAGTCTTTAAAACCTTAATAATAACTGGGAAAAAAAAAACTTCTCGCGTTTCTGCAGCCTTCCCAATATCAGATTTAGGATCGAGGTTGATGTACTAACGATTCCCAAGCCTCCATGAGGTATTTGGCTAGGAAACAGCCATCAGTAGATATAGCCATGGCCTTACAAACGTCGCTACAATGGATTAAGACAACACTTGAGAAGCCACTTAGTGACACAACGTAGTCAAATCATCCTGTACAAAACGCTTATCCGACCGATTTTAACCTATGGATCCGAGAGCTGGACAGCTAAAGCGGTAAAGTAGGAACTATTGATACTAAAATGCAAGATTCTAAGAAAACTCTAAGAGAACCCAGTACTTGTAAATGGAGAATGGCGGCGCAGAAAAAAATCAAGAGGTCTACGATAGATTTAACGAGCCCGATGTTGTCAAGTTCATAAAAGACTAAGATGGCTAGTAGGTTGTAGTACCAGATTAGATAGATCCTTGCATCAACTTTAATCTTCTTGATAGCTTGAAATGATAAGACTCTTATGGTTCAGTTCCAAGCTCTTCTATGGCTTTCACAATTCTTATGAGAGCTGAATTCATTCCTGCTCTGAAAGCTGCCTGGATCCAGACCTCTCCTCCCAGATTTAACATAAACTCTTCATCCCCAATACCTTGTTAGATGTTAAGTTGCATTTAACTCTATTTAAGATATTCAAATACCAAGGTAATAGACGTAGAAAATGTAATATTTCCTATACAAGTGATTATTATAATTTTTAATACATTGCCTTGCATCCTCCTAGGTTACAGAGTAAAATAGATTGCTGTAACAGTGAGCTAGAATGTATAGAACTTGAGCTGTCTAAATACAATAATAGAGCAGCAATGACCAATCATGAAGTAGTAACCAAAAATTCGCAACAGCACAGAGGTAAAAACCTATATTAATCTTTATCAATTAAAAAAAGTTTAGTTAGTTTTAATGTTTCAAATTTCAATGTTTGGTAAATGAAATAATGAATGAATCTATCACATTGTGATTGTGAACGCAGTTGAGGTATAGCAAATTAGTTGAAACCAAAACAAACAGGATTTAGATATGAAGTAACACTTTTTACCCGACTAAGGCGAAGCAACAAGCAGGGTAATGTGTTTAGCTTGACAATTAGTAGGTATCTAACGGTTTTTCGAGCGAATAGATCAACAAATTTTCAAGTTTAATGGCTCAAACTATTCGTTGTCTTCCTGTGAATCTTTTGAGCTCAAAATATATTATATTATAGAAATATATTAAATCTGTCCGTCTGAGGGTATCGAATGATTTTTTGAGCGAACTATACGACCAATTTTTAAGTTTGATAGCTAAAATTATCCGGTGAATTCCCATGAATGTTATGAAACTTTGACCGCTCAAAATACTGAAAAAATATTTCATTATATTATTAGTATTTTCGGATTTTTTGTTAATATTTCTTCTTATGTCATTTGTAAGTGCATGATCACATGGTAATAAATTATAAATAGCCAATACTTGAAAAACTAAAAACGTTAAAATAAAATTTAATTTAAGAAAAATAATAACCCCGACTAAGGATTTAATTTTGTATACCTTAAAACTCTATACAAAGCTGCATACAGAGATGCAAAGCTACTTAAGCGCATTAGTGGGTTGCTAATGAAATTGGAGCAAATGAATATTGAACCTCAGTGTAGTAGTCGGGTGCCTTCCACTACACGTTACGACCCCTTGCTATTACATTCCGTCCCATTCATCTGTACATGTGAAAATACAGAGATTAAATTAATGTATTGAGTAAAGAAAAGCCTTCATTTTCGTTTGGGAGTGAAAGACACCCGACTACAACACCAACTTTCAATATTCATGGGCGTCAACTTCATTAGCAACCCACTAATGCGCATAAGTAGATATGCTAGTCGGAGTACATCTTAGACGGAGTACACTTCGTCCCTTAGGACGAATAGGGTTGTAAGATATAAAAGTTAATTCCGTAGTCGGCTCTTTTATTTTATTTGAAATTAATTTTTTTTCTATTAAGTTGGCACATATTTTAAAAGGTAAAATAGAAATTAACGGCTATTACCAATTTAAAAACTATTTTATTTTTGGCTGAATATACACCGGATAATTGAACAGAACTACACTATGTGGCCAACTATATATATATATACTCGTTATAATCCAAGCAATGAATTTCCGCGACCTTTGGGGATTCCTAAAAGTGGCTTCATTTAATCAGCTTTCCAACGATATAACTAACTTTGCAAAGCTACTTTTCGAAGAGATATTGAGGTTGGGAGATGAAAAAAACGTTAGATACCTATAACAATCGAGTACCTCGTCCTTTTTTTGTTCTGGTTTTGTTATCTTGTACCTTGGTTTTCGTTTTGAATGTTTTTATAAATGAGGAAGGTTGTTATCAAGATGCGATAATTTGAATATGAAGTGGAATCAAATACTTCAACGGCTGTGCGCAAAACATATATGTAATTTCAATTACAATTACTTACCAATTACTGTAATTTGGAATTGCAAAAATAAAATTACAATTACAAGTAATTATTATTATTAATTATTTATACAAATAATTGTAATTGTAATTACTTGATGAATAACTGTAATTGTAATTGTGGTCCAGAATTACAATTACTAGTTGAGCCAAAGTAATTGAAATTACCAATTATAATCTTACGTTATTGTAATTTTATTTCTGCAATCCAAATAATTATAATTTATTAGGGCAACAACATATCTAATTACAGTGGAGCTGAGTGATAAGAAGCAATGGTTTTTCTACCTGACATATTAGAGAACAGTATTAAAGCCGTTTTGCTTCGAATCGGAAAAGAATAGTTTTGCTGAATAAGTTTCTCATAACTACACAGAAATTATCTTTTCACTATTCGGACGCAGGATGTGTTGATATGGTGCATGCACATGAAGCAGCTAGCTTGCGGCAATGCAGTTTTAGCAGTTCAAGTGAATGAAGAACTTTTTTCCGAATCAACATGTACCAGATAGACGAACAATACACCATACATATGAAACTATGAGAGTGGCTGGGACAACGCTTCTGAAGTTGTCCCGGGCAATGAAGTGAGGTAAGCCGATATTTTTCCCAGTATAGAATGAGCTTCTGCAGGTGTTTGCTGGACCCTACGAGGATGGAAGAGTAATGGGGATGACAAACTTACCCAAATGCATTATGTAAATTGAGCCCGCGGAGAGGATTAGCTTAGAGTGAGCGACCACGCCGTCAACATACTTTCCTACATTTGAGAAAAGTTAAAACAGGAATGTATTACTATTTCTTCTCTCTGATATTATGATATAATTATATACTAATTTGTCACCCTGATAATTTCTTTTAACTATTTCGTCACTTTGATATTACGATGGAATTTATTACTATTTCGACCCTCGGGTATTTTCGTCATTCTGATATTTTATTAACTAGTGGGTCACTCCAACATTATGACGGAATTTATTACTATTTTGTTATTCTAATAATTTACTAACTATTTTATCACTCTAATATTATGGTGGAATTTTCTAAGACTTCATCACTCTAATATTTTATTAACTATTTCGACACTCTGATAATTTATTAACTATTTTATCGCTCTAATATTATGGTGGATTTTACTAATTTTACGCCACTCTGATGTTTTATTAAAACACGGTGTTAACCTTAATTTAATTTGGATGTAACCCTTTCTGGTGGAATATTATTAATTACAATTTTTATCCTACTAAATTAAGATTTTTTAAGCCATAAGTCGTAACATACATTATGGTTATGATTCAGGATTCTTTGTGGGTATAAAGATAAATGATCTTGTCTATCAATCCTTAATAAGATGATAATAAGAAGTACTCCAAATAGGTATTATTGGGCGGTCGCCCGATTAAGGTTAACCACCACCACTCGACCTCAGTTACTTTCCGATGTGTCATCTCCATTCGAGGCCTATGATTAGATTGATCACAGAAGAAGAGTCCGTCTTCCCATTGGTAAGATTACTAACAGAAAAAGCCAAGACAGTAACTTGAGTGTTAAAATTTGAGGGTAATTATATTCAATATGAGAATTGGTTACTTCTCTATAAGTTTATGGGGGATTGGATTTTTTTTTTGTATAAACGATTTGTCTGTCTGTATGTGAAAGTCAAAATTTTAAGTTTGAAATATTTTTAATTTTTTTTTTTTTTATATTAGAATCCAGGAGAATCAGAGTTGGGCGAAAATTATCCGATTGATGACTTTTAAGTCACATAAAATAATCATGACTAATGATTAATTTTTTATTCATAGTGATTATCGTTATTAATGATTAATATTTTAATTGACGTCGTCGAAAACGACTAAAAAATTATAATAAAACTTTTATTTTGATGCAATAAAGTCTCTTAATTGATTTCGTTGTTTTATTTATTGATGCTTTATTTTTCTGTTCTTCTGTGACTTTAAATTTGCTATTTATACATAATTATTTCTTCTTAGAGCCCCTATCTACCACCATGAGGGTTAGGGTTCCCTTACTGAGCCTAGACCAAAGATCTCTTTCTCCTGTCCATTCCTCTAGTTACAAAGACTTATTTTATGCCTTCCTCCCATCTTCTTCTTGGCCTCTTCTTAGTCTACGACCATCTACCTGTGTCTCATAGGCTGTTCTGGCCATCCTTCTTCTATCCATTCTGCTGACATGTCCATACCAACAGTGTTGATTCCCCTCAATCACTGTTTTTACTTTGATGAATGTCCTTATTCGGTGGCGCCTTGTTTTACCCTGAATTCTCCGGAGAAATCTTGTCTCGGAACTCTGCAGTAGACTCCTGTGCTTTGTCGTAATGGTCCAAGATTTGCTGGAATATATCAATATCAGAATAAATATATTTTGTAGATAGCCAGCCACCTTTGTTCCCCTTGACACCTCTCTCCTGTTTATGAAGCCCCTTTTGACAGCATTGAAAAACTTTCCAGCCGACAGTATTCTTTCCTTAATTTTCGTATCTATAAGACCATTTTCCGTTAGGTGTGCTCCTTGATATTTAAAGCTATCCACCTGTTCTATTATTTTTCCATTTATATGGACTATACGAAAATTATGATACCGGAGCTTTCCAATCCTCATTACTTTAGTTTTTTCTTCGTTTATCTGCATGTTTATTTTTTCCAGCTCCTCTTTTAGGATCAATATGCTATACTGAAGGCCCCTGTCTTCCTTCCCAAAAATCACCAGATTGTCTCAGATTTCGGTTTGCAAGGTGAAATTCCTTCACTTTAGGTTGGGCTTTTTTTAGAGCTAAGTTCAGAAGAACAATAAACAGGAGAGTGCTGAGACAACAACCTTGATGCCAGTGATTGTTTCGAATTCTGTAGAGATGCAGTTGACTGTCCTCACTACGTTTCTACATCTTTTGTAATGACTTTCAATAGCCATCCTGAGTCCCGTGTCCACTGCCAGCTCCTTCAGGGCCCTAGCTAAATCTTCCTTTCTCGCTTGGTCGAAGGCTTTAGTCAGATCCACAAAATAGCAGCTTACCTCTTTCCCCTTCTCTTCCCTTTAAGGATTAAACAAGCTTTGGAGGCTCCATTAAGAGAGGAACAGGCAGGTTTTAGGGAGAAACGCAGCTGCACCTTTCTCATAAACATGCTGAGAATCATCCTGGAACAGAGCGTCGAGTGGCAAAGCCTCCTATACATGGCGTTTATAGACTTTGAAAAAGCCTTCGACTCAGTGAACCAGGACATCATGTGGAGAATCCTCGAAAGATATGGCATCCCTAAAAAGATAATCAACCATGATAGGAGCTCATATGATGGAAATGAATACAGTCATCCATGCCGGGTTGCTTTCGAATCCAATTAAAATCGAGACTGGTGTAAAACAAGGTTGTGTGATTTCTCCAACTCTCTTCATCGTTGTTCTCAATGGATTCATGAGAGCTACGCTTGTGGAACGAAGACGTGGAATCCAGTGGGGTCTAAGAGAAAGGCTGAACGATCTCGACTACGACGATGATCTATGTCTTCTTGCATAGCGGTTTAACGATCTGCAAGACAAGTTAGATGCTTTAAGCCGAATCGCCAACCAAATTGGTCTGTGGATCAACATCGGTAAAACAAAAGAAATGCGAGTGAACAAGTGATGTCGGAATCCACTTGTTCTGGGAGAAAGGCCGTAGATCAGATGGAATTATTCGTCTACTTGAGAAGCGTGGTCACTAAAGAAGGGATGGAAGATGTCAAAAGACGAATTAAAAAAGCTAATGGGACATTTGTTCAACTGTATCCAATATGGAAGAACAAGAAATTGTCCAAGAAAACAAAAATAAGGCTATTCAACACCAACGTAAAGTCAGTTCTCCTCTATGGGTGTGAAACATCGAAAGTGACTGAAGCCGTTACCTGACCTCTTCAGACCTTCATCAACCGCTGCTTGCGAAGAAATCCTGGGGAGATGGAAAGAGGATCTTGAACGAGGAGCTGTGGAGTACGACCGAACAGCTTCCAATAGACCTGGAAATAAGAAAAAAGAAATGGAGGTTGATAGGGCACACATTAAGGAAACCAGATAGTGCCATCGAGAAAGAAGCTCTTCAATGGAATCCCCAAGGAGCAAGAAGAGGAAGACGTGGCGCAGATCGATACAAAAGGATCTGGGCCGGATCGGGAAGACGCGAAAGTGATTGCTGCAAAAAGAAAGGAATGGAACGCACTTGTAGATGCCCTATGCTCCTATAGGAGTCAATGGAGATAATAATAATAATGCTTTCATCACGCTTTTTTCTGCTTTATTTCCTCCTTTAGTTCTTGTGACAACCATGGCGTACTTCTTATTAAACCACTAGCTCCGCCATACCCACCGCAAAGAGAATGATTTTAAAGAACGCAGACCAGCAATCTTCGATTCTATCTGTTTCACACTGAGCTTGAGTGTCTCTCCCTAACTTCTCAACCTCTTCATAGAATCTTTTTTGCATTTTCCTCTTCCTTTAATTTAAATGCCTTTTCCAATTTCAGAGAAGCTCTGGTTTTGGTCGTAGGCTGGTCCATCCATATCTTGTCCATAATTAGTAGATAATGGTCACTTCCTATTTCAATAAGAAAAATCTCTCTTCAATATATCTAGGGATTGAAATTAACTCTTATTTTCCTTCCAAAGTAAAAAAAGTCAAGATTTGATTTTTATATTTGAAAACAAAAAATATTTTTATTTTTTATGCAACAGTTTTATAATATTTTTTCAAACATTCATAGAAGCTGTAGAAACACAACTCAGAGATGAGAATTCATCTTCCTACAAAGATACTATTGAAATTCAAGAAGGAAATTTAGATCACTTGGTAAGTTGAACTTTTAACAAAACAGCAAACAAAATAAAACAAAAGTAATACTTATATAATTCTAACATAAAGTTGATTCCTCAACAAAAAATTTGTGGTAATATTTTAGAATGAACAAGATAAATTTTCTTATAATATGACTTTTTAACAAGCTTATAACATAGAGGCTAATTTAAACGAAAATTGAAACACCTTTAACATTTAATAATATATATTTTTGCTTTTTTAACAGGAGAGAAAACATCATTTTAAACTAAAAGTCCCCAGTCTGTTATTAGAGAAAAACTTCTTTAGTAAAGGACAAAAATAGAAGGAAATGGCTGGGAAGACAACATATAACAAAAATAAGAAAATATTAAAACTAAATTTTCACACAATAGAGTTTTATTTCAAAATATTTTTGGAAATTATTTTATTATCAATTTGTTATAATCAATCGAAGAATTTTATTTTAATTTTTTTTGAAGAACGAGAGTAGATACAATATTACCTATTTTTCCACCAAATTGGAAGGTGGGTGTTGGTATTACCTCAAAACACTGGAAAACTGAAAAAAAGAAAAGAAAAAAGATGAGGTATATGCATTTAGGAAGTAAAGCCAATAATCAATGTTTTCAGTTGATTAATCTATTTCAGTTAACTAATCATTCATTAGTTTTTTTTTTCCTGTTAACACATGCATACATACAATAAAAATGTCTCATCAATGAACTCTAGAGAAAATGCTACAAAAAAAAAGAAAGGTGATAATTGGTACAATCTAATGGAGTTTTAAAAAAGATTTGAAGACACCTTGATAATTGGCTCCCTAATTTTTTTTGTAGCTATTGATAATGAATTTAAAAGTTGCCATTCAGGAAATTTCCACCCAGATAAGAAAATAATAAGTAACTGCTTTATACAAAATAAATAAATAATCCCTTAATAAAATATAAACCATACGAAATCTCCTATTAAACCTTTGTTTTTTTTTGTGTTGCAACTTATTTTGCAAAGAAATTTCTAGATGGAAAAATTTAAATCTTTTGTGAACAAAATGGAAGAAATATAGTACTACATAGGCAGGTCTACAGTACTTGGTTTGTAGACATGTTGGATTTCACTTATCAAAACACTGAATCAGGATGTACTTTTATTGCTACAAAATCTATTGTATAATGGATGTTATAATCTATTATAATAAAGTAAACCATGACCTATAGGTGTATACTACCCATGCAGATACTTAGAAACTTCTTCTATTGCTCCCTGTAGCCAACCTATCATTCGACAGGCTCACTCTAATTATTATTCCTAAGGTATTCTAAACAAGACTGTTTTGTTAAACAATATTGCTGCCCCAAACCAAGCTATCTCTTCTCATCCAAAATCTATGGTAGATAAATCACCAACAATGTTACCATTACATTAAACATCTGAGCATAGCTTACAAGGGACATTTATATATTAATTAACTTGTTTGATGATGACTTATCATAATTATAGTAACTCAACAATATACAGTAACCAAAAAACATAGCAGCCAAATTTCTGAACATGTATAAGGTATGGTCTCAGATCATCTAATAAGTCAATTTCACTTCTGCCTGAAAAAATGATTTTATGAGCAGCCCCTCCCAACGAATCTCAGAACTCCTACTAAGGTTGAAAAAGGTGAAAACCTTTCGACAGCAATAAGGATGCAACTAAACATGTCAGGCCAGGGGCCACATATATAATATAATTAAATAGATGCAAAAAAAGAAAATGGAATTAAATATAAAAACTTTCCTGATCCTGACCAGGATGGAGGTTATCTATTCCACCTTAGCTTAATGACAA
The DNA here is from genome assembly GCA_948150685.1 of Rhaphigaster nebulosa. Classification (NCBI taxonomy): domain Eukaryota; kingdom Metazoa; phylum Arthropoda; class Insecta; order Hemiptera; family Pentatomidae; genus Rhaphigaster; species Rhaphigaster nebulosa. The sequence continues at coordinate 93,732,549 of OX411309.1, read as the reverse complement.
CATACATATATACTATCATTAAGTGGGGACAATTACATTTTTGAGATTCTTTGAGAGATCCATTGTTTGACTATTAGACATGTTTAGTCTCTTTTAGTCTTTCTACAACTAACTTAGAATTATAGGAAGTTCTATCAATGGACATCTCAAGGTTCTTGGTTAACACAAGAATTGACACAGACATTGACGTATTCATGATACCTATCCAATAGCTGCAAAAAAAAGAAAATAAGCCTTGGAGACATGTTTCAGGAGACTAGCTAGCCCGTAACCATCCACTAACATCAATATTTCTAAAAGTACTTTCCTTTGTATGCTCCAACATGCAAAAACTAAAGTATTAAGTAAGTGTAGAGGGTTCTGAACACCAATGACTCTTTGCAATAAAGGAGAAAAAATAAAAAACATTTAATTTCTTCTTATTTTGATATTTGTTATAAAAAAACTAGCTAAGCACTGAGATTTCACTCGTGTTAAATTTGGATCATACATGCCTGTTTTCAGATAATACACATGATGAGTACATGACAACCAAGTGCATCTGATTAACTGAAAAACATAAAAAAATTATGTGGAAAAACAAAAGGTCCAATCACTAAAAAAAAACTGACCAGACAGAAATTGTCTTCAGTCTGACGGCTTTATAGAAACAAAGTTTTTTTCCTAATATGGTATGGTTTACACAATTTAAAGAAAACTTACACTACTTCAGCGTAAACAATATTTTTAGTTCTTTCTCCCTATGGTATAAGTATATGCAGGTTTTGTCTACAACATGATCTAAATATGGCAACATATAGTGGCCCATGGAAAAATCAGTCTTCTCTAAAGCAAACTCCAATATGCTTAAAAGTTTGTCCCTGCGCTTTATTTATAGTGACTGCAAGCAATACCTTAACGAGAAATTGTATTCTTCTAAACCTAAATGATAAATCAGTGGAAATCATTAGAATGCAAGGTATCAATAATACTGTTTGCCCAACTGCTGGTCAAGTAAAAATATAGTAACATTATTTCAAAGAAATTTTACTGGGAGTCCCAAGGACGGTTGAAAAAATATGATATTTATTTATTTATTCCACTTCATCCCCAAAAATAAGAAATAAATACCAAAAATTAATAGACTTAATAAACTTCTTTTTTTTTTTCTGTTTTAAAATTTCCTATTAGAAAACTTCAATTGAAGTTTTACAGATAACTTATTTTCTGAATATTTTTGCTTTATACTGAAACTTTAGAAAATGTTAACTTAATAAAGTGTGTGTTATGAATTTGCTTCCATGGATATGAATACAACTACCATACGCAAGCTTTCAGAATTGAATATTTATATTTATAATATTTACTGCTTCATTCCTATGGCTCTTCATCAATAAATGATCTACATAACGCAAAAAAAAAAAAAATTTCAAACCAGACTGGTAGTTTCTGAAATTAGTAAGCTCAAACAAATTCTTTAGCTTTATAATGTAGATAGATAACACATAATTGCAATAACATATTATAAAAGTAGGATTTTATATTGTAAAGAAAATGCAATCTAAATCAACAAATATGCCATACCTGCAAATTCAGTTGAAACATATTTTAAAATTTATGATTAATTGACAAATATAAAGAAAAAAATGTATTAAAAAACATTGATAATGAATAAAAGTAGACAAAAAATAACACTGATACTGCTAACAATTAAGAATTACTAAAGTATTAATTTTTTATTCATATTTAAAATAGTACCTATTTGATCTCTTGAAAAGTATAAAAAATAGGAGCAACAATAAAATTTAAATAGTAATTATAAAATAGCTCTACATACCATCTTTACAATGCGAAACAATTTCATGATCTGTCCAGTTACAAGTAGTTATGATAAACAATCCGTCATCGTTCAGTAAATTAGAAACATTTTCTATATATTTTTGCCTTTTTTCAACAGCATTATCAGGATTAAGACTGACTGCATCATATGTACCTTTATCAAAACCAATGTCGAAACCAGAAATATCTACATTTCCAACTAAATCTAATACCTAAAACAAATATTTTGTTAAAATTATATGAATTTTAAAACATTCAGGATCATATATACTCTTCAATCTGCAATGGAAATAATCCATGGCTCAATATTATATTTGATTTATATATATATATATATATATATATATTTTTTTATATCTTTTCCTTACATGGTAACACCATATAAGGACGGTATATTATGATATACATGTTCCAGGCCTTAGAGGCATACTACATGAATGATAAGAATAATAAAATTTACATATTCATTGAAGTTCAACAAAATTTAAGTATTTATTTGAAAATAATTAACTAATAAAAAAGAAAATATATAACGAAAATAAAACAAAAACAAAACTGAATCAAACAAATAAATAAACTAAATAAAAATTAAATAAAGGCAACAAGAAATTACCTACGCTGCCCATCTTTGGTCAGTGAGTCGAAGTCTATATTTTTAATAAATTTAAGCAAGTGTCTTGAATTTAGAAAGCAAATTTTTTTCTGTTTCAGGCCAATGTCCATTTTTGAGAATTATGCCTACTGCTGAAAACTGGGAAGAAGAGATAGATGAAACTGGTGTTTTGTATGAGAAATTAGTGCAAATCAACGACTTTTATAATTTTGAGCATAAAGGTTTAGTAAGTTGCTATGAATATGCCCTAACGGAATGGCAGATACTTCAAATATTAAAGGATTCAATGTCTGTATCAATAGGAGCCTGTATCTGGTACGACCCAAGGCCATGTACTGGATTCTGTATCAGATACAGCTGGTACCAACTGATCCGACTCAGAAGTTGTATCCATCGAGTATCTGTATCAACTGCATCAATTCCTTGTATCAGATAGTTTTTAGTATCTGATTGATAAAACCTAACCCATCCCTAAAGAACAGGGTGTCCAGCGTTATAGCATGAAAAAATGCATGCATAATTCAAGGCTGTGAACTGTGAAATTCAAGTTGCTTTTCGTCACTTTATTGGATTAAATTTAAAACAAAATTTGAACCATAAAATGTATTTGGTCGGCTTATGATAAAATGTACATCTAGGACTTGAGAATGAATTTGAATTATTATAAAGGCTTTATTTATATTTGATAATGAAAAGCCATTTTAAGAATTTTTATCAGTTATGAATCATTATAAATAAAGATATAAAAAATTATATTTTGGCCAAATTTTATAATATATTTTTATACATAGTCTCAAAAATCTAGATCTCCACCATTGGGGTTACGATTCTGCAGTTTTACCAAATAAAGGAAATTACTAATTAATATAAAATACAGTAGAATCTCGATAATTCCTATTGTCAAGGGTCCGAAAGTTATGTATGAATTATTGAGATATTGAAATTATCAACATTTCCAATAATCGGTAGTAAAAAATAAAAAGCAACATAATTGTATTAATATGAATCTGCCTACAAACGATGTAGTTAGATCAACAAAACCTTAAAATATCATATTTGATAAAAATTTGGTTATTTTCTTTTGGTGCAATCCTTGAAGACAGATATTACAAAGTCTTGACGATGGCTTCGATAAGCATGTTCAGAGGAGAAAATACGTTTACACCAACATCTGATTTTTCTAAGAAATGGCGCACATTGTAGATGTACATATTATTTCGTAATTTTAGAATTAATCATCAATTTTTTTTTCATCTCCTTTTCAAACGGAGTCGAAATTTCCTCGTCAGTTAGGATCCTTGCAACCGCTAACCTTCGTCAAAACAGACGAAATCTCGGAAAGTTATGAGTTTCTTCATTTTAAGATAGGTGATTCCCATCCTCGATGCTGTCAAAGAGTTGCATCACTGCGTCTTTGGGTTAAATGTTTTAAGTCATATAATTATGGCCAGGTCTAGAGACTTCAGGTTAGAGGTTGTGTTGGAAGGCAAAAAAAGAATCTTAGTATCGCTGAGTGACAGGATACAGTTGAAAACATTCACTGTTTTTTATTCCATATGTGATTGTACCAATTTCTTGAATATTTCGCATGTGGTCCATGCTTTTGTGTTTGCACGATAAGCTTTAGGCAACGTTTTTGTTTTAAAAACAAAAACGTTGGTCCGCACCAAACACCAGTCATGAGCGAACTTAATTTTTTCAGATCAATCCATGTTCTAGGCTAACAATATGGTTACAGATTTTTTAAAGAGCGATGAATATAAAAAAAAAAGCATAAACCAACTGAAATTCTTAGAAACGATTCCCCTGTCAATCACTATCCTCTCATCTTAAAAAGATTAAGAGTTGACAGCTTATGATGCTATGGACTGAGACTGTCTATGCAAGATTATGATTGAGCTGGGTATTCCTAGGAAATTGATGAGATTTATGAAGGCGTGTACAAATGATCTTAAATGCAGAGTCCTGATACAAAGAGATGTGTCTGAAGCCTTTAAAGTTAGAGCAGGTCTGAGGAAGAGAGATGGACTCTCGCTGATGCTGTTCAACTTAGCCCTTGAGAAAGTGATAAGAACAACGCCAGTCTGACAGGGTAGATTTACTTTTCTGATCTATGGATTGTAACAGATCTTTTGGTGTCAGAAAATTTAGCGCTTGATGGTTTTACATAATCGTGATCATGTGACATATATTTGAATGAGTACTAATATTTAAAGAATATACATACCGGCAAATATTACCTTAAAATTGATGTTGTGTATGTCATGTGAATGAGCTACAGATTTTGATAGTTCCACAGCTTCAGAGCAATAATCAATTCCTGTCAAGTTAGTAAATCCACTTCTACTCTACATTTAAAAAGAAAAACTTTAGAAGTAACCCAATTTAATTTTATTTATCAATAACCATACTCATACATGAGACACCATCTACATATATATTTATGTGAACTACTTGAAAGCTGCTGAAGCATTTTTATTTGTTTTACTTCTTTTCTTCTTTCAATCAAGTGCACTAATTCATAAGTTGATTGTTATTTCAATAATAAAAGGTTATTGCTAGGCGCGTGGTCAATAACTTACCCTAATTATCTTTAGATTACTGTAAACTGTAGTTGCTGAGGAGAGTTGAATTATAATAACCAGTCTGTCTCAAATTCAACTGTTGAAATGTAGAAAATATACAGAACACAATGGATACAAACCAATCTTTCTCAACCAGACTCTCATCATTAAATCAGCCACTTAAACATCAGAGGCTTTAAAGAGGTTTCCCAAGTTTTATACAGTTAAAAAAGATATGGACATTAATGGTGTTATCATGGAACAAATTGAATCCATCACGTTCATAGGGTCCCATCTAAAAAAAAATGGTTATGTAGATATCAAAGGAAGGCCGAGAATTAGGCACCTGAAAGACTGTTTATTCAATGCTGAGAATAGAAGATTTCTCAACAAGAGGAAAACAACAAATCAAAAAATTCAAGAGCACTCTCCTTCCAACAATTATAATATTTAAAAAATAAAGAAGCAACAGTAAGATTTTGGAAATAAGATACCACAGAAATATGAACCAAAACAAACCAGATAAAGAATTGTATTTATAGCAATAACCTAGATATAATGCCAATCAGACGCTGAAATTATTTGAGCACAAAATACACTTGGGTTGATGTTAGGAGAAGTTGAGGAACACCAGAGCACACTTGGAAGAATGGAGGGATTAATAACCAATACACAAGGGTTGGATTGGAATGACAGAAAAGATTTATAATAGATAGCTCTTCAAACTGCCTTCACAGGCAGGCATCTCACACTGTATTGTAGTAAAGACAACTGTAATATATAAGTATTTAAAGCAAAAGTACTGCAGACTTAACTTAATTGCATAATACGATCTTTTTCACTGGTTTAAGAAAATTTTCACCTTCATCTGATATCACCAAACTCGGGATACCTTTGCAAAGCCATGGCAAACAATACTTGTGGCAATATTCATCAAATTAGCAATCGCAATCTGGGATTGTTCACACATAGGTGTTAAGATAGTTAAATCTGTTTTCTCTTCACTTTAAATTTTATTTTGAATATTGCAATAAGTATAATTTGATTTTTTTACCATATCTTAGTTTTGATTGTTTTAGGCAATTCAGTTAGTTGTGTTGGATTTATTTATTAGTAATGCAGGATGGATTAAAAAACTAACATTTGCGACCTATGTCACCAAGCCAAAATAAGCTACCTTCTAAGGTAGTTCTAACTGCTCTAACCTTAATTTTGAGAAAAAAGAGTTTGAACATTTTAAGGACTAAAACTTTTTTCGTTATCAATAAAATTTATCAATTTTCATCTCATTACTTAATATGGTTTTAATTTAACATTTGAAGTTGGCTTAGTAAAAAATAACATACCTTTGATTTTCTATAAACAATGTTGAAATGCTGTTAGAACCTTGCCACAGACAAAATGAGTAAAAATGAAAATGACAAAGGCTTAAGTAAGTGATGATACAACTTTTTCAAACAAATAAAATATATATTGATTCTTTTTAAAGATACAAAAACTGGCAAGAGTTTTAACTGAAGTAGGTATTGAAATTAACAATTTTTATTTTTTTGTTATCTGGTTTTACTAGAAGAACATATAAGTTTTCACCCTAGATTTTCATCATAGTATTGTTATACTCTCGATAAAAAAAAAAAAAAATATTAAATTCAAGTTGGTTGTCATTACTGCGCTCTGCAAATTTTAAGTATCCCACAAATTTTTTTTTGTTGATCTTTTCCACTTGTTAGGAATAAGGGCTGAATATCAATAGAAGATGTAGGTACTTAAAATAGATTAATTTAAATCAAGTCAAAATTATTATAATTCTATCATAAAACTAGCCCATAATAATCTGAGAATCATCTGTATAGATCATCAGTGAGAGATACAATCTTGTGAAACTACACAAAGTAAACAAATTCCTTCAATTAGAACTTTGTCCCATTAGTAAATTGACTATTTCACAACAGATTGCGGATAGAGTTAGTTCTCTTATGCATTAGACAAAGGAGAGTCAGAAGCAACAATAATCTCATTTTAGCCAAAAATGTCAGTTAAAACTTTATCAAACCAAGACTAGCTTTAGATCTATTTCCAGGAGAACAGGATATAATTAAATATATAATTAAAAGGAATCAATATTTACAAAATATTTGAGATATTATTTTGAAAATGTTTGATAACTTTTAAGCAGTTTATAAAGACGAGCACCCACACACACACAACTTACAGTAATTATGTAATGCATAACATAACTACCAATGAAACCAGCATCATTCCATTGCCACATCCTAAGTCCACTATTTTTTTATTTTTGGATATTTTCTTTTTTTCTAACCATCTGAAATAGTAATAAAAATCGAAATATAATAATATGTATTGTATTACTAGTAAAATTTATTTTATGAATTTAACAAAATAAACATTTAAGATATAATATCCAAGGTATGAACTTCAGAATATTACAAAAAACAATGAAAAATCTGATAAGAATCAATTACGCCTATAATTTGTTATCAAGCATTCTTTCAAGGTTTCGTTGAAGGAAAGTCCTTATCAATTTGGCACTAAGAAGAAAATCTTTAGAAATGACCAAATAATCAGTCTATGTACGATCATATAGAGTGAGGAAGAGAGTTTCATATCACAACTCTTTATTTGTGTGTGGATTTCAAAGAATTAAACACCAGTAGGACAGGGCTTTGTTATGGCCGAATCCAGGCATTTTTATTTATTTATTTTTTCTCCACCATCTCTAACTGGATTTTCTATCTTTTCCATAAAAACCAGAATTCATAGAAGTAGCAAGGATATCCGAGAGGGCAAGGAAGAGGAAATCAGAGAAACAGTCTTAAAAACAAGAGAAAACCTGCTTTTATGCCTAGATATGTTAGTTGTTTTGTTTTTTTAAATAATCAAAGCTGTATTCTAATGTTTAGATGATTAATATAATCTTTAAAAAAAAAGAAGAAAGAAATGACTACTTAAAAAAAAAAAAAGAAAAGTGAAGTCCTTCCGTTATAGTTAAAAATTTGGTTATACAATAAAAATAAAAAATTAAAATCTTCCGAGCATTGTCAAAATATAACGATAAAAGAAGATTTCCCACGACCAATCAGAAGAATAAGGGAATAACTATTCATTACTTATTAGAAGCAAAGAAAAATAATTATAAAGCTATAATAAGATATGATAAATTAATCATAAATGCCGGATTTTCAGTCTAGGAGAACTGAAATCAGAAAAAGCTCTTTCAGGAAAAAGAAATAGAAGTGAAGAAAAATCATCAGAAGCTACCAGTAAAGAAATCATGGGCAAAACAAATGAGAAACAAGCCAAAAATAGATCTCAGAGTCGATTTATTCATAGAAGCAGAATAAATTTTCAAAACAATGAAAAAACCACAAACGATCTATCAGAAGAAGATAGCAAAGGGGAAAGAAAATCAGACTGAATAATGGCAGTTTAAATACACGGACACTCCTCGGACAAGAAAGACTATAGAAATTAGAAGAGGCATTGGGGTAAATCCGATAGGATATCATTGGGTTTGCAGAAATTAGGCAATTTAAATTTAAATAAATTGAAAATTAAATAAATAAATTAATTTACAAAATGAATTAATAGCAGAAACTTCAGACGGAAATATTCTTATGCACACCGATGCAGAGCATGATCAATTTGGAGCGGGTTTTATAGTTAAGCAATATTTAAAAAGTAAATTAATAGAACTCAAAAACTCGCTTGTCTGAAAATAAAGTTAAAAAATGTCATCCTTACAATAATACAACTACACCGCCGACTTCTGAGAATACTCTAGAAAAAATTGAAAAGTTCTATGACAACTTAGATGAAGAAATTTCCTCTGCTAAAGATAAAAAATTACTAACCAATATTGAAGACTTCAACGCAAAAACTGGTCAAAAAAAGATAGGAGACTCTGATGCTACGGGACCTAATGGAGTTGGTACTCGGAATGGTAGGGGTGAAATACTGGTAAATTTTGCCAACAGAAATAATTTACCGATACTAACTACATACAACAATTCTAAACCAGCTCATTAATGGACATGGTGTTCACCTAACGATTCAAAACATGAAATAGATTATATTCTGGCTAGGAAAAACCTTTTTGAAGAAAATATCAAAGTATTACAAAATCTCAATTTTGAATCAGACAACAGACTAATAACAGGGCAAATGAGAAGAGGTTCTACATAAAGAAAAAAATATTAAAAGCAAATGGAGGGCAAGCAAGCAAATTTATAGAAACTGTTGAAAATCTATTAGCAATGAATGATCCCAGCAATGAGACAACTATAAAGCATCATTACGATGGTCTGGAAGCCGTTATTAAAGAATCTTCAAAAACAACACACAACCATCAGTGGAACGAAAGAACTACAAACTTTCAGAAGCCCCCATCAAGATGATCAACAGAAGAGAAGAATTAAATAGAATTAGAAAAAAGTACCAGCAAGAAAAAGTTGAACATTGTAAAATAAGAAAGGTGGTTGGAAAGAGGATTAGGAGGAAAATAAAAAGACATGAAGAAAACAGAATTGGTGAAATTTTACAATCCACGGGATCTACAAGATGCATAAACAAAGAATTATCAGAGATAAAAGGAATATGGATTCAGAAAAAAATAATCACCAACCAAGAGGAAATAAAAATATCGATAACCAAATTCTTCGAATCTTTATGAACGCAAAATCCTCTAACATACTGCTATAAACCTGCACAACAAGAAAAAGGATAGTTTGAGGACAGCATCCTGGAATAAGAGATATCATAAAAAAGGAGACCCCAAAGACATTGACAACTATAGGCCAATAATGCTCTATTCTAATTAGGGATTGAAAAATTATTCGCCACTTCTATAATTTTGTTTTTACTGAAAACTAGTTTCGAATGTTATACATTCATGTTGAGTTCTAAAAATACATAAAAAGTAGTCATTTCTTTTTTTTTCAAAGTTTATAAAAATAATAATAGCTTTATTTTCATTCTTTACAGAACTATAAGCCTCTCCCTTGGGAGGTAAGAGTCTAGATTATAAACACATAGCTTTTGCCATTACTTTAACACTTTAGATTAATTTAACATAAAATAATACTTTAAAATCAAATATTACTTTTAGAATAAATATTTTTTTTTTTTTATATATTGTGTTAAATACTTCATAATATAACTTTTTGTGTATATTAAAGGCTATTTGTCACTTTAGTCCATAAGTCTCTTTTTCCTGGCCACAGTAGACCAACAGTCTCCCATTCTCTGCACTATCTTGTCTCGCCATCTTGTAAGTGGTCTTCCTATCCATCTCTTGGGATCCACTCTGTGGCAATTTTGGACCATTTTCTTGAATCAAGCCTGGCTATATGATCGCCCACCTCGATTTCAGTAGACTTGCTTCATGTGGTAAACTTTTAGCCTCAATTTGAATTTGTATTTTTCTTTTGGTGATACGGTCCTTTCTTTTGATTCCTAAGATGCTTCTAGAAAATTGGAATTATGTTCTAGTTAATTTTACATAGTATTTTTCTGTTGCGGCCCATGCCTGAGATCTATGTATAATTACTGGATATCTGCAAGTTTCCGATACTCTTGCCTTTAATTCTTCTATGTATTTCATCATTTCTATTTTAATGATATGGACTCTCCTAAGAAGATATAATGGTCAGTAAAACTGATTATTTGATTTTTAATTTTGACTTCTCCTTTCTGTGAATTTATTATTATCTTTTTTTTTTCAGTGTTAATACAGAGCTCCACAGATTCACATTGAACAAGGAGGTCTTTGGCCATTTGCTTGATTTCTATCAATGAGTTGGCGAAAATAAACAATATTGTCCGCAAACCTCAGGTTTGATAATTTATCCATTTACTGTATGCCATTTTCTTCCCAGTTTAGCCTATTGAACACATGATTTAGTAGGCAGTTAAATAAAATTGGGGACAGGCCTGTTTAACACCTCTCTGGATTTTCAGCATTCTGCTATTACCTTCCTATGCTATTTAGGCCTTACTGTTTTGTATATATTTTTTAGTATATTCAGTTACGTACTGCTGATTCCTTGTTCTCCTAGTGCTTACCATTGATAGTGAAAAACAGAGTCAAATGCTTTTTTTGAAATGAATAAAAGCTAGGTAAAGCGGTATGTAATACTCTTTACATTTCTTTAAAATTTGATTTATTGTTTGCAGCTGTTCAGTTGTCGAAAATTGCGGTCTGAAGCCTGCTTGTTTATATGGGTGGTTATTATAAATAATTCGGATTAATCTTTTAATAATTGTTATTTGCCAATTCTATAATTTTTTTTTTATTGAAAACTAGTTTTGAATTTTATACGTTCATCTTCAGTCCTAAAAACACACAAACATTTAAAAATAAGCAATTCAAAATACAGTTTGATATTATTATGCATATTAAATGTAATATAAATTAGAATTATAAAACATTATGAAATCAAATACATGTTGATATATGCATAATGTTGATATATGCCATATGTAAAATAATACCAAACTGTATTTTGAATTGCTTATTTTTAAATGTTTGTGTGTTTTTAGAACTGAAGATGAATGTATAAAATTCAAAACTAGTTTTCAATAAAAACAAAATTATAGAATTGGCAAATAATTTATCAATCTCTAATTAGATTGATCCTTCTATACCATCATGCGGATGTCAACTGAATACTCTCTTCCTCAATCTTTAAAGTATTCACAACAATTATTAAATGATTAATCCGAATTATTTATAATAACCACCCATATAAACAAGCAGGCTTCAGACCGCAATTTTCGACAACGGAACAGCTGCAAACAATAAATCAAATTTTAAAGAAATGTAAAGAGTATTACATACCGCTTTACCTAGCTTTTATTCATTTCAAAAAAAGCATTTGACTCTGTTTTTCACTATCAATGGTAAGCACTAGGAGAACAAGGAATCAGCAGTATGTAACTGAATATACTAAAAAATATATACAAAACAGTAAGGCCTAAATAGCATTGGAAGGTAATAGCAGAATGCTGAAATCTGTGGGGCTCTGTATTAACACTGAAAAAACAAAGATAATGATAAATTCACAGAAAGGAGAAGTCAAAATTAAAAACCAAATAATCAGTTTTACTGACCATTATATCTACTTAGGATATAGTCCATATCATTAAAATAGAAATGATGAAATACACAGAAGAATTAAAGGCAAGAGTATCGGAAACTTGCAGATATCCAGTAATTATATATGGATCTCAGACATGGGCCGCAACAGAAAAATACTATGTAAAATTAATTAGAACATAATTCCAATTTTCTAGAAGCATCTTAGGAATCAAAAGAAAGGACCGTATCACCAAAAGAAAAATACAAATTCAAATTGAGGCTAAAAGTTTACCACATGAAGCAAGTCTAATGAAATCGAGATAGGCTGATCATAAAGCCAGGCTTGATTCAATAAAATGGTCCAAAATTGCTACAGAGTGGATCCCAAGAGATGGATAGGAAGACCACTTACAAGATGGCGAGACAAGATAGTGCAGAGAATGGGAGACTGTTGGTCTACTGTGACCAGGAAAAAGAGACTTATGGACTAAAGTGACAAATAGCCTTTAATATACACAAAAAGTTATATTATGAAGTATTTAACACAATATATATATATAAAAAAAAAATATTTATTCTAAAAGTAATATTTGATTTTAAAGTATTATTTTATGTTAAATTAATCTAAAGTGTTAAAGTGATGGCAAAAGCTATGCGTTTATAATCCAGACTCTTACCTCCCAAGGGAGAGGCTTATAGTTCCGTAAAGAATGAAAATAAAGTTATTATTATTTTTATAAACTTTGAAAAAAAGAAAACAAATGACTACTTTAAAAAAAAAGAAAAGTGAATCCCTTAAGTCATACTATCAAGACAGTAGCCAATATTTTGGATGTTACCTTAAATAGGCGTATGATCAGATTGTGAAAATAAATTTTTCCTTCTTGAAAAACCATAACACAAAAATAAGTTAAAATAATACCGTAATATCCTTTCTTCACTCTCTTCACCGAACCAAATTTCACCTGGGTCTCCATAGTTTTTAAAATTATCTTTTTCATTTTCATACACTGTCGACCAACTGAAAAAAAAAAAAGTATTTCACAATATAATACTAAAACAAAAATAATGTTGTCTATGGTCCCATAAATAATAATGGAATGAAAATAATAATAAATTATATTATTATAAACTATATAATTTTATATTCTTTAATAAAAGGAGGATAAGAAAAAAAATATATATATATATATATATATATATATATATATATATATATATATATATATATATATATTATTTTCTATTTTATACTCTATTTTATTATAGTTTAATATCAGATAGTTTCATAAAATTAATCATCTAATTTGAACATTGAACAGGATGCAAATTCACTACTTGGGATGAATGGCTTGCATGTTAGAAATAAAAATATGAAATTCATTTTGTTATTGTGGCTGGTGAGCTATTATATGCTAATCATATTTGTGCTTCCGAGTTTTCATAAATATAAAAAAAATTATCAAATATGAAAGCCTGACACCTGAATAAACCATTCATGAAACAGGTTTTACTTCAAAATGCTTTCTATAAATACATTTAATGTCGCAAAATTATATCAGTTATATTTACATTATAATAATAATAATAATAATATAGCTTTATTGACATCATTTTCATGACAAAAGCCTCTCCCGGAGGATGTACTATTTACATTATAATGGCTATTAATTAATTAGAAATGATAAAAAAATAATATCTGACCTAATTCTACCGAATTAGGTAATAACCGAATTATATTCTATATAATTTTTTGATAAATTAATAAAATTATATATATAATTTTAATAATTTATCAAAAAAACGGTAGAATTAGGCCAAATACTATTTTTTTATCATTTCTAATTAATTAATAGCCATTATAATGTAAATAGTACCTCCTCCGGGAGAGGCTTTTGTCATGAAAATGATGTCAATAAAGCTATATTATTATTATTATTATAATGTAAATATAACTGATATAATTTTGCGACATTAAATGTATTTATAGAAAGCATTTTGAAGTAAAACCTGTTTCATGAATGGTTTATTCAGGTGTCAGGCTTTCATATTTGATAATTTTTTTTATATTTATGAAAACTCGGAAGCACAAATTTGATTAGCATTTAATAGCTCACCAGCCACAATAACAAAATGAATTTCATATTTTTATTTCTAACATGCAAGCCATTCATCCCAAGTAGTGAATTTGCATCCTGTTCAATGTTCAAATTAGACGATTAATTTTATGAAACTATCTGATATTAAACTATAATAAAATAGAGTATAAAATTAGGTATGTAAATAACTTAATGTTTACTAAAAAATTATTATAAAATTTAAAAAAATGTGTTTCTAGCTTTGATAATAAATTTACATCTGCCAAAGACAAATAAATCGCCTATCATGGAACGCACAACTAGAATATAAATTAAATGTTAGGCTTAAAGTTGTGCCCAGTAGCACATCTTTGATGTAACAGATCAGTTATTTTATAAGAATGAAAGATAATCCAGTTTTTATAACATCCTCTCAGTAGGTTAATTATTACGACAGATACGATTATATGAGTCGTAGAATTCCAGAAATAGCCAAGTCAATTTTCAAATCTTTATTATTTGTTTTTTTTTTCAACAGCTTTGATAACTGCTTTTAGAATAAATCCTTTCACCTCATTCTCTGAGGTCCACTAAGTGATCAATGCTGAACACCTTGAGTTGAAGGTACAACTTCACTTTACGTCTTCCAACATGGCAGTAAGTTCAAGATCATAATATACAATGAGGCCTGATGATTTTGAGCCCACTCACCATGTTGGAGGAGCTAAAGTGAAGTAGTACCCAGTTTGATTTAATACAAATATATTAATGCTAATTATCTGAATGTTTAAATTTGAAATGTCTTAGATATAATTACTGTAATGAAAAATTGAATGTAGCAAGCTCATTTTTAGCTTTAGTCTTTTGTTCTTTCATTGTACACCAAAAAATTTACAATAACTAGATAATAATTAGAGCAACACCGAAAGATATCCCTATTTTGCTTTAAGAAACATGAATGTGAAATGAATGAAAAGGGGTGAAGAATTCGAGATGCTCACATCAAGACTTCAGTAGATTCACCTGTATCACTTTATTGTAACAGGATCTAAAGGTCTTTATATTAATATCACAAGTACTAAGAGAATAATGAAAATATGTGGCGTCACGGGCGATATACTTAAGCAGGATAAAGACAATTCTACAATAGTTAACTAAATGGGAGAGCAGTATTTTCATATAACTACCAACATTTAATTATAGAAGAACATGAGATGATATAACAAATGAGAAGTCTTTTTACTGTTGACAAAACAATAACTTAACGGATCATATCATGATTGAATATCCAACCTACTATTCTTTGGTTCCAAGTTCCGATGGGACTAGATCGCCATTGTCATCAACAGTTGATTCCATCGGAGCACTGACTAATGATAAAGTAATCACCTTAAAATAATACAAAAATATATTTAAAGTTGATACACGAAGTTAATTTAAATCAAAAATTGTATTAGATGATCTCGAACGAACCATTCATTTCATGCTCCTGTGGTCAATTTAATGAGTTATTTTAGTTACAATAGAAGGAACTAAATAGTTCCACATAAAAATATATGACTTTTACCTTAAGAAGAAGTCTGATAAAGTAAATTTTTTTTTCGGAAAGCAGAGGTCCGGTTTTAGATTTTAATTCTTAAAATACTTGCTCATCAATCGAGACTAGATGAAGTAAGTAATCAGTCGAAAATATCCATGGATTTCATACTTTGCGCTTTTTAGAATCTACTGAGTAAACAAAAACTACTTCGTGTTTCTAAGGACCTCTAATTTTCCTGAGCTGTTGGGCCGTTTTTATTAAAATTTTAATGATTTGTAATGTTAGTCAGTAGTAATTTCTTTGGGCATAGGATGCCCGAGCTCCGCGTCATACATCACATTGCAAAACGGAACCTCAAGGAACGTAAGGCTGTAAATTTTCAGTCCACCTTCTGCATCATACTTCAAGACTTTATCAGTGAAGTAATTCTGAATGATTTAATAACTGGAGTTATTGTGGGACTTCCATTCCTTCGCAATCCTTCTATGATACAATCCCACTGAGCTGAATTAAAAGCTTTTTTTGTACAATATTGAAGTTTTTAACGTGTTAATAATTTTAAGTGTTAATAATATATTAATAACATTTTATTATTTTCCATTCAGACAGCCCGACGGAATATTATTTGCATTTTCGCTAGAAACATGCTTAATAGGAATGTTAATAACATTTCGCTATTGGTCGGTGTAAAAAAGAGGCATCAGAATGTTATTAATATTTTGCTAATAATAATGTTACTGATAATATCTCGGTGTAAACACACCTTAGAATCCGCAGATACAGATCCAATGCGGAACGTCCTTTAAAAAGATGGAAATATTAACACAATTTATGTTTGTCGTAGAATGCTGGGTAAGTGCGCACTAAATTTGAAAAAGTTCGACTTTACAGGACTAAAATTTTTATTTTTGACGCTAGAATTTTTCTCTTTTTTAAATTTTCCTAAGACGATTATGTTTAGATATTACAAACAAGCCTACGTTTCAACCACATCCATTTTTATGAGATTCGTAATTTAATTGAATAGTACTCATTACGCACTTGTCCCTGCCTTGAGGGGCAAGTGCGTACAAGGTATCTGGAGGACTCATTATTCAAGCAGGAGCGGTTTTCGGGTAAGTACAAAATATTTCGTTGACATCCGGATGATGGTAAAGATATAAAAATCAATGGCTCAAAAAGTGGGGTACAACTACAGAGGAGCGGCGCACTATCAGAAGAGTAGAGACTGAATCGAGTGTCGTCTCACTAGAGATCTCTGGGTCCATTCTTGTTAACTACCTGCCTCCTTTTTCAGCACTTTCGTATAAATTGGTTTTATGCTCATCGCTTAAAGCTGTTTCACAGTTTGCAAATTGATTCTTATTTGGATATAACTGTTTGTTTGTTTTTTTAAAGAAAAAAGTTACTTTTTATTTTAATGTACTTAACATCTTCCCCTTTTTCACATAAGAATATAAGTATTTCACTTATTTTTATACAATTAAATAATGATTAATCAAGTAATGTTTTTTTAAAATGATCTTCATAATTCAAGGCCATGATTAATAAACATTTTTAATAATTAATTTCATTAATTTAATTATCTAATTATATATTAATTATCTAAAAATAAGGAAAATGAATATGTTCATAATTAAAAACCATAAAATTACCACTTTACTATCGCAATTGAATTTTTTAAATAATTAATTTAATTTTCTACAAAACTAAATACTGTTAATATTATCCATTATGATTATGAATGATTAAGTTCATAATTAAAAAACATGAAATTACCCAGTAACTATCATAAATAGGGGCAAACTAGAATCTAACAAAATTAAATCACAATGAGTGTAGCAACTAAAATTTGTGCGACGTAACAAAGCGGGGTAAAATATTTTTTTTTAGGGAGAGACAAAGTTGATATTCGTTTTTTGCACCCCCCAAAACTACTAAATACGAATTTTCATAGCAATCGAAAAATTGCTTGTAAAAAAAGAGCTTTAAGCGGTGAGCATAGAACCAAATTTATAAGAAAAAGGAGGCACGTAGTTAACAAGAATGGACCCAGAGATCGCTAGTGAGACGACACTCAATTCAGTCTCTAGACTCTTCAGATAGTGCGCCGCTCCTCTGTAGTTGTACCAAAAATGGTCCTGAATTTGGTTACAAGTTTCCTAAGGTAGCAGTACCTCAAAAATGACACTGCGTCGCGACATCTATTGGCGTCGGTTACTTGTGACGGTACCCTAAGTCATAATTCTGGATGTGGTAGACTCAGAATTTCATTTTCTAAAACATTTTTTGGATCCTTTTATTTATTTATTAAAAAATCTAATGTGGCCAGTACATGACCTTCCGCCAATTTAATATTAAAAAGCAGTTTGGAATTTCAAGTAAAATACCACTTCCGGATACTGAATATTATTCCCAATGATATAAAAGTCTGTAATACTAAATTTGAAAATAATTCGATTAAATTTGGACATATTTTTTCACCAAATTCTATTTGGAAAGAAAAGTAAAGTACAACTTTCGATTTATATTTGGCAGCTGAAATTTAATACTTTATTTGTAATGGCATAAAAGTCTCTAATACTAAATTTTAAAAGAATATGTTTATATTTGAACATCTTTATTAACTAAAATCTGTGTAGAGTAACAAATAAAGAACCATTTCCGGTTGGACAATTATAAACAAAATCTAATCAGCTTTTCCCATAAAGAGAAAGAAACTTAAATAGAAAATTCCTCACAATTTGGTCAATATTTGAGCTAGAGTGTATATGACATTCACACACATACATAATTATAAAAATGTTAAACATGATTAGTAATGGCCTAAATAGGTGCTTATCCATGAAAATCTCGATTTGTGATTTTTAACACGATCCCTATTCCTTCCTTCTAAAAGGCGAGAGATAAAAAACAGTTTCAGCTAAAGTACCACTTCCATATGGCCAAAATCTAGTGATTTACGTTGATATATAAGTCTTAAATACCAAATTTTAGGTGTTTTGCATTATTTTTTAATATAATTTTTTATGAAAGTTTATTATGACCTTCAAGTAAAGTACCACTACCAATTTTAATCAAAATCTAGCATATTATTTATATTCACATAAAAGTCTAATTTTCCAAATTTGAGAATTTAATTGTTGATGAAAATCTATTATGACCTTCAAATAAAGTACAACTTCCGGTGATCATGTAGTGACGAAGGAAGAAGATGCACAACTAAATGTTACAACATTCCTAAATACCAAACTTCAACTAACCGTTTTTGAGTTATGCCAGATACGAACGAATGAACGGACCTATAGACGAAACTGTTCAGCGATAGTCAAAATGAATATTTCCTTTACTGAGCACAAAGAAGTAAAAAGTAAAATCGGTCAACTCTTTTAAGAGATAATCGTGACATAGACCAGTGGCCGAAAATGTCTTTTTTGGATTTTAGTGGCTTTAAAACATAGCTACCTAGTGAAAACATGACCCGAATACAATGCCTTTCTTACTTATGTTAAGTACAAATCTCCAATAAGCATCATAATTCGAACTTTTTTTTTTTAATTTTAATGTTTTTTGTGATAAATCTTTTTTTTTTTACAAGCTTTGAAAGAATTTTTTTTCTTTATAACTTTTTTATTAAAAATTACTCAACGAATTTGCATTGAATTCAGTTTTGGAAAAAAATCCTGTTTTGGGATGATTTTTACGATAAAACCTAGAAAATTGTAAAGAAATGCATGTTTTCTTCCATTTAAAAAAAAAAGAAAGTAGGGTGATGTGGGAAAAGTGTGTCTTCAGGGTAAGAGCGTAATTAGCTCGTTAAATCCAAACCCTCAACTGGCAAGAGCTGCCCTTTACAGAGCATGAAGCTCAAAAAGTGTACTCCACGCACACTTGTCAGACAACAGAGGTCTGTACTAGTCCCTACAATCATGTTTTGCTGGGTGATTGCGGACACGAGCATAAAAAATAGAAAACTTTTAAGGAAAAGTGTAAATCATAAAGTATTTTGAAGAACAACTTCTGTATGTTCTGTTTACAGCAAAAATAAAAAAAAATAATAAAAAGGCTCACTGGAAGATAAACTCTGATACAGCTGTACAGCAAAAGTTGAAAGACAGAACTTCATCTACAGGTTGGAACTAATATTTTTACAGCTGACATCCGCATGATGTTATAGAAGGATCGATATAATTAGGGATTGATAAATTATTTGCCACTTCTATAATTTCGTTTTATTGAAAACTAGTTTCGAATGTTATACATTCATCTTTAGTTCTAAAAACACACAAAAATTCAAAAAATAAGCAATTCAAAATATAGTTTGATATATTATATATATTAAATTAGATGTAATATAAATAACTATTATAAAACATTTATGAATTATGAATTTAATTAAGACAATAAATCAAATACATTTTGGTACTCACCAAGGTTTAAATGGATTATATCAAACAGAAAAGTTTGTACTGGTTTCTTCTTGCACTGAACTAACAATGAAAGAAAGGTGGAATATTTATAGGTAAACGGTTTAAGGCTCGAGATTTTCCAGTAATACCGGTGAGTAATTGGTTTTTCTATTATAGAGAGGAATAAATTTAAGATTGGACTATTGGAGATATTTATTTGGTCATTTAAGCAAAAATCTGGATTGGATTTTATTATTTCAAGTGCTTCATATATATTTAATTTGACAACATTAATGAATCATTGGTGACAACACTAATAATTTAAAATAATATAAAATCAGTAATAATTTTAATGAATACGAATTTTGTTGAATACAGTTAGCAC
This sequence comes from Rhaphigaster nebulosa, assembly GCA_948150685.1. Taxonomy (NCBI): domain Eukaryota; kingdom Metazoa; phylum Arthropoda; class Insecta; order Hemiptera; family Pentatomidae; genus Rhaphigaster; species Rhaphigaster nebulosa. The sequence goes on along the minus strand of OX411309.1, from coordinate 93,712,046 downwards.
AGATGTCGACAGAGAGCGAGAACTGCTATTGATAAGGCGGCTGCATTTCTAAGTTGTATCCTCACCTTTCAAAAACCCATGCCCACCAGTAACTTTGTGGAACTAGTACTTAGTTTCGCCCCTCTCTCTCTCACTCTCTCTCTCTCGTCATTTGCCCCATTACTAAAAAAGTATATATTTCATAGAAAATTCTATATTATCACTTGAAAGGTGATTATACTCTTAAAAAAAAACATCTAAGATGAGATCTGTTAAAACCTTTGAAACATGCTCTAGAAGATTTCCAATTTTCTATAATTACTGCCTTTTCAGCTTCATCTATTGGAAAGCTGAAGAGAAACAAATCATCAATTGCTTATATTTTAGATTATTTTAAGAGGAGCAGATTCATTTATCTATAGAAATTTATTTATTTCAATATTTAAAACAGAATATTCAGGATAACTGGGAAAGTGAGGTATTTCCCCTTTCACTAGTAATAGCTGGGAAATCCGGTGCCAATCGGACAGGAGATTAGTGTTAAAAGGAATTAGCATCATAAAACATACTTTTGAAAGGATCAAGACGCAGCCCAAGATATTTGCAACATAAAATCAGACCACTAAGCCATGAAGGCGCCTTTAGAAATTTTACAAAAAAGTAGTGGGTAATCCAATCTCTATATCTACAGCTGTATCAATCTCGTCTTAAAGTTTAGAAGGCATTAAGACATCAAAGCCTAAAAAATATATAAAAAGATTGTATACAAATAATGAAGATTCTTTATGTATTTATTGTTTTAAACCTTGAGCCAAAAGGAAAATGGGTACTATGCACAAAATGTAAGAAATGGTCACATGAAAACAGCACTGAAGGAGATATTTCATTTTTTGTATGCGTTATTGCGATTCTAACAATGACGACCTTTTTTGAAAAAACATGTCTTTGTAAAATCGTGAAGTGCCATAAGTTTTTCTTTATCCAATTAGTTCATCCATGTGCTATTATTATTTTATTATAAAATCACATATCAAGTAACCAAGCAAGATTTATTATGTGTATTTTAACATTTAAATTATATTTGGAAAATTTGCTCCTGAACATTTTCAATAAGCATACTCCACAGAACATAAAATAGATCTATTCTGTGGCTTACCCAAGTGCACTTAACTACTTCGTGTCGAAAACATTTAGTCCCTTGAAAAATAATTATACCAGTTTGCGGATATAGGTATAGGGAATACAATATCATGTTTATCTCAAAATAGATAACAAAAAATTAAAATATACAAACTCCTTGGTACTGCAACAAAACGCAGTTAAAGATATTTTTTCTTCACTTTAATATATTTTTTTTTTAAATTGTAAAGTACAGATTAAATGTTGACAATACATATCAATTTAAGACAAAGATAAAGTAACTGGTGTCACCTAACAATGTGGGCTTACTCCTATTTTATTCTATGTTCTGTGGAGTAAGCAATACTGAGTATGTGTACGTCAAAAGATCCAGTAGGCATCTTTTGTCAATTTTTTCATTTTACATAAGTCAGGGGATCAATCTTCTTTCTAAGGCCTCGTTCACAATGGAGCACCGACCCGCGCACTGCCCCTAGTCCCTCGAACCAAGAAAAAAATAAACACATTGTTTCCAATGGGACTGGCCATAACGAAGCCTCGCCCCGCGCACCGATCTTCGACCTTAGCCTAGCACCAAACCAAGGAATTGTTTCGTCAATTCTTTTACCCACGACCCTCGCACCTCCCGGTCTCAGAACGTCGAGATTTATTAATATCTTTTTATATTATCTCATTTTCACTAAAACCAATACATAATTGAATTTCTTTAATTGTTCATATAATGATGTACTTTACAAATATTAAATTTTTTATCATTTTTCCTAGTAAAATAGAAAATAATATTCGCTTAAATAATTAATTTTTGTGCTACAATTATTTTATTTTGATGCTCAAGTTATTTTGATATATATATACATACAAAATTAATAAAGATTAAAAAAAGAACATTTATAACTGCACTGAATATTTGATTGAAATGGAAAACAATGATTGATGAGCAATTAAATTATATTAATAATGTTTCACATTATGTAATTCTAGTATCTTATATATTATTAAATTGAAGTTTAATTTGCGACAGATTATAAAAAAAAAAAAAAGTGCAGTCCAAACACCCTTTCAGTGGACATTACGACAGAAGTGCTGAATTTTTGTTTTGCTTTTTTTATTAAAATTAATATCGACTATCATTAATATCAATGTTTACCTACCTTAACGTGAGCATCAGTCGTTCCTCTGTTGAAATTGGCTGAGCGTGACAATTTTTCCACTATTTTTGAATTTGAGGTTTGATTAGATTAATGATATAATCAAACGTGGAGATCTTCATCCTCATATAACCGAAAAATCTTTCAGAATCTCGTCTCAAATCCTGGTACAGGTGATGGAATTCACCAAACTATCGCTCCCTATTTAAAAAATGAATTTCCGATCCTTTTTCTTTTTCGGTAAAAATGCTAATAATTGGCTGAGATTGAATCCAGCGCAATATCTTCGTTAGAAGATAGTATATGATATCTGAAAGATGGTATCTCATGATATCAGAAATTCAACTGAAGGGGCAGAGAGTAACAGATTCCTGCTAGCTTTGAAGAGGGGTGATGGTGGTGCTTCAATGTGGACAGACAGGGGGCTAGGGTACTAGGGTCGGTGCGAGGGATTATCACTGGTACTGGGGCAAAGGGCAGTGCTCTATTGTGGGCGAAGCCTAAGGCAATAGAGCTTAGCATAGACACCCTGATGCTCACGAGGAATTGGGAGACCAAGCAGTCTGGGAGGACCCATTTAGTTTCCAAAGGCAACAGGACCTACCTGGAGAAGTTCTTCCTAAAGAACGGGGGAACGCCACTCACTGCTATTGAATAGTGTCCTCCCAGATTTTTTCATTTGCTAGTATTTTTAATTTTTTCATTCATCGTTTTCAATCTTCATCAGATTTGCTAAGCCATCTTTCTTGGATTTTGTTTTATGATATCTTTTAAGTCATTAATGAAGGTAATTCCGTGCTTATTAATTTAGCTAAGATTCATGAAGTTCTAAGTGTAAATGTAGTGATGGTTTAGGTATCAAAAAAAGTCTAATGAATGAACACCAATGAAAGAGGGTTGGTGAAATAGGATTATATCAACTTACTTCTGGTAATTTCAAAATAAAGAGTATTTTAGAATAAAGAATACCTGTCTTTTTATCAAGACATTATCCTATATAGGGTCATATTCAAATTTTAAGGAACACAATTACAAATTATAACTAAATGATTTGAGGAAAAATCTAGTACTGCCATCAGCATCTATCATAAAGTAATTATTAATACTAAGTAACATTAAGAAACTATTTTTCTGAGGCATCATATGATTTCATTCATTCATAATTTAAATTAAAAGGTAGTCAATACAATCCTAGTAATGCCGACCATAATACCGCATTCAAGTTGATTAGCTTAACAGTAAAAAATAAACATCCATTCTGTTGGAAGGCTTAATTAATATAATATCTATTAATAAAATAAATTAAAGGAACTAGTAGTGGCTCAGCATGTTGTAGCAAACAGTCCTGAATTCTAACAATGAGATGCGCTGTTAGTACCAATCAGCTTCATTTAAGTAGACAATCAATTTGTTCTGAACCTTTTTAATAAATTTCGAAACTTCACACTCAGGCTAGAATAGGTTGTTAGACTAGGATAATCCACTAATTGGAGTGCATAGACAGCTAAAAATAAATGAAATAAATAGGGACAAATAAATTTAATTTGGAAAATATATATGTACAATTAACATGATTTTTTGGTAATATCTTAGTTTTTACTTGGAGAAACTTATTAAAGAAATAGAAAATATATAAACATTTCTAACATTCAGTCTAAGCTTACAGACAATATGATTTGGAACAAAACTTTCTTTCAACAAAAATGTTAAGAGTACCATATTATCAGTCATCTGTAGACAATGAGGCCCACAGAAAAGGAAATAAAAAATATTGAAACAGTGTATATAAAGATCACAATGATTAAAGAAGAATCACACAGAAGTAATATTATATATAACTATCAACTATAATAAAAGTTACAAATATTAAATTAAAAAAAAAAAAAAAAACTGTAGTTACCTATTGGTTTTGGAAAATATTATTCAAGTAGGCCTTGAATTACAGTAAAAATAAAATAATAAAGCTACATAAACCACCCACAATGTTGTCAGATGCTTTTTATCAAAAATAGATGAAGTTGTGGTTTAAAATACATTCCATACTAATTTGTAACTAAGTAATATAATGTGGTTTTATATGGTTTCTCACAATACTTATGATTAAGAGACTGACAATATAAACTATAGCATGCTAAGTAACTGATCATAGATAAACACAATTAAAAATTTGTAATAATAAATCTATTTCTAATCTAAGAACAGAAATATAAAACTGTAGGAAAGTATTTTATTAAAAATGAGCGAAAGTTGATTATAAAAAAAAGTTTATATTGGGCATTTATTTTTTTATAATCATAAACAAAAAAATAGTACAAAATATACATACATCTGGAATAGTATCGACTGACTTCATTCAATAAAAATCATGTAGACTTTTGAAGAAATCATATAATGATAATCTTAATTTCCAACTTTGTTATAAAGCTCTAAGAGTGTGTCAATAATAGTTCCTAGATTTGCATCTTTGTATAATGCTGTATACCAATCTTCTTTGGGGGCAACTTCTAAACCATAAGACTGTAATGTAATGTATATACACGCCAGTGCTAAATCTTGAGGAGTGGCATCTAGGATTTGAGGGCTATGATGCAAATCTTGTAAAAATGCTAGAGAACTCTGAGCAACTGGAACTCTTTCCCAAGAGTCTCGATCCAACCAGCCCTGAAGTGATTTAAGGTAATGTAGTAAATACCTATGACATTCAGGAGGATCTACTTTGAATTTCAAAACCCTCATTACAAGAAGCTCTGCTTGAAGAAGTGCATCACGTCTCATCCAATACTCGTCCTTTAAATCAAGAATACTTTTGTGAAGTGTGTAGTGGGCAACATTTATTACATCTCTTAACTTATAGTCATCTGACATCTTTCCAGCAACATACAAAGCTGTTGCAGCAATAAGGTACTTGTCATAATGGGAAAATTCTACTTCCCTAAAAACAGTAATATACTAATAAAATCATACATAAATACAATTTTATGGTAAAAGACTATGCAAAGGCAAGTTTTAACTGATAAATACAATATAACAATACCTGTAAAACCTATGGTAGATGGTAGCTGCAGTAGCCAAAGTGAGGGGATTGCCTTTCAACTTATAACCACATTCAAATATAAATCTTGCCCCATAAAAGTAATCTTCCTCTAATTTGTAATCAATTCTACGGGACTTTAGTTGATTTTCTACTTTCATTTTTGTGATTTCAACCAAAAACAGTTCAAGCCGACAATAAACAAAAGGTAATATGATGGTTATGCTAAAAGTACAGAAGCAGAGTCGGTATACTGAACATGTAAAATTACAATTTATTTAAAATAATGAATACATTTATTTGTTTGATTGATGTAATTAAAAATAAATGAAAAATTCGGCATGGAATTCTGTTTAAGCTAATGTACATTTTTTTTTTCGTTATCAGTTTTTGGTTGCTTTTATATGGCTGTATTGTTTGTATGGCGGGAAATATATTCTACTTAATTGTTGTTAGCAATGGTGTCATTTTTATTAAATTATTAACTACTGTTAAGTTTTAAGCTATATTCATTATATTGAATACGAGTGTAATATAAGCGTTTAAACATTATAGGTAAGCTTTAGATAGAGGAATAAGATTGCCATATGTTACAATGTTCATAAGTTGTAGTTAAGAACTTAGTTATATTTATCCTTGGTAGTTATTTAGTCTTATATTTCTTGGTGATAGTGAAAAATACTATGTCCGTTTTCAAAATCATCAATTTGATCTAAAAGCATTTTATTTATTAATGCAATGAATCTGGAAGGTTCTAATAAAAAGTTGGAAAATGAAATTACCCAATTAGATAACTGCCAGTTAAATGATTCTGTTTTCCAAGCTGGTTCTGATTATAAGCAGTTGATTAAAGATATGAAAAGGTTTACAAATCTCATCCAAGAAAAAAATGATGAAGACGAGCTATTCAAATCAGTTTATGAAATAGCACATCCTAGGTTTGTAAAAGAATTATGGGACTCTGATGGTGACAGTGAATTCTCACTTGACAGTGACATAAGTGGTGATGAAGATTATTGGAAGGCTTTGGAAAGTATGTGGGAAATGAATTACAATGTTAACGATATTCATACTTTAGACACGTTTTCCACTTGTCCAATCTGAGTAAAATTATTTTTTGTTGTATTAATTTGTTAAATTCTTAGGTACTACTTCAGTTTTTTCACCCTAAATTTGCGGAAGGCCACAAGCTTTGATAACAGAGCCTCACTGTACATGTAAAAACTAGCCGAGTGTATACGAATAACTATATTTAAGTTATGGTAAAACCCCAATCTCAGCTGAAAAGGATTTGTGGGGATTTGTATATCTCTTTAGTGAGAGATATTCAACAGCTGTGATCTAATTAAAGTAGTAATAATTTTTATAAGCACTAATGATGTCAATGAATAAAAATTCTTAAAGGCTGCCACATAAATTCGATTCAGGTTATAATGCTAAACTGATCGATGGAATAATTCCTAAAAACCGTTGTTTACATTTATTAATTACTTTCTTAGTCCCAAAACAAATAATTAATGACAGGTTTGACACACTCGACTATTTTTGGTTTGTATAATGAGGTCCTATGATCTGTTGGGGTGGCAAAACTGAAGTGTTACCATAAAATCTTTCATTTCATTCTTGAGTTTAAAAATCTCATTATGAAAAAGTATATTTAATCCCAATCAATAGGCATATTTTAAATATAAATACAATCATGGTTGATTATTACCAAGTTGTATGTTAAGAGTAGTTTGGCTGAAGTTAATCTCTGTTATTTAGATAAAAATGAGGTAGTTGTTAAATAAAAAATGGTACAACTATAGACTAGGGGCGTGTTATCACTTGTTCATTCCGAGGTCACCTGAACATTTCCGTAATAGCACACTGTAGCGTCATTTGTGCTAACTAACTGCTTTGCATTCAAATGTAACATTCATATTCATTGGAATTATTAAAATTGTTCCTGCTTTAATTAAATATTGCTTAAAATTACTAGTTTTGTCGACTTCCGATGATTGGGCAAATTTTTGTAATAATTTAAAGGAGTGATAATTTAAATTATGGTGAGGACCCGACCTCAAATGAAAAGGAACTTTTGAGGTTTATTTATCTTTCGAGTGAGCGTAGCGTGCGGAAGTCGACAGCTGTGATTTAATTTAAGCAATAATAATTGAAGTTACGGTAAGGCCCCGACCTCAACTGAAAGGAATCCGTTGATATTTTGTTTAGTTCTTGGGCGAACGTAATGAGCGGAAATCGATAGCACTAGTAATTTTAAATAATATCTAATTAAAGCAGGAATTAATTTAATAATTCCAATGAATACGAATGTTACAACTGAATGCAAAGTAGTTAGTTAGCACAAATGACGCTAGAGTGTGCTAGTCCGGCAACGTTCGGGTGACATCGGAATGGACAAGTGATAATGCGCCCCTAGTCTATAGTTGTACCTAAAAAATTAACAATTGATCTGTCTAGTCCCATCTTGATTGTAAAGAGACCTGTGATAGAAAGAAGATGTTCGATATCTTTCAGTATTATAGCATTGTGAATATGTTAGTAACAATTGGATCAGTACTAAATTTGGAATTGGTATATATTTTAAAAATATTTGGAAAGCATTAGTTATTTTTATTTTACAAATTAATGTTTGGTTTTTGTTACAATAGAAAAAATGGATGCTTTTCTTAAAAATAGAAAGGCCAACAGAGAAGAAAAAACGGATTCAAAAATCTCTAAGGAACCTAAACCAGAACCACCTAATAAACCATGGGTTGAAAAATATAGACCGAAGACTGTAGATGATGTTGTGGAACAAACTGAAATTGTTTCTGTTCTCAAACAGGTACTTTACAATATTATAATTAAGTTTTTATACTTAAAGTTGGCTGCTGACTTTATATCACGAATGAACAGAATTTAAAAACTAGCTTGGTATGCTGAATTTTATCCTCACAGAAAATCAATAAGCTGGCTACGGTGGTTTGATTGATGTGTCCTTGGTCTACTCAGCCCTAGTAATTATAATTGATCATGACATTAATCTGGGGGGCTGGAGCAGTGCTGACCATACTATGTCTCAAGCATATCACTGTGTTATTTACTTATCTGGTATTTTTACCAGCAAATACCCACTAGGCTGTTCTAGTTAGGAGGTTGCAGGAATGGTTTATCAATTTTACTTGTAAGCCTTGATTTCCAAGTATTGTATCATACTCATTGTTATAATGTAACTTATTGTCTTTATCCAGAAAATGATTTTTTTGTTGTTATATGCGACCTGCTCATGCATTATTAACTGTTTAAGAAAATATACCTTATTTATCATAATACTTTCCTTATAATTAGAAGGCTTAATTAATTTAGGCTATCTGGAGCCTTAAAGTAAAAATTAATTATTTATAGTGACCGACCGAAGTTTCAGTTTCGATTATGGTTTTGACCAAAAAAAAAAATAGATTCGGCGGGAATTTCGGTTTTAGCTAAAAAACATTCGTGAATTGTCTGATCATGTCTGACTTTACTCAGGCACGTTAGGACTACCCATAGTACCTAATGCCACTTGAAGTGACCTCCATAATGGTGAGAGAATGCAAGCAGACATTGGAAACACTTGCTGGCTTTCAGAATCTTAAGCTAGTCAGGGTCACAAGGAATCATATACGAGAAATATGATCAGCTTACAAGAAATGGTGCTGAGTTTCCTTCCTTGGGCCAGAACCCTCATGAGGTATTTCAAAGTGATAGCCTAAAGAATCTCATGATGACATAGGAAAGAGCAAGGAGTAGATAGAATGTGTTGGGCCTAAATAAGCCAAGCAGTTAATTAAAACACCCTTTCCTTCAAGAACCAAGTGGCTGCTAGGCCTACTTATAAATGATCTCCGGCTGATCACCTGAGTACTCACAGGCCATTGCAGGCTTAAAAGTCACCTAAAGATTGGTAGAGTAGTAGGTGACAAAACCTGCCACTTATGCAGGACATGCACTGGAAACTGACCTACACTACATAGCAGATTGTGACCAGTATCATATAGCGTCAATAAGATATAGACTTCTGGGCTTAAGCCTTCCTCCATTTAATGGCCGTTGACGTTTTCAATTACATAAGGAAAACCAGAAGGTTAGACATTGAGGAAAAATTCGTTACTTACTTGTTGCCCTCACTATTACCAGTAATACCCGAAAAGGGAGTAAAAAAAATGGTAATAATATCTAAGGGTAAATAAAGCGGATTTTACAGAAAACCTAGTTAAATTAATAACAATTAATATTAGAATGACTACTTTAAAAACAATTAATTAATCAATTGGTTTATATGAATCTTTGTTGCTTAGGAACATAGCCAAGTTGACAAAGAAACAAAAAGTGCAATATCTTAAAAATTACTTGAAACAATGAGGTGGAGTTTTACTGGAACCGATGAAGTAGACAAAGATGCCTATCGGTACCATTCACACATTGAAAATGTTTGGTACATAGATTTAATTTAGGTGGTTATCAGCTAACATTTATTCTAACTTTTTTAAATTTATTTTATACACAATGTGGGTTTTCTATCGTTATTTCAAGTACAGTAAACATCAAAAAGAGTAATTTCAGATCAAAGAATAGGTATTTTCATGAAAAGATGGTGGCAACCCCGTAGTTGTTAGTTAGTTTAGTTATGAATATTTATTTGTTTTTAACTTTCGACATAGTGCAATATTCAGGGTAATGAATCTGCATGTAAACCCAAAAAGATTCAGTTCAAATTAATTCTACAGTCAAATATTGCTAACTTGAAGTTCAAGGGAATGAGAAATCACTTAAGAGTTAAAAATAGTTTTGTTTCAGAGATTTTAGACATTTCGAGTTACAGAGGTAATATATAATACTATTAACTTAATAATAATATAACGTTCACACTCACTTTCACCACATATACTCTAAAAATCGATATTGTGTCTCTTTATAAAATTTTAGAGCAAGCCTTTAGAATTCTCATGACTCAATGTTTTTGCATAATGTTCATATTTTTCTCTTAACAATGGACCTATCCAACTTATTTTTTTGTCTCAATATTACTTAAACCACTTAACCTTGCATTCATCAAAGCCAGGAAATATCGCGACTCTTTCTTTTGGATAAAAGTTTTAACTTCATTTGTCTGACTTTAGAGTTAGGGTATTTTCAAAATTGTTGACAGGGTACTGCAAAGGATACCAAACTTTGCAGCTATCTCTTTTTTTTCTTTCTTTTGGATAAAAGTTTTAACTTCATTTGTCTGACTTTAGAGTTAGGGTATTTTCAAAATTGTTGACAGGGTACTGCAAAGGATACCAAACTTTGCAGCTATCTCTTTTTTCTTCTGGTTTCCTTCATTTACGGCTTGGATAATTTTAAGTTTCTCACGTACGGGGAGAGATTTAAATTTCCGTTAACTCATTATAATGCTTGCCCTACACTTTTGAAATTTCAAACATTTTACAAAACAGCTAAGAAACTTAACACCAAAAAAATTAAAACAAATAAATGTTCTCATAAGTTTCGGTTTTGGCCGAAATCAGAACAGAAGCCGAAATTCTGTTTCGGTCGGCCACTAATTATGTATTTGAAATGGATAACTTTAGCTTATAAATATAGATGTAAGGAGACTATTTAGGACTGTTGTAAAATTAGACCAATATCAATAAAAATGCCATTTATGGTTCTACTGAATACTCACAAAATTAATACTAAATTTAATCAATTACAGGTCCTAGCAGGAGCTGATTTACCCCACTTTCTTTTTTATGGACCTCCTGGAACTGGTAAAACAAGTACTATTTTAGCTGCAGCTAGGGAACTTTTTGGCAATGCATTCAGAGATCGCATTTTAGAACTTAATGCTTCAGATGATCGAGGTATTCAAGTTATTAGAGATAAAGTTAAAAACTTTGCTCAGTTGACTGCCAGCTCAGTTCGTCCTGATGGCTCTCCTTGTCCTCCATATAAAGTTGTGATATTGGATGAGGCTGATTCTATGACTGGTGCAGCTCAAGCTGCATTAAGAAGAACCATGGAAAAAGAAACTAAAACAACTCGATTTTGTCTTATTTGCAATTATGTCAGTTCCATAATTGAACCTCTTACTTCTCGTTGCATGAAATTTCGATTTAAACCTTTAGGCACATATGTTATAAAAAGCAGATTGGAAATGATTTGTAAAGAAGAAGGTGTAAATTGTGATATGAATGCAATCTCAAAAATAGTTGAGATAAGTGAAGGTGATTTAAGGCAGGCTATAACAGTTTTGCAATCATGTGCTAGATTGAAAGGCGGAGACAAAATAACAGAAGATGACATTGTAGAAATAAGCAATCTTGTTCCTGAAGGATTAGTATTTGATTTAATTGAGTCATGCAAAGAAAATGTATATGAAAAAATTCAGCTCAGAGTTACTAAAATAATTTATGAGGCTTATCCCCTGTCACAAATAGTAACACAAATTCACAAACATATTACATCTTCAAACAGCCTAACTGATGTTCAAAAAGCAAAAATTAGTGAACATATTGCAGAATGTAGTTCTAGGCTTCAAAGAGGTGCATCGGAGTACACTCAATTGTTGCATTTATGTTGTTCTATGGGGAATATTTTTCAGGAAGAGTCATGATTTATCTTTTTCAGTGGAATTGTAATGTTAGTGTACTTTTATTAAATAAATAATTTTGGTTGAGAACAGCTGCAATAAATGTAAAGTGTTTAATACTTTTGTAACAATTTAAATAACTTAAAATAGAACAAAATCCAATTTAATTACATTAAGTTTATGACAACTTAAAGTAATATTAAACACTAAATAATTGGTACATTTGCAAAAATCTTATTCAATATTTTATAATACAATTTTATAGTTTGATTTGATGTAATTATTATTTTAATGTTATTACCCATGAAATAATTTTTTCAAATACATACATATATATATATATATATATATATATATATATATATATATATATATATATATATATATATATATATATATATACACAACTAATTCAACAGTATTATTACTAGCAGTTAAAATTAAACTTTTTATTACAATTAGTTTTTTTTTGTTTTATTTTTTACAAATAATAGCAGGGAAACATTTTATTTTACATTTTCTTGAATTTATTATCCAAGGAAAATATTAAATATAAATATATCTATGTACATAGAAACAAACAACTAAAAACAAAACAAAAATAGAGACAAAATCTTAAAATGAAAGAGTAATGGAATGATTCAGGTGTGTCCACTTAAAGGAGCTACAGATCAGTTATTGGATTACCCTGTAAAACAAACATTAAAAAATAATCACTTTTGATATTAAATGTTAATAATTAAGATCATATAGTTTTAAAAAATATTTTGCAATAAAGTTATTATATTAAAAAGATAAATAAAAAAAGCTGTACCGCACCCTTCTTACTCCTAGATACACCACTCATATGCACATTATTTTATTAGAAATTTCCTGTAAATGCTGGCCAAATTTTGTGCAAATGTCTATGTTCATAGTTTATTAGTACAGAGATGCTGCTATCATGAAACGTAACAGGTGTGGTGAAAGCCTTATGTAGATAATGATTTTAATAATAATATTTCATTCAATTTCTTGAGCTATTGTATAGTTTTTACAATTACAAAATGTTAACATAAATATTAGAATACAACAATGTAACCATTCAGGTTACCTATTGTAGTGTTTAGGAATGTTGCTGACCACAACCGAATCAAACTCATGAGGGTAATTGAGTAGATAAAAAATATCCTTGGCAAAAAAATGGATGCTTCAGTTGTGAGATGAATGAATGAATGAAAATATATTTCATTCTGGGATTTTCTGTCCACTTAGAATAACAGAAATGTTCAGTACTTGTACAATTTGTCTAACTTACAATGAATGATTAAAGAAAAGTTGATAATAAAATGAAATACAGGAGTATGTAATAATTGCAGACATTTAAATCATAATTAGATATCTATGTACACTAACAAACAATAGACATAATACACATGAAACAATAAACAGTTATAATAAACATACATATAACTTTAATACTTACATAAATGCGGAAGGCGGAAGATTGATAGTTAAGGAGGTGGAGAAATAATTGATGCTTGAAGATGTTTAAGGATGAGGATTTGGGAATGGAGTTGGGCAAAGAATTTTTTGAAGGAGGCAGTTCTATGAAAGGGTACATACAACTTTGTAGGTTGGGATCTGGTGTTTAAAGAGTGTACAGAGGAACAAGGAGTGAACAAATTAAGAATATAAGGAGGCATTTTGGTTATAAAGGTTCGGAAAAGACACCTAGGAAGTATTGCCATGAGAAAACTGGGTGAAGCCAACTAAACTCGGCATACCAACTGAAGGCCTAGGAGTGCCAGGGGATTCCGATGATGAATCTAATGAAGCAATTCATTAGTCTCTCCAGTCTCATCTCATCCCTACCAGACAGTCCACCATACAAAAGGCAGCCACAGTAAAAGAGGAGAAAAATGAGAGAGGATACAAGGGGCTGACAGGTTATAGGAGGTATGAAATCTTAGGAGCTGTTTAAGGATAGCAATGGACTTTCGGGTTATTAAGGAAATGTGATTATTCCAGGACAGGTGTTTATCAAAAATTACTCCTAGATTTCTGACATTGGTATGGAAGTGGATAGGCAGGCGGTTGAGGTAGAATAAGGGACAATAAGGAAAGGAGTTGAGAAGATGCTTGGAACTGATGAGGATGACCTGGGTTTTTTTTTTCACATTCAGCCTCAAATCATTGCGTACCGCCAATGCATTGATACAATCTATATCTTCTTATACCTTTCAGATAGCCTCAAGCATCTCAGTAGGATGGAAGGATTGGCAAATTTGGAGGTCATCAGATATAGACAAAGAAAAGGATTGGTGAGAGTGAGGACTCCTGAGGAACGCTTTAGTAGGAGTCGGGAGGAAGGAGGTTTATTGGGGATGATAACTGTTTGGGATGACTCTGTCCTGAAACAGGAAGGAAAGGAACCACTTTAAGACGCTATTTTATAAGGAAAGGCTTCGGAGTTTGGAAAGGATATTATGATTTGGAAAGGATAATATGATTAACTGAATTGAAGGCTTTTGAAAACTCGAAGAGAACAAGAATAGTAATTTTCTGATGATCTATAGAGGATTAGATCTTGGGCGATTTTCAACAAGGTAGATTGCATGGAATACTGGGATGGAAAGCCAGACGAGATGGTTGAGGAGGCCTTTTTCCTTGAGGAAGTTATTAAGCTGGGTGTGGACTATTCTTTCAAGTGGTTTTGATAAGTTGGAGAGAATGGAGATACGTCTAAAGCCGGAAACTGTGGAGGGAACAGGAACTTTATTCAACGGATGGACTATGACTTTTTTGGGAAAATGGAATTTTGAAGGGAAAAATCATAAATATGTAAAAGGAAGGGAAAATGTAGTTTGATGATTTTCGAAGGAATATGATCAGGGCCAAAGTTATTAGTTCTGGACTAAGGAACTGGGGAGAGTAAATTTTCAGGGGAAATATTTGTAAAGTAGAAATTTTCAGGATCAAAGGATGTTTGCGGAGTGCAGCATGGAGGAAAGTACGATATAGGAAGAGGATATGGTGGCTATAATGTCAATATCAGGCCATTCCATAAAAAAAAATCTTGTTTTTTAATAACCAAGATAAGGCATAAAAAAGGGTAAATATCTGGGTAACCACACAGATACACGATTTACATAAAATCACAAATTTGGATTTCAGCCTTCATATTTTAAAAATACACTAGTATACTCTATATGTACGTAAAAATGGGATCAAGTAATTAGGAAAAACATAATTTTAAATATTTATTCAGACTATAGAACAGAACTTTGCAATTTAATGTCGGTGGGCTGGATGTTTTTTTGCCTAAATATGACCAACTGTTAGTAGTATTATGCACTGCTAAGAAAAAAAAAAAAAAAAAAAAAAAAAAATGTAAAGGTGAAGGTATCACTACACTAAAAATTTTAAATTCTTTTTGTCCACAGAGTTCAGACAGACGACATGATCCAATAGAGGAACAGAACTCCTTCGGTTATAACACCATGATTATATTAAAAGGGAAAACTATTTGAAAGTTATACCAATCTATTTGCTAACAACTCAGTTTTTTTTATACTAGTGATTATTGAAGCATTAGGTGCTCCTTGATATTAATAAATAATCAAATGGTGTTTGTAAAATCAACTATCACACATAAGCAATACAATGGGCAAAATGAAAAAAAAAAAATGAAATTTTGTTTCAACATAGAAAAATAACATTTTCCATATTATTTCTTTGTCTAAGGTTTCTGTGAATCATTTGATTTTCTGAGGATTGATTATATAAAAAATTATTTCTTAGAATTTAGCCTATATTTCTTAATCAATTAAATAAAAGGAAAGTGCACCTCATTTTAATTATTTTGGTCAATCATATCATTTAGCAACTGCTGCAAAGTTGCATATCGTCGTCACAAGAATATCCTATATGCCATTTTGATGATTTTTATATCTCTATATTGTTCATTGGTACTACTGGCATATATTAAAATTGATTCAAATCCCTAGGTTCAATTTAATTCACCACCAGTGGGGCATTAAAGAAATGCTATAAAAAATATCCTATGTGCCTATGGGAAAATATCTTATTTGCCTATTTTTTACCACACTGGTCTGAAAAATACAAGAAAATTTGTTTTTAAAATTACACATGAGTGGCATGTATCATTATCAATAGACAAAACCACGGAAATATCCAGGAAAGCTACTATGTTAGTTTTTAAGATTTATTTGGGAGTACCAGTTTTATAAATTTTTTATTTTCTGGAGAACTGATGTGCTCAGTGAAGTACCATTGATCATCATAGGATCTAGGTTGGAATGAACAAAGAGGACGCCTTGGATAGCAGGATTTATAGGGCGGCTAATTTCTAACGAAACTTTATTTTTGGGTTGCTACAAATATTTGCTTATACTTTTGGATTGTTTTGGCCTTAATTTAGACAGTAAAATGAGTGATTCATGATTATATTTATTTAGAAATATATTATCTAAAATTTGGTTGTTGACTTTTATTGTGAGGAGGAAAAATACGAATCAGATTATTAACTGAAACTGGTCTACCATAAGTACCATACATAAGTACCGTTATTCACATATGATAATAGTTAAGGTACAACTACAATCGGGACCCATCATCACTGCCCCCTGCTGAAATTACCCGAATGTTGCCACACCAGCAATCTCAAGTGTCATTTGAGATAACAAACTGTTTCATATTCAATTATAACATTTTAAATAATATCTAGTTAAAGCAGTGATAATTTCTGAGAATATGAATGTTAAAATTGAAAACAAAGGAGTTAGTAGCCACAAATGGAACTAGAAATTGCTAGTGCCACAACCTTCGAGTAACTTAGGCAGTTATAATGTATCCATATTGTAAAGTTGTATCTAAATCTGTTACAGGTGGTTTTTAATTTAATAATTAATGAAAAGATTAATGCATATGACTTACCCATTCTTGAGCCATCATCCAGATGGTTGAACTCTTCAGTTTGGGCCCAATGAGTGGGTTCATTTGGGCCATATAAGCACAAAGCCAACTATTAACAATTCATAAAACACTTAAATAGTATTTAAACTTAAAGAAGCTTATTTCTAAACTACTAACTGGATTGAAATAAAAAAACCTCATCAATATAACCTGCACATAGATTTATATCAAAGCAAAATGAATAACTAAGTACTCACAAAAGCCACGCTGTTGCAGCCGTTAAGATTAACGATAACTGAATTAAACTAAAAAAAGAAAATGACCATAAGTGAATAAATAAGATAGAATCTTTAATAAAACAAATCACTACAATGGAAATAGATAAAATATTTACCCTCTATTATTGCCTTTTGGAAGAAAGATAGGTAAGACGATGCCAATTAATCCCCAGAATACTGTAATAATTAAACATGGTAAAACCGAAAAACCCATAGTGTTTGATTAAAATTAAAAACGTTCCCAAGACAAAAAGTGGGATGGGCCTCTTTGTAGTACAGCTGATCTTCAAATCAGCTGCTGCCTTGTAGATCTTTAAATTCTTACAATTGAACCGATTTAAACTACAAAGTTTATCTAATTGGCTTCAATATGGTGTCCATTAAAAAAAAAAAAATTCGATCAAATAATTAAATGCTTAAGTTATTTTTTTGTATTGGCGGACTAATATATAACTTGGTAGGCTAAGTTTTCCATTAGGGACAGATTACTTTTCTCTTTCAAGTTAGTTGAGTTTAGGTCTGTACAGTCAAGATGAGTAAATACCATTAAAAAGGTGAGCAAATTAAATTAAAATTGGTACATGGCATTGCAGTCACTTTATCAGTAGCGGTCGCCGCACTATCGCCATTTGTGCTTAGTAACTGCTTTGTATTCAACTGTAAAATTCATATTCATTCGAATTATTGAAATAATTACTCCATTAATTAGATATTATTAAAAAATGTGGTACAACTTTACGAGAGCTGCAAATTATCACTTGTTCTTCCCGATCTTACCCGAAGGTCACCAGACTAGCATAGTGCGTGGTAACTAACTGCTTTGCATTCGATTATAACATTCGTATTCATTGGAATTATTATAATTATTACTGCTTTAATTATATATTATTTAAAATTATTAGTGCTGTCAACTTCCGCTCATTACGTTCGCTCAAGAGATAAACAAACCCAAAAAGTTCTTATTCAGTTGAGGTGGGGTCCTTACCGTAATTTAAATTATCACTCCTTTAAATTATTACTTAAACTTCCCCAGATCATCGGAAGTCGACAGCACTAACAATTTCAAGTAATATGTAATTGAGTCAGTAATAATTTTAATCATTGCAATGAATACGTTTGTTACAATTGAATGCTAAGCAGTTATCACAAATGGCGCTAGAGTATGCTAGTTCGGCGATCTTCGGGTAAGATCGGGAGTATCACTAAGATCGGGAGTATCAGTGATAACACGCCCCTCTTGTAAAGTTGTACCAAAAATATTAGTGCTGCCGACTTCTGGTGGTCTAGAGAAGTATACTAAAAAGCAGTAATAATTTAAATTACGGTAAAGGCTCTTTGGGGGTTTGTACATTTCTTAAGCGAGCGTAACGAACGGAAGTCGACAAGTATGATATTAATCAAGAAATAATTATTCAAATTACGGTAAGGACCCGATATCAACTGAAAAGGCTCCGTTGGGGTTTTCTTTATCTCTTGTGATTGAGTGGCGAGCAGAAGTCGCACCTCTTTAGTCCCCCCAAATTAAATTAGAGAGTCTTAAATTTGTACTTGAATTGAGTTAGTGCCAAAGAAGTGCCTTTTGTAGTCTCAACTTTTTTCTTCCATCCCACCATTTTGATATTTTGAATATTTAAAATACGACCTTAGCGACGGAGCTTTGTTGCTCTAGGGTTCAATAGACTCTAGACGGTCAATTATTTGGTCAAAAGATTAAACTTTGTGTACTATCAAAAATTAAGATGATTCATATTTATATGTTTTTCTTTATTTTTTTGTTGAATATCTTCATGTTTAGCTCACGTCAAGCAATAACGTGCGCTTCAAGCGTGATCCCCTTAGACGCTCAGTCATTCCATCAAAAGATTGAGTCAAGCAATGACGCGTGCTGCAAACAACCCTTCAATCAATCATCCCTTAAATCTTACATTATTGCTCGCGCGTAATTAGTACAAAAACGCTTACAGTATTATGTAACAAATTAAGGTCTTCCAAAAAGTTATAGACATTCTCAAGAAAAAATAAATAAACTAAACTAAATGTAATATAATTAAATACGAAAACTATTTTCAATATAAACAAATTCATTATTTTAATCTGGTGTTAACAATAAGTATGTATCTCAGTAGAAACGCACATTATTAAATGGTATGTACGAAAAAAAAATTCTTATCTCTGAAGCTTCTGTGGTTGCGATTTCAATCTGTCTCTTTACACACTGACCTTGATATTTATTTCGTCATAATATCTGCCACAGATCGTTTCAATGTTTTTCATGACAGACTAACTCATTCCTATCCACTGACTAAAGCACTATCTACTGCCATAATTCCTTACGATCCGCCTTTACTATTGAGGCGCTGGCCAAGAGACTTACTGTAATGAGTTTCTTGTGTTATTGTTTTGATTTTCTTAGTTATATTACTTTATTTAATTTTCCTATTTTTTTTCCTTTTGTATTTTTGTTTATTACCTTTTGTATCTATATTTAATCTTCTATCTGTATTTGCTTATAGGATTTTCAGATGATAAATTGTTATAATAGTCAAATATATAAAACTCTTACAAATAAATAAATCTTTTTGATAGATATTTTAAAAGTAAATATTTAATTTAATTTAAACAACATTACTTGGCAATGCTTTCCACATTCAAAACATTGTTAAAGCTCTTGTAGCATGGATTGAGTGGATTATTCAAAGAATGCTGTAGAGATATTCGTGAATAATTTTACGAATTTCATATTCTTGATTAGTCAAAAATTACTCTTATTAAAACCGTATCAAATGTCAATTAGCTGAACGATACATATGATATTTAACAATGTTTTGTTAATTATTTTAAAAGGGGCAACTGTAAAATGATGGTCTGAAATCATAATGAAAACTTCCAATTAACCAATTATGATTAATATTATTTAAAGAAGACATGAATTAGGGTGAAAGCTAGAATATGTTGCGACAGGAATTACCACATGCTCTCTCAATTTAGCGTTTAACTGCAAGGAACTGGTTCAGGGAAATGAATACTACTATTTTAGAAATCTTCACACGTCTTCAGCAAGAATTCCAACCGTTAAAAAAAAAGAAGAAAAAAAAACAAAAAAAAACGCACTGTCTGGGTTGTTGCAACCGTTGTTTTCCTGTATTTAATAATGAGCTTGTACCACACCCATTTTGATCTATAGTAACTCAGTGACAATTGATAAATTATAGTCAATACGATTTTTATCAATGCATGTCTCGATCTTAAACCATGGTTTCAATCACCCCTAAAGTTTTTAAATTTACAATTTATCTTTATCATTTTTAATAATAACTTTTAATTCCGGAGACGGACTGTCTACAAACATTAATCAGCCATGGATCGATTCTCGGTTTGGTAGAATATTCTGTGGCACCATCCAGTTTCTAAGGGCCTTCATTAAGTTGGGGCATAAATATAGTGGTTGAGCGTGGTTGCTGACTACATCAGCTCCTTGCAGAACCTTTAATCAAGACATAATATGTCCTTACGAAGTACTGAACCAAGAACCTTCATGAGTTGTGTTGATACATGCTTATTTATTTAATTTAATTATTTTACTTTCGCTGATTTCATTCATCATCTTCATGAGTGGGGCGACAATCAATCACCGAGTCTTGGCCTACTCCAAAAGCCTCCACCAGTCGGCTCGGTCTGTTGCAGGAGTTCTCCAGTTTCGGGTAACAAGAAATACCCGCGGGTCCGAGGCGACGGAGTCTGCCCTTCTTAAATTTGTACGATCCACCCTTCGCTTGCCATGGAGCTCAACTGTTAGTATCTTCTTAGGTATCTCACCCTCTCCCATTATAACCACGTGGCCTACCCATCGAAGTCTCCCGAGCTTGATAAACTTGACCACGTCAATGTCGTCATATAACCCAGAAAGCTCCGCATTTTTTCTTCTTTTCCAGGTAGGCACCTGGAGGCCCTCTCGAATATTTTTCTTTCAAATGCCAGAAGTTTGGTATTCATTTCTTCATCGGCCCTGGTGAAGGTCCACGCCTCTGACCCATATGTGAGAACTTGGCGTACGAGGCTCTTATAAAGACTGATATTGGTCCTGTTTGAGAAGCACCGGCTCCTGAAATGTATGACCAGACCAGAGTAGCTCCGGTTGGCAGCAACTATCCTGTTGATTTCCGCAGAGACGTTGTTTTAGGCGTTCATCTCCGAACCCAGGTACAAAAAACTTTGCACAGCCTCAAAACTATAGGGTCCAACTCCAAACAATCCAGTCCCTGCCCCTGCGGTGGCTCCGAGTCATTTGGAAAGTCTTCAACCCTCGAACCTGAAATGGGTCCCTCTTCTATATCTTCTTTTAAAAAGGTGTTCTTGAAGTGCCTCCCCTATCTCTCCAGGATATCCTGCTTTACCATTAGTAGGTTTTCATCTACGTCCTTGCATGTGGCTACTCTTGCTTTGAAGACAGGTCTCCCTTCATTTACCTTCTGGAAGAAAAGCCGACTTTCATGAAGTGTTCTGTGGCTTTTAACATCCTCCATTATTTTATTCTCCCATGTTCTCTTCTTTTTACGGTGTACAATCTTTTCTTTTCTCCTTCTGATTTTATTATCTCATTATATTTCTTTACGGTCGATCCTCATTAATTTTGAATAATACTCGTAACATGGGTTAAAAAATAAGTGGTAAACCTTTGGAATCGCTACTAACGACCTTGAAGAGGTCTAGATTCTCAGACCAGACTATATTTTCACCCACTGCGCATGCCCAATTAAATACTCAAACCGATGGATCCGTTTCACTTGGAATAATCATGTAGGGTTAGGTCAGACTTCCCGTCTTTTACCGAATAGATCTCTTGTCCCCACCGCCTTCTTTCCTACACCATGTTTAAGTTTAAATATCATGGCCAATCTCTTCAACGTTCTATTAGCTTCGGATCTGGGAAGTTTAGTCCAAGTGGTGAAAAAAATTTACCAATTATGTGTAAAACTAAGGATCCATAGATTTTCGTCCATGGAGTTTTAGAAAATTGCATTAATTTTCTAATGAAAAGGCGGCATTGAGCTTCAACAAATCCGGATGCGCCACTTGTTGTTAGCTATCGGTTATCATTACTACATCTCTGGCTTATCATTCTTCCGCTCCCTGGCGTATGATGATTCGCAGTTCCTGACTTGGTCCTTGGATCGAAATTGTTAATAGCATAACCCGAATGAGTTGGTCATGGATCAAATTAAGCTTTTTCTTCTGCAGAGAGTCTTCTTAGCATTGCAATACTCCTTTCTAAAAAGGCGGGAAGTCTAACCCAACCCTACACCAGCGTTCCAACTGAGAAGGATCCGTTGGTTTGAGGATTTAATTGCGCATGCACAGTGGGTGAAAGTATAGTCTGGTCTGAAAATCTAGACCTCTTAACGGTCGTTAGTAGCAATTCCAAAAGTTTACCCGGGTTATCATTGTTGCTCTCTTTAAAAAAGTGCTAAGCCTACAATGCAAATAAATAAAAATAAATCGAACCTACCGACCGAGCAGAAGAAATGGAACAATAGTTATATTTCGAAAAATAATTTTCAATATATAATTATTGTCATGCAATTTTATCACTATAGTCACATATTGGCTGAATTGCATAGTTTTTTAATAAATAAATAAATTATTACATACAAATAAAAAATATAAACCTAATCTAAAATATCTAAGGGAAGCATTTACATTTCAAGTATGGTTACAAAATATGTTATAAATAAAGTTTTAAACCATAATTTGAGCAAGACATTATTATAGATCTTTTAAAATTTTCGAAAGATCTGTAAAAGAATGATTATTTAGGTATATTTTTTTAAATCTTGATTTAAAATATTTCTTTGAATTTATTTTTCCATAAAGCAGCATATTTAAAAATTTTTTTTTTGGAACCTGTCACATTGACTGCTATTAATATTCGGAAACTTCCCTTGAGTGAAAAAAAAAAATTACAAAAAATATATGCCTTTTTTTGTGATTTTTTTTTTTTGTTCGCTTGAGAAAATCGAATATAGACGTATTTTAACTCATTCGTGGTTCAAAGTTTGATATAAATAGTTGTAAATTTGTTAGTGGTTACGTTACTACATTGAACCCAGACTGTAAGACTGAAGAGTTCACTAATATATTAATATTTTATGAAAAACTTTGTCTCATTGAGAAGTTTCTTTGTTTATGTATTTTAGTTTTCTAATTAATTTTATACTTTTGCTGCATAAGCTACATGTCTTTATACCATTATTTATTTATTCATTATTTACATCAATCTATCTTTATTTTTATTTTTTCTCAACTCTGCTCATATCTTTTTTTACACCGTTATTGTTTTTATTTACTTTACTAATTATTGCTTTTAGAGGATGATTTTCAGTATTATTACGATCTTCTCATCCCTGTTTACAATATCAATTAAAAAACTACCATTTCCATCAATAAACTTTTTTTTGTGGTATTAAAGCTCTCGATTATCATTTCCACCATCTGAAACGGAATCTAATTCGTATAAAACATCTCTTCTGAGAACTCAGGTTATGTTCTTTAACACGATAATTTAAAAAAAGTTATATTAAAATATCGGATGTGGACAACACATGACTTCCTTGTACGCCTATTAAACTATAAATTAGGGGCTCAAAAAGTGATCCTGAATTTGGTTACTAGTTTCTGAAGATTGCAGTAAAAACAACACTCGGCGTCGCGACATCCATCAATTAACACACACACACAAGCTCTTGTTTCTGGAGGTCTCACTCCGTTATTAAATGTCGTTTTCTTTTAGTAGGTAACAAGTTCCCAAGAGATTTCTTCGTGTTCCGTTACAACATTAGAACTGTCAATGTCACTAGATAAAACATTGAAAATCGACAGTTTCGACATTTTAAGCGGAAGAATCCACTTAACTTACATCTTATTCTCCTGCTACAGACATGTTCATCTCACAAACGGGGAGGAAAACCAGTATTTTGCTCATAATTTTAACACTTAAAACAAGTAATAAAAATGTTTAATTGGAATGGAAACAAAATGGCGTTTGTAACCTTTATTACCGAACCATATAATTTATGCATTTAATTTTAAGATAATTTTTTAGGTAAGTTTATTATGACCTTCAAATAAAGTACCCTTTTTGGCTCACCAATTTTAACCAAAATCAAGTATATACATTCATCTTGATATAAAAGTTCTATTTACCAAATTTGAGATGTTTTACATTATATATTAATATAATTTTTAATGAAAGTCTAATATTACCTACAAGTAAAGTACCACTTCCGGTCTGCCAACGTTAACCTAAATTGATTATATTATTTATATTAATATTTAAATCTTAAATACCAAATTTGAAACGTTTTGAATTATATGTTAATATAATTTTTGATGAAAATCAATAATGACCTTCAAGTAAAGTACCACTTCTGGTAATCATGCAGTGACAAAAAAGAGAGGTTCACAAATAGAGTTTACATCAACCCTAAATGCAAAACTTCAACTTTCTACGGCTAACCGTTTTTGAGTTATGCGAGATATGCACGTACGTACGAACGTACGTACAGACGTCACGATGGAACTAATCAAAATGGATTCAGAGATGGTCAAAATGGATACTTCCGTTGAAATCTGAAAACCGAAAATTATCGCGATTACAATACTTCCTTTACTTCGTACAAGGAAGTAAAAATAATAAATTTAAAAAAAAATATATTGTTTTTACTTCCTTATGTTCGTAGGTATGTTCGTATCTCGCATAACTCAAAAACGGTTAGCCGTAGAAAGTTAAAATTTTGTATTTAGGATTGCAGTTAGTTGTGAACCGTCCTTTTTGGTCACTACATGATTTTATAAAGGTCATTATTGATTTTCATCAAAAATTATATTAAAATATAATGCAAAACTTCTCAAAATCGGTATATAATACTTACATATTAATATAAATAACATAATAAAATTTGGTTAACATTTGCAGACCGGAAGTGATATTTTACTTGAAGGTCATATCCAGTAGAGCGTCGATTATCCGAACTAATGTTGTCAGTGGTGGTTCGGATAATCAAAAGTTCGGATAATCGAAATTCACGTACTCGCACACATACCTACATACATATATATGTATACCATATATATATATATATATATATATATATATATATATATATATATATATATATATAATAATAATAATAATAATAATAATAATAAATTCTTTATTTATTCTGGGACAAGTCCCTTTAGGATAACAATTACAGGCAATGATAGGTGGGCTTCAGAGCCTTAGAGTAGTTGATATAGGAGCATATGCGTTAACAGATAATTAAAAATAAAGAAAAGTCAATAAATAAATACAAATGAAAATTATAACAAGTCATAATGCATAACTTCTAGCATATGAAATAGGTATTAATACTCTAATTGATTACGTCTTAAAACAAAAACCACACGAAATTCGTATGTTAATAAGATATAACAAAATTATAAATGAAGGAACATATTCACAAATGCTGATTGACATAAGAGAAAATCTATTTACCATGTTTTTTGGAACTGGATAGAAAATAGGTGATTGAACAAGCGGGATTTGAAGGTGATAAGAGTATTGGAGCGACGAATGGAAGGGGGAATGGAATTCCATAAGGATGAGGATCGGACAAGAAAAGATCTGTCGAAAGCTGCGGATCGGTGGGCCGCTGTATATAAATCTGAAGGCCGAGAACGGGTATGACGAGAATGAACAGAGGATTTGAATTGAAGGAGATCGAAAATATAGGATGGACGGCGGGATTGGATAACTTGGTAGAGGAAAGATGCAAGGATATACTTACGACGGTAGGAAGGATAAAGCCACTTCAACTCTTCGTAATATCGGGAGACAGAGGCGTCCCTCGGGATCCCGAAGATGAATCGTACAAAGCAATTTATCAAACGTTTTATTTTTTCCTCGAGGTCCCCAGAGACGCCTCCGTACACCGTACAACAGTAATCAAAGTGGGGGAATATTAAGGAAGTAACTAGGAGTCTACGGGTCTCAAGTGGAAATAGGTGACGGAGGTAATTTAGTCGCTTTAAAGTGTAAAAGGTACGACGGAAAATATCGGAAACATGATTTTTCCAGGAAAGAGTTTGGTCAAAGGTGATTCCAAGGTTTTTTATGGTTGGATAGAATTTAATGGGATTATTATTTAGGAACAAGTTTGGGATATGAGGAACAGTTTTAAGGAGGTGATGGGAACCTATTACAATTGCCTTTGTCTTCTATGTATTCAACTTCAGCTTGTTAGCAACAGCCCAGTGACTTATTCGATTCAAGTCCTCTTGAAGTCTTTTGGTGGCTAGTAATAGGTCGGAAGGCGGGAAGGACAGGTATATTTGGAAATCATCTGCATAGATATGGTATTGGGAGTGACGGATAAGAAGGGGAAGGCCATTAATATAAATAGCAAATAGAGTAGGAGACAATGAGGAGCCCTGAGAGACACCTGAGGAGAGGGATCGTGTCTTGGATGGAGGTTGTCCTGGAACGACTACATACTGCGACCGATCTGAGAGGAAGGATTGGAACCAGCGCAAAACACTGTTGGATAAAGGAAGACTTAGTAATTTATTAAGGAGGATATTATGGTCAACTGTGTCAAAAGCTTTGGAGAAATCTAAAAGGATGAGGATAGTTAAGTTTTGGTGTTCAATGGCGGTTTGGAGGTCGTGGGTTATTTCCAGGAGAGCGGACTGTGTTGAGTAACAAGGTCGAAAGCCAGACTGGAGAGGATTAATGAGGGAACGTTCTTCTAGGAAGTTTGAAAGTTGAATTTGTACAAGGCGCTCCAGTGGTTTTGAAAGGTTAGAGAGGAGAGAAATAGGACGGAAATCATGGGGTGAGGCGGGAATTGTAATTTTATTTAATGGTCGGACTAGAGCAATTTTCCAAGAAGAGGGGAATATGGAATTTTGTAGAGAAAAGTTGTAAATATGATAGAGATGGGGTATAAGGATTGGGAGACAAGATTTTATTAGCTTTATTGGGATATCGTCAGGACCATAATCATTGGTGTGGGATTTTAGGATTAGAAAGTAATTCGTCATATGACACGTGGGAGAAAAAGAAGTTTTCAGGATTGTAGCTACGATGTTCAATATCAGCAGTAGGTGAAGGGCTAGAAGCAGAGGATAAGAAATGGTCATTGAGATCATCTGGGGTAACTGGGAAAGAACTCAGGTTATTGGATTCTGGTACGGATAGTTTTCAAAGGATTTTTCATTTGGATTTGGAATCAGGAGCATTGGAAAGGGCAGAATGGATATAGATGGATTTGGCACGTCGGACTGCGGATTGGGTTTCGTTGCGAAGCTTTTTGAAAGACGCAAAATCAGCTGATTAGGATTAGAAAGTAATTCGTCATATGACACGTGGGAGAAAAAGAAGTTTTCAGGATTGTAGCTACGATGTTCAATATCAGCAGTAGGTGAAGGGCTAGAAGCAGAGGATAAGAAATGGTCATTGAGATCATCTGGGGTAACTGGGAAAGAACTCAGGTTATTGGATTCTGGTACGGATAGTTTTCAAAGGATTTTCCATTTGGATTTGGAATCAGGAGCATTGGAAAGGGAATGGATATAGATGGATTTGGCACGTCGGACTGCGGATTGTGTTTCGTTGCGAAGCTTTTTGAAAGACGCAAAATCAGCTGATATATATATATGTATATGGTCTGCCCAGAAGACCGTTTTTGCTAAAACCAAGTTTATACAGCATCTTCCACCAATTCATTTTTCGCCTTTTTCATAGTTATACGGTTTGAAC
The DNA here is from genome assembly GCA_948150685.1 of Rhaphigaster nebulosa. Classification (NCBI taxonomy): domain Eukaryota; kingdom Metazoa; phylum Arthropoda; class Insecta; order Hemiptera; family Pentatomidae; genus Rhaphigaster; species Rhaphigaster nebulosa. The sequence goes on along the minus strand of OX411309.1, from coordinate 93,684,157 downwards.
TGCCCGCCTCACTGTCAAGATTATGTGCGTGTCTGGTGATTGAATCAGCATTATTTTTTATTCCGGTTATCGTTGATTTACCAACACCGAACTCGATAGCTAATGTCTGACCCGATTCACCTTTTTTTCAGCCGCGTACTAATTTACATTTTATCTTTTAATGAAAGAACTTCTCGTTTTCTTTTTGTTGACATGTTTTAATTTAAAAAAAAAAATGATCACAAATGCGGGCATACTCCTCACAAAGAACGGTTTAAAACTGAAAGTAAGCTATCTACAACCAGCCAAATGAACGGAAAGGGTTTCACAGAAGCAAATGCAATGAACTAATTAGGTATACAGTTCTAAGTAAACAAATACGTATTAAACATCTAAGTTCATTGAACACACACACACTTATGAACCAGATAGAAATACTATTTAACGAAGCAGTTTCTGAGAAATAATTAAGAATGGCTTCCTTTATAGACGTTCTGGGAAAAATAATTTTATTTTTCGTTTAATTTTATTCAAAATAACAATAATTTTAACAATACCTATGAGTAATTTACATGATCAATTTAATTAAAATTACACACATAAAAAAACAAAAAAAAAAAAACGTTCCGATAATCGAACGTTCGGAAACTGACGTTCGGATAATTGACGCTCCACTGTACTCATAAAAAATTATATTAATATATAGTGTAAAACATCTCAAATTAGGTAAATAGGACTTTTATATCAATATGAATGTATTTACTAGATTTTGGTTGATAATGGTGAGCCGAAAAGGGTGCTTTACTTGAAAATCATAATAAACTTTATTAAAAATTAAATTCAAAATTATATTAAAATTAAATCCAGAGATCATATAGTATGTTTCGGTGATAAAGGTTACAAACGAGAATTTTTTTCCACTCCATAAAAACATTTTTATTACTTGTTTTAAGTGTTAAAATTATGAGAAAAATACTAGTTTTCCTCCCCATTTGTGAGATGAACATGTTTGCAGCAGGAGAATAAGATTTCAGTTAAGTGGGTGGATTCTTCCGCTTAAAATGTCGAAACTGTCGATTTTCAATGTTTTATCTAGTGACATTGACAGCTCTAATGTTGTAATGGAACACGAAGAAATCTCTTGGGAACTTGTTACCTACTAAAAGAAAACGACATTTAATAACGGAATGACACCTCCAGAAACAAGAGCTTGAGTGTGTGTGTGTCCCGATGTTGCATCGAAGTCAGACAGAGGAATATTTTCGCATCCTTCCCCTACAAAAAAAAAAAAACCCATGAGGCCAACTGCTTCGGAAGTAAAGCATTTCGGTTCATATAAAATAAAGAAGGGGTGGTCACGGAGGGTGAAAAATGTTACAGGGTTTAAATCGATATTACTCCACTCGACTGAGTCGATTCCGCTTAGTTGCGACCTATTGCCATCAAGTTAGTGAGCAGCTCATTAGTTCGCTACACCTGATTCGGCCTGAAACTATATTACTTGAAAAACCAGGATACTTCATTACAGCTGACTATTCTTCCGATATTTTTGGAATGATATTATGCGGGAAAAATGGAAGTGTTAATTTTTTTAATGGGAGAAAAAAATAAAACATTAATTAATACAAAGGCATACATCGTATGTTGCTTGAAACTTGAACTTGGTATGGAAATGTGTCAATGCTGGTTATGAGGTACTGACCCTGCCTTCCACTAAAGCTTAGACTGGATTTAGAACGAAACCAGCCAGGCCAATCTAACCCACTAATTTATATTCGCCTAGCGATTATAAACCAAAAAAATCTCTTAAAGTAAAAAAAGATCAAGGCAATAAAGTATCAGGACAACTGACTACAAAACACGTTTCTCTTCTTGTACCAGAGCACTTAAAATATCGTAACCGCTATGTCGGTACATTTAATAACTCATTAGTTCTGAGATCACATTTTTCAGAACTTAATCAAGTTCATTGACCACTAAGATCCTTTATATAGTATTTTGTCAAAAGATCTCTGAAGTCAAAACAGATTTTTAGCACGTATTGTTTCTATGGTTAGGTGTTTAATAAGTAAAAACAATGGCAATAATTAATAATATAAGGTGGAAGGTATTAGCTATTAGTGTTTATATTTTTGGATAGGAATAAAGGACCTCATATTCCGATTTTCCACTTTTTTAGTAAAACATTTCTTAAACTTTCTTGATTCTTCTGTTGATTCTTGGATCGACCGAGTGTCTTTTAGTTGAACAGAATTTGTTCAATAGTAGCCCCTCTCGTCGAATGCAATATTAGTTTTATTTGTTCGTAAATGGCAATTGACAATTGATGACATTTACGAAAAAGCTGCAGTAGGGGTCTCCAAAATTAACTGCAAATTTCAATTTGTTACAGAATCATTGGATGTCTACCTTCGTGATATCAATTTTGTTCTGAAGCTGTAATTCGCCGATTGTAAATGCTTTTTAACGCTTTGAATGTAATGAATAAATTAAAAAAAAAAGTTATTAGCCAATAAGAAGTCGGTTTGACGTCCTAACGATGGAAGGAAAGGAAGGACGTGCTAACCTACTAGCTACCAACCTATTCTTATAAGATCGTGTATAAGTCGAGATCTATTATGTGTGTTGAATAAGTGCTAGATAAGCGCTATGCAGTTTTGAGGGATAATTTACTTTCTGAAGTTATCAGAAATCATGATCTCATTATTATTCATACGATTCACTGCCGATAATGGTCGGTTCTTGAACTCAGTCTAGGGTCACGCGAGTTCGCTCTACTGTAGCTGCACGATTTTTAACAGAAAAGAAGGAAAAATGGATTTAATGCACTTTCATTTCATAACATTTTCACCAAAATGTTATTACTTTTATATTAGATCATTCGAAGAAGGAAAAAATCAATTCTGAATTTCAATTATACTGTTATATTTTTAAGACGGAATGGTCGAAAATTATTTAATTGTTAGTGCGATCTGAATATATATTTAAGTGAGTTTAAATATATTTGTTCAAATAGAAAATATTCTAAAATATCTGATAAAAATTAATCATCATTGGAGTTAATGTGTACCTGTTTAGTAGAGGAGGCATCCAATTTAACAAAATTTAAGGGTTTTTTAAAACATTTTGTCTATGTTACTTGTTTTTTTGTTAGAAAACATAACTTTAGCTTTTGTTCATTTTTGCTACAATCAACTCAATCAAAGTTGAGTGCATCATCTGGTCCGACCTGGTTACATTGTACTGATCTTGTTAGACGTAAATGGACAAGTCACGAGAACTGGTTAATCACGTTCGGAACGTTGCAAATGAGCAGAGTAAGACGGACCTAATGGAACTAAATAAATGCCACACGCCCATGACAGCTAATGACGAATATTAAATTAGTGTTATATGTAATTCGTGAATTATTGCTAATTTAGTGTAGGTATATTATAATATTTATTGATATTTAATACTTCGTGTAATATTGAATCAAAGAGATATCTCTTGTGATATCTAAAGATATCTCTGGCAGTTTTGAAATATCTTATTGCCTATAATTATTGTCACAGGTTTCTTACTATCTTAGCCCCATGATGAGATGGGGTACTGAGGATGGTATCAATCGATTCTACGTTCAAAAATACATCCTAAATGTTTTGGTTAACCAACCTATTTGTGGGCCAACTATGAATTTGACGTAAAAGTCGAGTGGGGTGTCGTAGAATGTAGGTTTTGGTATGCTGAGTCGATTGAGATTAATTGCAGTCCTGTAAACCCATACAAAGAGAGAAAATGTTCTAAAATGCAGAGCAGGTAGGTATCCCTGATATTTTTCAAATATTTATTTATTATAAAAACGCCCATATAAACAAATTTCTCCTCTTTCATAAAATACAAAATAAAATAAATTGGATCATAGATCGCATTGGTAAATCTTGGGAGATTGAATAAAAAATATCGCACGTTTGAACACTTAAGGCCAAAGATAACTCTTCTAATAAGGAAGGGGAGGATACGGATGTGACATTACCAATTTCAATAACTTTGTTTAGTGTAAAAATATTAGGCATGTGTCCGAGGGTCATGTAAATATATCAATTATAGCCTTGTGGCAATTAGTAAGTTGTAATTGATAAAAAATGTTCTATCTGTGTTTGTGAAGTAAAACTATCGATAATTCTTCGATCTTTCCGATACTATCGTAGCTAAACAATACAATCGATAGTTTTTAAAGAATTATGCCAGGTTGTTTTTTTCACACCAGATTTAGATTATTTTTTTGCCCTATAGGGTTTATTTAGAGTGAGAAAGTTGTTTTTTTTTCTTTTATTTTTTCGGTGCTTATATAGTTCTAAATGCGTTCACCATTATTATCTGATTAGAAACTAAAAATTAGAATGATTAAAAAAAAGTTTTAAAACACCTTGAGTTTTTATTATTAATTTATTTTACACGTATTTATTAAATGTTCAGAGTAATACGCTAATAAAAAGATGTTCCCATGGCTTAGGACATCACAGTCCTTCATTCTAATGTTGAGACTGAATTATAATATTTAATAAATAATTATAATAAAAACCTGAAAGGCGACAATTTTTAACTAATAATTTTGGACCTTTTTTTTTATTAAATGTTTCCAAGAGCATAATTTTGGTTATATTAATAGAAAAAATATGAATTAAACATTTAGGACCAAAGCTGGTGGATTTAGGAGAAAATTTAGATAAGCTTAGAGGAAAATACATGAAAGACCTGGCAACATTGATTTTAAAAGAACTGGATAGGATTGGAACATGTTTTCAAAAATTCATTTTTCAGACATTCATTGACTTTTTTCAAACTTTTTATTCAAGAATCCATTCGTTTTCATTAAGTATGTTTTTTCATTTTGTTATGTTAACGTGCAAAACTATGTAAACAATTAAGTAAAAATATACTTATATACCTACCTACTTTCTTTATTTTCCCTCATTACGATTATTACATTGTATGTGTTTAGATATTTTGTGGTTTTGGATAGTTTTTAGAACTAAATATTCTTCGTAATTTCTGTTTATTACTGTTATTGGCACTGTCTCTGTTGTTATCTTATTTTTTCTTAGTCCTGATGATGGTCTAATACCTAGGCCAAAACGTTGGCACACAATAAAATAAGTTACACTTATTAGTGTGTTATTCATTGACCGCACTCCCCGACCAAGTTCTTCTTAAAATTAAATCTAAGAACTCTCATAAATACATTATACATTTATATTATATTATATATTTTCAATTCTATAAATATACAGTATAAAAATTTATTTATGATATATAAATATACAACAGTCAATAAATTGTTTATATTGATCTGCAAAGTTATAAAAAAAGAAAATAAGAGATTATGATAATTTAAAAAAAATACTAAAAAGTTTTTCAAAAAATTTTTACTCCCCCAGAATTCACATGAATTTCATAAACTACACATATATATATCACATAGTTGATGGATTAGAGATGATATTCTATTCAGAAATACAAATTTGAATAGTGGGTGATATTTTTAGTTTTCAGTCCACTTTCTATAAAATTGTTATTTCAATATTTCTTAGCGTCTGTTAAGAGTAAAAATAAACACTGTTTAATCTTGTAGGAAATTTAATACTATACAAGATTAGTCATAATGCATTTTGCCCTAAACTGTACTGAAAAATCGTTATTGAGGTGAAACCACTGACATATCTAACTTTTTGCAGATATTCACGATCCAGGATATCAGTAGCTCTTCCGAATATTTCAATATGATCCATCTTGTAGGAAATGTAGTGCTCTTTAAAATTGGTAATCATAACTTTTTACCTCAAATGCCATGGGAACGAGTGAGCGAGGAAAAACAGAAAAAAAAAAATTCAAGATGGAGGAAGTTGAAAGCAATGGCGCATGCAGAGAGGAAGGGGTCTTTCATCCTGAATAAATATTCAAATTCAAATATTGAAAAGTCAAAATGTCTTTTTTAATTTAAGTACTAATTTACAGATCACATAATGATAAAACATTACCTGTTTTGATCTCATTACAAATATATTGTAGGATTTATTACTGAACTGATCGTGCGAATAACATCCATTACTGTCCATAGTAATAAATTTAAAATCAGAGATAAACCAATTGTATTCCTCTATTTTCTATCAAAATACTTCAAGAGGCCACTACTCCGTAGAAGTTGATCATTAATAAGCAGTTTATTGGTACGTAATGGTTATAATTTTATACAGGCACATCTTAGCTTTATGATTAAACTAGACATGATAGCGTAAATTGATTATATAAGATCACAATTCCGCCTCCGTACATCATATTTATGATAATATTTATCATACAAATGAAAAACATTAAATTTAAGCTTAATATTTTTATTTTACAATATGAGAATGTTTAGAGTGAGAGGAATTGACAGCCACGGTAAGCAGTTTCGACGAAATATAGAAGCAGTAACGGAAGCAGCTACAGTAGACAGTACCAGCGAAGATTACCTTTACTGAACCTCTAATGGCTTTCAATAGCTACGTCGCGATTGGCGTATTACATGTTGGCTGAAATCTGAGCAGACAATTGCAATATTTATAGATACAAATTTTATTAAAATATAAACATAATATGCAATTTCTCTCCTGGTGCCAACTAAACATAAAAGATGTTCACTGCTACATCATTAGAAAAATATTTATCAATTTTTCTTATTACACAATTTGGCTTGAAAACCTACAAAATGGAACAAAACTCAAACTGAAAAATGGAGCATTGAAGAATGTGGAAAAACATATTTCGAAATAAAATGAAATAATGAATTTAATCCCAGATGGTTCCTCAACTAAATATTTTGCTTTTTTTGTTATGATTAGTTTTCTTTCTCTCTCTGGATTTTATTATTTAATTTTTGTCTCCACAGTTAAAACCAAAGTAGCTCAATAAATGTATGTTGTATGTTGCCATAAATGATTGCCATTAAATATTAACTTGAGGTATAGAAAGGCCTAATGTAAATTAGGTAATCAGGTAATCACTGAAGCTCTTAAAACTGATACATTTTTTATACAATTACTCTAAACCATTAACTCCATTCTTCGTCTTGATGAAGCGTTTTTCTGGTTCCAAAATTAATATCGTGATCCTTTTTGGTTTGGTTTTTTGTTTCTCGGTGGCGCAAGGGGTCGGGCCCGATTTCGAAACAGGCTTCGATAGGAATGACTCGGCGTTCTTTATTACTTCCAGCGCTGGGTCATTCTCCTTTTATTGCTCCTCGAATAAATTGCCGAGTGTTTTTTCAAGCCTTGATTGGTAAAACTGGCAATTATGATGTTTACAAAATAAACAAGCTGTAGACGCAAGGGCAACCTTTTTCTATTTTTGTAAAACAGTCAACGTTGTTTGTTTTTTAAATCTTTTATATATTAACACAAATTTATATATTGTTTCACATCTACATGTTCTAATTAAAAGGTTACCGGATTTTATGCGATATTCAACTGCTGATTATATTTAAAACAGAATATTGCTAGAAAATATGTTATGCTTTCCTAACTTACCTCTTGATAGTGAGTACATATTTCGTCTCTTTGGAATACAGTCCCAGTCAGTTCCTTTTCCTGCAGGGATTGATATAAACTTAATAGAATAAAATTCGGTATTGTTACATGGGCGGCTTTTTTATATCTTTATTTGATGCTGTTGTAATTACTACTAATTAATTCATAATGAACATATTAAACATCACGTATAGTCGCTTTTTTGAGTATTTTCAGAAAATACACACATGCTGTCTAAAACAGTAAATAGTCACATATCACAACAGTCTTACATCGCATATATTTGATAGAAATATTTGCTTTATTCTGGGACTAGGTCCCTTCAGAATAACAAAATTGAACAAATATAAAATAAACCAAATCTGGCAAAAAAACTACAATAAATAAAAGCAGATAAGTTTTTACATTAATAGTAATAAAAATAAGTAAACAAAAAATGAGTTCTTCACTTAGCAAAAATATACAAGTATTAAAAAAAAAGGAAGTAAAAAGGTGAGAAAAATTAAATTATAAATAAATGTCCACTTAAACATCATAAACTTTTGATCACATTGTTCACCTTAAATTAATTTTTTAAATTTTTTGCTCATAGAGCATCTTTTTGGTAGGTAAGGAGATGTTGGAAAAGGTGGAATTTGAATGAGGATAGAGAAGAAGCATGACGGATACTATAAGGGAGGGAATTCCAGAGAATAGTGGAGCGTACAAGAAAGGAACGCTCGAATGTTTTGGTTCTGTGGGAGGTGTTATAGAGGTCAGAAAGGCGCGTTCTTGTTGCCAGTTAGTGGACTGAGGATTTGAATTGTAGGAGTCTGTAGGTGTAGGAAGGATGCTGGGAGTTGACGGTTTGGTATAGGAAAGACTCGAGGAAATATTGTCGCCGGATGGAGGGAAGAGCCACTTTAACTCACTATAAAGATGGGAACGTGGGACCGCCTCGATGTACCGAAGACAAATCTTAAAAAAACAGTTCATGATTCGCTTCAATCTGTCCTCGAGTACGATCGAGAGGCCACCATATACCACACCATAGTCAAAGTGGGGAAAAATAAGATATTCAATTTGTTGTAATAAAAAGTAATTTGAAAACTACCAACCACTGTATTTTGCTAGGTAGTAGACTTTTTCATTTTTTTTGTATACATATATTTTATGATTCTCTTCTTATATAATTGAAAATTACCATTCAAATTTTCATCAAATTTAGTTGTTTGTGAAGAAGGCAGGCTTTTGCGGCAAAACCTTGAATATTGTAACTAAAAATATATTTTCTGTGATTAAAACAAAATAAAAAATTAATAGACACAAGGTACCGCCAAAAAGGATTACTTTGCGCCAGATGTTGGACTATTTTTGATATTCTGCGTTTTTGATCTACTTACAGAAGCTAAAAAAGTCTGAAATTTATATCTCAGTTTCCTTAAAGTATAGATGAAATTATAAGCTCCTGGTTTACACAGTGTTGATATTTATTTTTTTATCAAGGTGTCGGAAAGTAAAGTTTATGGATAGGCTGGAAGAATTTGAATCACCTTCTAAAACTCATTAAAAACACCTTAGAATCAATAGCCAGTGCAATTTATGGCTGACTCTATCAACGAGAAGAATCACTAAAACTTAAGATTAAGAATAAAATATCTGATGTCAACAACACATGACTTTCTTGTACGCCTATTAAACTATAAATTGGTGGCTCAAAAAGTGATCCTGCATTTGGTTACTAGTTTCCGAAGATTGCAGTATCTCAAAAACAACACTCGGCGTCGCGACATCCATCTATTGACACACACACACACACACACACACACACACACACACACACACACACACATGGGGAGAAAAAACAGAAATTTACACTCAATTTTAACACTTAAAACAAGTAATGAAAATGTTTAATTGGATTGGAAACCAAATTGCGTTTGTAACCTTTATTACCGAAACATATGATTTATGTATTTAATTTAAATATAATTTTTGATTTAAGCTTATTATGACCTTCAAGTAAAGTACCCTTTTCGGCTCACCAATTTTAACCAAAATATACTAAATACATTCATATCGACATAAAAGTCCTATTTACCAAATTTGTGATGTTTTACATTATATTTTAATATAATTTTTTATGAAAGTCTTATATGATAAGGGAGAAATTAATAACTAAAACTTAATTAAAAACTAAAACTTAACTATTTTCATCTTAATCACTGATAGATTTTGAACAACCTAGAGATCACATTCATCTTTATACTACAATAAGAAGCAATCCAGCAATAAAAGTTTGAGACAAGTTGTTTAACGGAGAATAACAGGAGGAGACCCATCAATTGGAAAGTACACATTTCCTCTTTCCCTCCCGTACCTTTTAATAGTGGACAACATTCTACAGTACAAAACTTCTGATGTCAATGGAGCAATGTAACCCACTTGTCTATTATATTATATATTATCAATGAATAATATCAATCTATTGTATATATTTAAGGGAGAGCACTAATATTTTTTTTTGTTTTACTTTTATCCCATCACCCATTTGGATGGTATAATTATTGGCTATTATTCAACCGAAAATGTTTTAAAACAACATTAACTCTGAGAATATATCATTTTATATTTTAGTGATAAAGATAAAAATAATTTATTAAAAAAAATAATAATATATCAGATAGTTTATTATAAAAAACTTTAACAAAGCAACCACAGAAAATGATTACAAATCAGAATAATTATGTAAGGATTAGATTCATTTATCAATAATTATCAGGATTAGATTCAAAATGGAAATACTTTCATATGGATATTTGTACATTACACTATTCAGGTTTGCTATTTTGTTTTTAAATTAGAGAATTAAGATTAATTGTAAATTAGAAAATAAAAAGTGAAATATTTTAGCTTGTCATTTTTATGGACTCACTAAATAAAATTTCATGAACCAACAAGAAATATTAATCAATGTACAAATAACCAGGACGGTGATCACCCCAAATATCCATAGGGTGCATTGTCCTAGATCATAATTAATAAATGGTTAACTTAAAATTCTAAATGTTTGAGATAATAGATTTTTGATCTTGCAGGTTTGTAACGTTTGTAAAAAAACGTTTTAACATTTGTCACAAAAATGACCTGAAAGTAATAAAAATGAAAATTAATTTCCATGAAACCATGAAATTTCATTAAAAAAATAATGCATAGTAAAATAAGTTGAATGATTGTTCAATCAGCTAGGGTTACAATTCACTCGGGGGTCACAATTCACTAAATATAAAATATTCATATTATATTTATTTAAAAACAAAATGGAAACAGTAGTTATTAAATTAATATTGATACCCCTCATAAATTGTTTTTTATTACTTGAGAAGTCAGAAAATGAAATTTGTATTGTTATGGTCTGATACTCTTAATTTGAATTCATGTTTAATTGTTCAATCAGCAATCAGTAAGTTATTAAAGAACTTCAGTAATTACAATATGTGGGTTTCTTACTCATAATGAAATATTAATTATGAGTTGTATGATATTTATTAAATTATATCAATCCATACAATTATTTAAATATTTTTAATTAAGATTTAAAAGCGTTGTTTAAGAAATATTATAATTTTATGATTTCCACAGAAAAGGTATCTAATTTAATCTTTTATCCTGTCAATTTTTTTTTTTTTTTTAAATATTTCTTAACAATACATAATATATAATAAAATAATAAATTGTATATAATAATATAATAAAATTTTTATTCTAATTAACAGCAATTACTGTTAAAATATTTGGTATCATTATAACTATTAATAATAACGAAGGTTACAACTCTTATCGGAGATCATTTATGTATTCCTTTTATTTTCATTCAACTCTCAGAATTGATCTGTTCAGTGTAGGTAGAAAAATATTTTTATTTTTTTGTAAACATTTAATTATGTAGAATTTTTTAGAATTTAAAAAATATTTTTCGGAGCCATATGTTAGAAGCCAAGCACCAAATGATTAGTGTTTTGGAAAGACACAATAATTTCAGAGGAGAGAAATTCAATGTTTCAAAACCTCAAAGTAGTTGGTGTCAATAAAGAGTAATTCATTGAAAATTTCTTTTTGTTTTGAAATGCCTCACAAAGAATAATTATGAGAATGCGGGTAATAATTAACAGTCCTACATGTTAAAATTACAATGTACTTTATAGTAATAATGACTGTATTAAACCTTTATTTTTTCGTCTTGAAAAAAATATAATTATGACTTTAAAATTAATTAAACGGCAATCATTTAATTTAGGAAACTGGTCTATAATAATGTCGTCTTTGGAAAAATTTAATACGGTTTATTGTTTTATTTGATCAAAACACTGTATTATACCTAACAACTTTTCAGGATACTTTTTATTTCAACCAAAGGTTAATGTATAAATCGTCAATCTTACGAATTAAGTACTTTGCCATAAAAATATATTTCATCGGTTTGGATTTTTTTTTGTTCACCTTTATTGAAAATAAATTTACATCCTCTCTCTTAACACAAAAAATCCCTGACAATCATTTATTGGCACGGTATAAAACTGTCTACCAAGAGCCAAAGCATTGGTTCGGAATATTATTCGGTATTATCAGTGTCATTTCATACTGGTATTTATGAAGTAATATATTTATATTGAATAATACTTCCTAGAATTTAAATCTCGAGAAACATTTTATGGCGAGTAATCATTGTCAAACCTTTGAACGTAACCGGCATTACAAATGCATAAGTCAGTGCGCGTAGCGATCGTTGCTGTTGCCGACGAGAGCCACGCGGAGAACTGGACTACAGCAGATCCGTCCGCCATTCCAGTGAAGGGTGACCTTGCCCAAGATCAGCCGGGAAAGTGGCACTCTTTTCCTCCAGCGGCTGATTGAGGCCACGCCTATGTCGTAATAGCCCCGGCTCTGCCTTCAACGGCTGTCACATCTGCTGACAAGGGGTTCATGAGGAGTCAGTGCCCCTACCTGGAATGTTGTGCCGCTGTCTATATTTGTCATAACTGATAAATAAATAATTGGATTAATATTCTGTGACAATCGTCGTTAGAGTTGATAGGTTTTCGTTAACATTTTAACCATATCTACTATTGTGTAGTAGCATCTCTACGGCTTAGAATACCTCTTCAATTTGTCATAAACTCACATTTTGCTTCCTCGAATAGTATTAAGATTTATTAAGTTCAAGGAATCAATTCAGATTATTAAAAGGCCTTCATCAAAGTAGACCACGATGCCATGACAATGGAAATTATTAAATTCGGTTTATCAACAGGATGTATAAAGCTATTGGTATCTTATTTTAAGCATAAGAAACAATAAATGTTTATGTATTACATTAATGGGGTCATGACTCGGCCTTTTGAAACTCTTATGCCTTGAAAAATTAGTGTTTTCTGTTTTACTAATGAGTTAATTAATTAGGTAATTTAATTTTAAGTACTCAAAATGCCTACTATATGATGATCTGATTTTTTTCGAGGCGTTGAAAACATTGATGTCTGTAAAAAGAATTGAGTTGATCTTGATGGTTTGTATGGCATGTGTATGGACAATTCCTCGTTTTAAAGTATTAAAAAGTGAGGCTTAATGTGATTTTCTGGAAAAAAATACAATTTATTATTTGCTATATGATTAGAGAAGAAACGTTGGTTTATTTTTTGTTATTCCTTTTTTATCTTTTTTTTTTTTTGTTTTCACTCATTCTAATTTTAATTGCTTAATTTCGTCATATTATATTATTTACATTCTGTCTGAAACATAAATAAATAACCGTTATTTCCCCCCTCCTCCCCAAAAAAATGAAAAAATTGAAACTGTTACAAATATTTGGGAATCACAGTCTCCCCAAATTGATCCTTGAATAAAAAATTTAAAGAACGGATTCCAATAGCAAAATCTGCATTAAATTGCTTTAACAAATTAATACTGAAGAAATACATTCCTTTTGAAATTAAATCGCACATTTATAATACTATGAGTAGAGCTGTTGTATTCTACTATGGTGCGTAGCGCTGGGGCAGTCAATGGGGCAATCAGGCTGAATAATATTAAAAATTTTCATTAAAAAGTATTTTAACTACCTCTTAACACTCTAAACTACTTTTATATTTAGAAAAAAAATTACTTCCTACCTCTATTTATCCAGTAAAATTGCACTTAAAATATATACAGAAAAGTCTTTCACTGCCACATTACTTGATGAAATAATAAAAACTTTGTAGGAAAAAACAAAACAAAAAAAAACTGAGTTCAAAACTGTACACAAGGATAACTAAAAAAAAAATATTAAATAACATTAGTAACTATTATAAATCAACCTGAACGCTTTATTATTTTTTGATGTCAGTGCCAAGCCATCAAAAGTGGATCACAACTTTTTCGTTCCAATTATTAAGTTGCTTGAAGTTCGTCTCTTCAAAATTCTTCAGTTGTGGAGCGGCTTGGCACCGATATAAAAAAATATTAACTTATTGCACTGCTAAGGTTGAATTGGAAAAGTTACTAATGTTACTTAATGATTTCCTTACTCGAGTAATAAAAAATATTTTTATTTCTTTAGTATAATAACAATAGTATTGTACAGTTTTTAAGTCTTTTTTTTTCAGTCATTCTTGTGTACAGTTCCCTCAATGGGTAAACATAAAATGGGTAAGCCCTACTAAACACGCTGCTTCTATAAGGCAGCAAAGATTATCTTATTTTATTTAGTATAAAATAAAAATTATTGGATTCACTTCCTTTTTTTTTTTGTACCTACTTATATTTATTAAATGCCCATTGTGTGACCCACTGTTGGAGAAATGACTGCTTAATTTATTTGGAAAGAAAAGAAACAAATAGATTTAGAAATGTTACTGTAAACTAAACTATTGTAATTATCGCGGGCGATTAGCTGTTGTCCATTTAGAAATTGAGAAGTTCGTCTCTCCATCTAGAACAATATTGTAAAAATATTTTATAATGCTTTAAGTATTCTGTTTTATATAAAATCTCGCATAAGTTCATGATCATATATAATAAAATATAAATTACAGATACTTAAAAACCTAAACAATACTCTTCTCTGAAAGCTTTCGTCGGATCCTGAAGAAATTTATTCGAACCACCACCAAGGGTGAACCCTTTTGATTTAATAAGAATCATAGAGATCGGTTTACAAATATCGATAGTATGGGTGAATCTACATTAAAAAAAGTTTTCATCGGATCCTGATAAAATATATATGGGACCACCTTGGTGGTGTGTGCCCTTTCGATTAAAAAAGAATAATAGAAACAGGTTCAAGAATGGCGAAGTTACGATTGGACATACACAGAACATAAAGTCAAACTTAGAAAGGAATATATGTTTTTACAAAGTTCGGGAAATTTTGTGTAACTCCTACAGTATTTTATCAGGTAATTTTGATAACGTCAATTTAATATTAATGAATTTACCGACAAAATAAAAATAAGTTTGATGAAAAAATATAAAACAGGAGCAAAGAATTGCCAATATCGCATATTGTATAAGCAGCTAAAGTTACTGACAGACTTACATTATTGATACTATATTCGGCTCAACCTCGATCAGTTGGATATTCAAAGTGAGGGGTGACCTGTTGCCATTTAATTTATATAGGTTCCATAATGAGAATAAATTATGCTCACTATGTAAACCTAGCAAATAGAGACGATGATATTTTCCATTTTATAGCAGTTTTTCCCATTCTTGCCGAATTTAGAATTAAATATCACAATAAAAATACATTAGATGGAGTAGAGTTTATAAAAAAAATGGTAAAATGGTAAAAACTGGGACAGCCTTGTTGGATATTCTTCAGTAGCCTGGCATTGCAGGTATGACTTAGTAAAAGAATTTAATTATCATTAAATTATTAATTAATTAAAATTAAAATTAATAATAAATGCTTAATATTGAATGATGATATAACTATATTTTGCTTGATTTCAGTATATTTGTAAATTATTGCAGAAGTATTTATTCTTTTAAAGAATTTTATTTTCCCATCTTGTGCTTTTGTAGGCTCCCTTCAGATGAGGGCCATATAAGTTTAGCCCTTATTCCTTATTTACTGCACATACATGAACTTATTAGAAACAAAGTGTTTTATCATTTTTGAACGTTACCTACCTACTTGATTCAGAGAAAGGAATACCTTTTTAAGATTTTGAAATAATTTAATAACCAGGATTTTGAGCAGGAATTCTGAAATTGTGTAAATTTAGATAAAAAAAACTGATTGGCTTATTTTTATTGTAAGGAATAAACGAATTTTGCTCCTCTGATCATTGCTGGATTTCTTATTATTCTTATCAAATATTTTTAAAATGTTTCTCTTCAAGCTTAAGATAAGGCTTTTAGTAAAGGTGGATACGATTTCGTTTTATAATTGAAACTTAATAGTTCTTATGCTACATATTTATATCTGTCAGTAATATGATATAAATGAACAAAGTTGATTTTCTTGATTGCGGCTCAGCTGCTGTTTTTTTTTTTGTTTTACTGCTCCAGTTTTTTTCTTGAGGAAAAGTTCATTTAGAGGTTAGATAGTAGACTACAAAGAAATACGATTAACAGAGTTTGGTCCTTCTACATCAAAGTTGGAACATGGGATTTTTGAACGTTGTTGCTATTTCGTGCTACTCTGAAGAAAAAAAATGATGAATTAAAAAATATTTTTACAAATAATAATTATTTAATTTTAATATCATAATTTTCCAAATAAGTTTAAAAATGATTTTTTTTATTTTTTTTATTTTTATCATATTGCTTTCTGAGCCATTAAGAAGCTTTTCTTTTAATATTTCAAACATAATCTAATTAAGTTATTTAATAAGTGTATTTGCTTAATAATAACAATTATTATTTAATTAATCTTAAACTTGACTTTTAAATTTTAATTATTTTTTTATTTATATGAATAGCAGCTTTTTCTCTAGTCATAAATTTATTATTAACGCGCTGTATTTTTTTTAAATTGTGGTATCTGCAATCATTAACTATAATGATCAGTGTTCAATAGGGGGATATGTTATTTTTTGTGATATGCTTCAGACTCGTAATATCTACTGAACCTCTTCCATAAACCAAGTTATCATTCAACAACAAAACAAGATCCTTCATTCTTGGACTAAATTATAGGCTGAGTTCAACACATATGACTAACTGCATCTTCGGCTGTCGAAATGTTCCTTTGGTTGCCGTCGAACAACAAATTTGCCTTTTGATCGTTCAACCTGACTCTTTTGGACACAACAGACCGGTTATTTCCTCTGAACGAAACAGTGCAACGAGCACTGAGGGTTAATTTATCCAAAGAGTGGTGGAGCAACATCTCTCGAAAGTGGCCAATTGAATTAATTGGACCAGCAGGGTATGTGGCCGAGAGCAGCCTGGATTATGTAAGGGTGTGAAAGGTCTCAGTTATGTCATTTGACCGTGAAAACAAAAAAAAAAAGAACCCGAATAACATGACCTTAATAACCATGTGATGGGATTGTAACTGTTGGTGCTCAGGTCGGAAAAATAATATTGTTTGGAAACGACTTGAGGACCGATAGCTATGCTTATGAAATCCGTGTTCAATGCTGGTAATAGGCTATAATGAATAATGTGATGGTTGCTAGTCATAAAAATCAACCATAGAATGAAAATATGCAGTAGTTTAATAGTGAAAACATTCTGTACAAGGTTTTATCCACCAATAGTTAGACTGAGATATATGAATTAATGGAAATATGGTCTAACGTTATCTATTTTTGAAACAACAGTATTTTATACCCCTGAATGGAAGAATTAAATCTTCATTGTTTTATACATAAGTAATTAAGGTATGTTCATGCGGGTGAGAAATGAACTAACATTAAATTTCTCTCTTTTCATATGTAACACTCAAAATGAAAACAGAAACTAAACACGTACTTATATTAAATCAATGTGGACATATATATCAAAGATATCTCTCTCTCTCTCTCTCTCTCTATATATATATATATATATATATATATATATATATATATATATATATATATACATATATATCAAGCACATAGGCCTCTTAAAAAATCTTTCAATCCAAGAATCATAAACAATCTTATTTACATTATTCTACTTTCCATATCAACAATCTATATCCCACTGTTAACGAACAAATGGACTCACTACAACCAAAAACATAAAAAATTGGATTGACACAGTAATAGACTAATTTGGATTAATAAAATTTGACTCTCATGCCGGACAGTATTAGCAGAGTTTTGAAAAGAAGCTAGCCAATAGATCTCCTTTAGTCTTCTTTAATTATTACAAGTACTTGAAAAAGTACCAATGCTAAATAATGTTCTATTCATTTTTTTATCTACATTCGCAAATTCACTCATTCTCAAACTTTAAGGTATAAATCAATTATGATAGTTGGAATGGTGACTACTTTTTTAAAAAAGAAGAATACATAAAGTATACTGAAAATATAATGGAGATCCACGGAACCAACGAAACATCAAATTATTTACCATGATCACTGAAGCATTTCCTGCTCAGATAGATAAATATGTTACAATTCAATAAACTTAAAACAAGACTTGTGACATTACACGAACTAAACGATGATTATTGTTATATATTATTTCAGTATCAATGGGATATTTCAGGTAAATGTTATGAAAAGCCCGTATCTGAGAGAACTTTGTAGCGGCTCCTCACTTTGCCTGTTCCTACTGCATAATTATATTGTGTACCATAAATTACGGATATGAACAGCTGCATCAGCAATCCTACAAGTGTAAATGATAGCAGATGAAAAATGTTATTATTATTGATTAGATTTAAGAATGAAAAAATACTGATGATTTTCATCAAGCTCACTAAGCTCTGGAACTGAGAACGGAAAAGATAAATTGATCTAGTGAAGAATAAAATATAAACGGTCTATAACAAGGAAGCTCGAAGAGCGATATTAAATTAGCAAATATTATTACTACTTAATTAAAAAAAATGTATATATATATATATATATATATATATATATATATATATATATATATATATATATATACAGGAAATTCTGAGATTATGTCAGATCTTCAGTTATTAAGGCGATATTGAGATCTATATAGAAATTAAACAAGGACTGAATTAGGAACCAGCTTGGGCACCCAGGTTTCAGGCACCAGATACCAGAAGGTTTAAGCGAGAGAATAGCATCAAATCTAAACTAATTTATTGGGATATGAATAGAAGTTCTTAGATACTGCGAAAAAGAAAAAACAAGTGTTTATCTAGATTGGTTGGATAAAGTAAAAAAATATATAGAAAAAAAAATCAGGCCAAATAATGAACGAAGTATAACAATAATAATAATCTAATTATTATTCGCCCTTTAAAGTAGTAATGATAAATAAAAGTATATTAAATATAGCTCATAATAATTTTTAATGCAAAATTAATTTGTAAACCACTTCTGCTATTCCAACCTTTTACTGCGTTGTTTGAAAGAAACTTGAAATAACTTTTCCCTCTATTAAATTATTTCACATTTATGACATGCTTCCATATACACAGTCATGCAACTTCGCGAGATCAGTGATTATTAAACTTCAAAAATACTTACCTTGGCGTCTAAGGGGTTTTTCTGATGAGGAGATTTTATTGCATGGACCTTGTACGATATGGCATGCGATGGTAGATCAAATCTCAACTTACTGCGTACTAGTCCAGGCGTTAACTGAAAGAATATATAGAGACTTTACGTCTTTAGTGACAATTATTACGATATCGTAGCATTTGATATTCCGCATCTACAATGAAAATTTTACTATAAAGCAGAATAATAGAAATCACCATTTTTTGTAAGTATCCTAGGTGGTGGAAATAAGAGAAGATCTTTAAGGAGGTGGCATAAAGGATGTAGAGAAGAAGGATATTTCAAAGGATTCAGGAGGGGATTAGGAAGGGATAGATAGATCAGATGAGCGTGATCCGGAGATTCTGGAGATGAATTGAATCAGTTCTGTGATAAAATGGAGAGATTTTTAGGTCATATTCGTAGTGGAAGTAGGGAATAGCGAAAGATGAAATGGATTTACTTGTCTTTTGAAGACGGAAACGCCAGAATAACTGAAATTGTGGCAAAAACAACGCTAGACAATTCGAGAATTTAACCTTTCAAAAGATAGAAAATCGATTTTTTCTTAGTCGAAGAATTCTATTACGAGATATTCTATCTTCAAGTTTTCTTTAAGGCAGTAGCAATGATGAAATTTTGAGTGTTGAAATACAAAATTTTATGTCCTTGGTTTTTATAGTTTATTAGTTAACTGGATAATTTTGACATTCAGGGTTTATTTTGATGGAAAGACTTTATTAGAAATAATATTAGTTTATAGAAAACCAGATATTCCATTATTTAGGGGTTTGGTATCTTAAAATTTTTATACCCTTTAATTATTGTTTTCATAATTTTCCATTTTTTTTTTCTACAACTTTTGCGCCTATATAAACTAATGTCGCTCGGTTTTTGAATCGGACCTGACAGTGATGGTTGTTAAAATCGGGTGGTGGTCGCCTGCATGAGAGTACATCAATGCCTTGAAGTAGCTACTGCTACGTGATTTGCCACTTTATTTCCAGATCATCGGATTATTTCCGGGTGTCAACGGAAACGAGAGGGCGGCCAGTGGAGTAGGATTTCTGTACCACAACGACTTATGTCTGTCTGTCAGAGGGATGAAGTATGTGAATGAAAGACTAATGGTTCTGGATATCATGGAGGGTGAGAGGATACACTCACTTATAGTAGTATATGGTCTTAATGAAAAATCTATAATAGATTATTTTCTGATAAAAAAAGAAACGATAGGTGAAGTTATGGATGCAAGAGTCAAAAGAGGGTATGAGATTGGAAGCGATCACTACCTTCTAACACTGGACAAACTATGGAATGAAGATACTCCTCGGATAAGGCATAAGAAAGATATAAAGAAAATAATAAAGTCCTACAGGCTAAAAGAAGAAGAAATGTCACGATACTTTCAAGAAGACATAAAAAGGATGGTACGAGATTCTGATCAGCCATGGGATAGTGATGACCTAGAGCAAAGCTGGTCATCATTCAAGAAAATCATCCTTGATGCTTCTAGACTGGTATATGGAGAGAAAAGAGCAGGATCCGACTTTAAAAGAAGTTCGTGGTGGACCGATGATGTGAAAAATAAGGTTCAAGAAAAGAAGAAAGTAAACCTACAGCCCATGAAAGATACAAGGAAAGAAGGAAGGATTCCAGGTCAGCAGCCAAGGTGAACAGTGCTCTTTTCTCTATAAGTGTCTCCGTTAGGGTCCGTCCTTTTTCAGTGACAGTTTTAGATTTAACGGTTATTGGCAGGTGTGATTTCTTTTGTTTATCCCTGCATCCTCAGGATTTGAGGATTCTGTAAGTACTGTTTTTAAGTAATTGCGATTATTTTGCTATTTTATTGTTTATCTAATTGTCTGTATTGTTTATTTAAATAACTATAACCCTGGAAATAATGGATCACAAAGACGGACTACAAACCACTTACCGAACTGACCCTTCTACACAAACTAACAACACACAAACAAACATTACATTAAGAAACAGACCAAAGTCTCTTAAGAGACAAAACACAGTTGATGACAAGGGTTTTATTAAACCCAAGAGGAAAATTATAGTCAAACCCAGGCCGATACACCCACTCCAACTTCCAACACCTTCACTCCACTAATCAACACCCAACCATAAACAATCACGGTACAAACAACGGCCAACACTGCTAACACAACTACAAATCCCCTCCCATTATAATCTGGCCAGCCATTTCAGCGGTTGAACTAAAGAACTCATTCATAGCAAACGGAATCGAGATTTTTTCAATTCGCTTCCCTAAGGACGAAACAAAAATATTCGTCTCAACTCAGACGGACTACGACAACATTATTGAACTCTTAAATGAGAACGATGATATTGACTACCACTCCTATGCTCCTCGGGGCACAGCCACTGAAAAAATTCATTGTAAAAGAGTTTGACTTGGATCACTCCTTGACACCCCTGCAAAATGCATTCTAGACCCGCCTTCTCGGATTTAAGTCCATCTGGAGAATGCGAAAGACGAACGAAAACGGTGTTAAAACCGAATTGTCATATCTGATCCTGACAACGGAATCAAACATGGTATTCGGCCATACAAAATTTTTTTGCGGGCGCATTATAAAATGCGTACCTTCTGGTGACAACCACGAAACAAAAGAATGCCCCAGAAATATCCTCCCAATATGTGCACACTGCGGTGGCCCACATGTGTCCACTTACCGCGAATGCCCAACTAGGGTTAACCTTATCAAAATTTAGGTTCAGAAAAAGGTCATCAGACCTAACCTAATCCAGCAGACCGCATCTTGCGCTCCTACCACCACCTCCGACCCACACTCCTATGCAGGGGTTGTATTAAACGGATCACCGGCCCCACCCCCACTTTTCCAACCGTCCAAGGATCAACCCCCATGGGTTGAATGAAAACCTAGTCTGCATGTTTAGTGACATGAGGACCATGTTTAATACACTGATGAGCACGTTGAACATTGTGCTTCAACAAGTTTTCTCAGGGAAAACGAATGGATAGACACTCTATAGACACTCCTAAACTATAACAAAATAGGGCTCGTAAAGCGTAAGCTCGAGCTAGAATCCCTCCTGGCCTCTCACAGGCCATCAGTTGTCACACTCACAGACACAAAACTCAACAGACAAACACACATACACTTTCGTGATTACCACACCTACAGACTTGACTCACAAACCCCCAGAGAAGGTGGCGTCGCACTCCTGGTGCGTTATGACGTCCCATCAAGACTGGTAAACAACAATACACTCAATGATGAAAAACATAGAACCGTCACTATTCAAGTCAAACTCAAAAACATATACAAAATCACAAGCATATACCGGCGTCCAGGAGGAAAACTCGACACCACCAAGACATTTCTACAAGAAACTGAAACTGACAGACAACATATCATTGTAGGAGACCTCAAAGCTAAACATCACACCTGGAACAGCAGTAGGCCAAATGCATTATGAAATCACCTGACTAAAACAAAGTACAATTATTCATCCTAATGAATACACATTCAGACATCATTCAAACCCGGCATACACATCCACAATGAATCTCCTACTCACACAATCACACAGATTCACACACTGAACAACATTGGAATTCAGTTACAATGATCACATTCCCGTAATATATCAACTTGGCCGGGATAAAACAAGAACAGCACACACTCACTACAAATACAATTTCCAACATCATACCACTCACAAAAACCCAAGACATAGACACTGCCATAAGCACTCTACAAAACATCATAAATGAGGCACACACTACCGAATACAAATACAACTTCACACAGGCAGATTGGAAACTATACATGAACATATTCTACACTAACACACCCAACATCACACCACTCACAAACACCCAAGACATTAACAATGCCATAAACACTCTCCAAAACATCATACACGAAGCCGTCTACATCTCGATACCCACATTCAATCCCACTCCCATCCACCTACGCCAGCCAACAAAACACATACTCACACTAATTAAACAACGAAACAACATAAAATACTGCTGGTATAGGACTAAAGACCCAACATACAGACCTATCAAAAACAGTCTCATCAGACAAATCATATCCCTAATGTCAAAGTGGAAAACATCCCTATGGCATGAATAACTCTGCCGTACCCACAACGATGCCAAAAACTTCTGGAAATTAGTGAGAAGCCACAACACCAAATCCAAATCGGTGAAAATACAACTTACTCTTCAAATCATACAAATCATACTCTACTCACCAGGGCTGTCCCTCAGACTCAAGACTAAACGGTATACCCCTCCTTCACTACCTATACCCCACAGTCCTGAAGTCTCTCCAAACATTTCAAAACAGCGGGCTAGATCACAAAAGGACGCCACTCGAAAGACGAAACATGAAACTCATCCACAACTAGACACTATACAACAGCATATCACAAGAAGACACGTTAAATTCTTTGACAACCTCCCTGCTTCCTGAAGGAAGCAACCCACTTTTTCGATCCATCACTCCATCCCCCCTTCCTCCCAGATGGCAGGGTCGAGAGGGCCCAATTAACTCTATCAATATCATCGCCTAACCCGCTTAAACAGCATTCCCTCTCCCTTCCCAGCTATCCCATCTACCATAATCTACCCTCCCACCCATCCTTCCTCGCCCCTACATCCTCATGTTCCTCCTCTACCCACCACCTATTATTATTATTATTAATGTATTTTTATGTTTTGCCCAAACTACGAATCACGAGGAGGCCCCTCACCTCCAAATCATTAGAGGAATTCTAAATAGGAAATATGACCACAGGTTTGTAAATAATTGTCCCACCTTCAAGTACCCACAGGTAGAATAAGGTAGGGTACGTATTCTGAATCATAATTTACTTGCATGATGTTATAATCTTACTAATTATATGTTTTTTCTTTTTGTTTGAGGGCTCCGGAAAAAAAAGAATGATACCAAGATGGCAGTTCTTCAAGCCAAACAAAAATCATGGGAAGATTTTGGTCACAAAATGAAGAAAAATGCAAAAGAGAACATAAAGATTTTCTACAAAGTCATCAAAGGAATGAGGAAGGAAAGATCGGATTCACTTAAAGGAATCTAGGACAAGGAAAGAAGGATTTTACGGCAGGAAAAAGATTTAATGGAGAGATGGGGAGAGTACTTCAAGCATCTGCTGGAGAGGAGAGACGCTAGTCCAGATGAAACCCATAATGCGGAGGTGGAGTATGCAGAAGAAGACGATTTCATCAGCGAGGAAGAACTGCAGGAAGCTATCTCGAAGATGAAGCTGGACAAGTCTGCAGGGCTGGACGAAATAACTCCCGAAATGACGCGGTATATGGGCAGCAAAGATGAAGAAATGTTTCTCCATCTTTTCTCCATCCAAAACACCACACCCAAATGTGCAAACTGTGGTGGGCCTCATGTGGCCTCATACCGTGATCGCCCAACAAGGCAAATCCTTCTTAAAAAGAAAGAAAATAAAGTCACAATAAGACCTTATAACAACTCCCAGGAGACTGCATCTCCTGCTCCAACCACCACCTCTACCCCAAACTCATACGCCGGTGTCCTATTCAACGGACCACCCACCCCCACACCCGCACCCGCCCCCATATTTCCACCCCCACCTCCCCAGCCGTCCACGGATAAACCCCCATGGGTTGAAGACCTTGTCTCCATGTTTAGCGACATGAAGGCGATGTTCAACACCCTCTGAGCACGCTTAACCTTGTGCTCCAACAAGCCTTCGCACCTAAAGTTAATGGATAGATACTCTATCCTTAACTATGACATAACAGCTCGAGCTGAAATCCCTCCTGGCCTCTCAAGGGCCATCATTTGTCGCACTCACAGACACAAAACTAAATAGGCAAACGCGAATACACTTTCGCGGTTACCACACTTACAGACTGGACTCACAAACCCCCGCACACGATGGCGTAGCACTTCTGGTGCGTAATGACGCCCCCTCTAAGCTTATAAACAATAATACACTCAATGACGAATAACACACAGCCGTCACTGTACAAGTAAAACTTAAACACACATACAAAATCACATGATATATAGAAGACCAGGAGCTCAACTCGACACTTTTAAAACACTCCTACGGTAAACCGAAACAGACAACACATCATCGTAGGGGACCTAAACGCTAAACACCACACATGGGATTGCACAAAACCAAATGCATTAGGTACCCACCTCACTAAAACAAAATAGACCCCAACGCCTACACTTTCAGACATCACTCAAACCCAGCGTACACATCTACACTAGATCTGCTTCTCACAAAACAATCACACGGATTCACAAATTGCACAACAATAGAATTCAGTGACAATGATCACATCCCCGTCATTTATCACCTCGGCCGTGACACAACAAGAATCCCACCAACCGAATACAAATACAACTTCACACAGGCAGATTGGAAACTATACATGAATATATTCTACACTAACACACCCAACATCACACCACTCACAAACACCCAAGACATTAACAATGCCATAAACACTCTCCAAAACATCATACACGAAGCCGTCTACATCTCGATACCCACATTCAATCCCACTCCCATCCACCTACGCCAGCCAACAAAACACATACTCACACTAATTAAACAACGAAACAACATAAAATACTGCTGGTATAGGACTAAAGACCCAACATACAGACCTATCAAAAACAGTCTCATCAGACAAATCATATCCCTAATGTCGCATTGGAAAACATTCCTCTGGCACGAACAATAACGCCGTACCCACGACGACCCCAAAAACTTTTGGAAACTAGTCAGAAGCCACAACACCAAATCAAAATCGATGAAAACACAACGGGCGATGCGCTCTCACTCCCGCAGATCAGGCTACCATACTTGCTGACTATTACGTCGATAGAGACTCAGCACGTACCAGTACAACTTACCACCACAGCCCACAGACTGATATAACACAATCGATTTTTTCCTCCTATAAAGAACTAACTGCAATATGAGAAACACGAGGGGAAACAAGTCAACAGGAGAAGACAACATACCCTATGTTGTCTACTCAAACAACTTACTCAACTTACCCTACTGAGTGGAAACATGCTATAGTTGTTCCACTTCTTAAACCCAAAAAAACGAGGAGCGGTACCGGAAGAATACGGGCCCATCAGTCTCCTCAACCACGTCTCAAATATGAGAAACTAATCCTCATACATGTCCGAAAACACTGCGACACACATGACATCATCCCCCCGGAACAAACCGGGTTCTCTCGCGGCGTTAGCTGCTATCATCACGTAGCAAAACTACAGTATGATACAGCTAAAAATCTCAACAAAAATCTTGCTACCGCAATGATTTCATTAGATTGCACACAGGCATTTGACTCTGTATCCCACTCCACCCTAATTGACCTACTCCGGCTTCACCGATTACCGGACCAACTGGTCGACATTATTGGCTCCTACATCAGTGGCCGGACATTTTCTGTCCGTGTAAAATCTGAGATCTCTTCCCCGCGCCCAGGTTACCTGTGGTGTTCCTCAGGGCTCGGTCCTTGCGCCAGTCCTCTTCAATATATATACAGCCCATAGAGTAGGGCAAAAGATTGACGATGTTCAAATCGCTGCATATGCTGATGATATTGCTGTATACACAGCAAGCATGAATGCAGATCACGCCATGTCCAAGGCCCAATGAGCAGCCCAACATATCACAGAACAACTTAAAAACATAAATATCCACATAAATACACAAAAAACAGATGCAATCACATTTTCATACAAGAAAACACTAAAACAAAAACCAAAACTGAATAGGCAAACCATTCAGAACAAAAGACACCTTACATACCTTGGTATGAAACTAGAATCACACTTTTCATTCACTGCCCACACAAAACACAGAATACATACAGCCAAAAACACAACACACCAACTAAATCACTTACTCTACTCACCAGGACTGTCACTCAGACTCAAAATCTTCATTTACAAAGCCATCCTCAGGCCTACACTGCTTCACGGTGCCCCCCCTCCTGCACTGCCTATACCTCTCAGCCCTGAAGTCCTTCCAAACATTCCAAAACAGCGTCATACAAAAAATCACCAAACGAACGTTACTCGAAAGACGAAACATGATACACATTCACAAGGAACTACAACTCGACACTGTTCAACAGCACATCACAAGAAGACACGTAAAGTTCTTTGACAACCTCCCTGCCACATTTAACCCACTTTTCCGCTCCATCACACCACCCCCCTGTCCTGCCAGATGGCAGGGCCGAAAGGGACCACTTAACCCTGTAAACACCATCTGCTTCTAGAACTCTCCCATCCCCTATATCCTCTCCCATCGCCCCGTCCTACCAACTTCCAGGCCCCACCCCAGCCCCGGTCTCTCATATTCATCCTTGTAACTATAACTCTGTAAATATTGTAAATATTATTATTATTAATCATGTATATAGTTTTTTAGTAGTAGGTTATTTTATTTTTAATATACAACAAGAAGAGGACCCTCACCTCTAAATAATGAGAAGATTCCTTAACTGGGAAATATCATTTCAATTTGTAAATAATCATCGGACCTTCAAGTACCAACAGGTAGAAAAAGGTAAAGTACAGTAAGTTTTATAATTATTTGTTTTATTAATCCTATTTTTTGTTTGAGGGATTAGGAAAAAAAAAAGGACCTACAACACAACATTAATATCATTTAAGAAGAGTTGTCGAGCATTAACATGGATATTAATCCAGATAAGACCAAATGCATGAGAATAGAAAGACGTCCTCACCGTGTTATGAGAATATTGAGACTGAAGAGATGCAGAATTTCCTAGAACAGGTGCAGGATTTCAAATATCTAGGTGCCTCAATCAACGAAAGCGGATAACGATGGAGAGGTGTCGCAAACGCTGGAAGCAGCTGGTAGATTGTTCAACGCAATCCGGAAATGTTTCCTCAACAAAAAAAAAGAGGTGACGAAGAAGACGAAGATATCTGTCTACAAGTTTACATTCCTGCCCATCCTATCTTACTCCTCCGAATCATGAACCCTTACCTCAAAACAAATGGCAGATCCAGAAAATGGAAATGAACTTCCTAAGAAATGTTGAAGGAAGGACCAGGAGAGATAAGAACCGCAACACTACAATAAGATCGAACTTTGAGGTACAACCGGTAAAAACCACTCTTGAAGAAAATAAACTAAGATGGCTTGGGCACCTCCTGAGGATGAGAATGGAGAGAACGGCCAGGATAGCGTATGATACGAGAGTAGACGGAAGAAGACCAAGAGGAAGACTACGGATGACCTGGGAAGAAGGCCTGCGGGAGGCGTTCAGGAAGCGAGGGCTGGACTGAAGCAGGAGGAGGGAATTGGTTCAAGAAAGGGACATTTGGGTCAAGCTCTGTAGAGGGCATCCCTACACTGCGCAGCGGTAGAGAGGGAAAGAATATGATGATAATGATTTCCAGGAGATATTGAGTGAGGGAATAAATCTGAATTCTGACTAATCGGCTTTTAAACCACGGTCTCCACTCTCAGAATGCCCTCTAATGTTTTGTTATGAGAGAATCTAGCATTCCGAATCAGGGTTTGAACGGAGATCGTTCTTATGAAGCTTAAGATAATAAGAAATATTTATGAGATGTATTATTTCAGTATCTCCTACATTATAACACATCTTTTATGTTATAGTATATCTCTCATAGTAAATTATATCTCTTATAAAAAATATTTCATCAAAGTTTTAGCTAAAAATTAAAATGTTACATCGTATAATATAGTACAAATTTTTATCAATTATTTCTCTCCACACCGAGGATATAGTAAATTATCTAGAATTCAACAGAACATGTGCAACTGATGATTTTAGATAAACAATAATAACTTGCTGATTACCGTTTAATGATTTATGGAACATCATATAGGACTATAGAGGAGTCGAATATAAAATACGAAAACCTCTCCAAAAACTAGAAATGAAGTACAAAAATACAGTGTAGTACGAGAGTGAAAAAACTCTCTGTCTTCGCTAATAAATAATTTATTATTTCAGGAAGGCAGTTTTTTGGGCCTACCATTTTCAATGCATGAAGTGAAGGTCGTATAAACCGGCGTACTACAGCTACTCAAAGGACTATACAGAACTGCTGAAATATGTAGACTTAGAAGACAGCCCGCTTTATCCACTTCCCTACATTGCAGAAGGCAACTGTATAGAAGCCAAGTCATGTTGTGATGGTCATTAAAAGCAGTTGTTAATGCTGGAGGTTTAAATCAACTCCAAATGAAACATAAATTCTGGAGTAAGCACATACATTCGTAATTCAAGAAAAGAGAAATGTGTAATTGTCCAATATAAATCGGATCACGTGCTTTTCAGTGCCAAACGGATGATCTAATCGAAAAATACCGAAGGCAAAAGTCGTAACTAGAATTCTAAATTTTCATCACACCTATTGGCTTATAACTTTGACGCGATACGTGCGGTTGACGCGCGGCGAAAATAATACTTACAGATAACACCTACTTTTTAATAAGCTCGTTTGTAGTCATTAAAAAGTTATGAAAGACCCAACTAATTGCATTTCGGTATCTTCAAAATTAAAGGATTTTAGAATCTTGTATTCTAAACGTCATTATTTTTCAGACATCTCACAAACTGGAATGTTGGAGATATGATGAATTATATGCATTTTTTCATCTTCATTCCATCAAAAATATTGCCAAGCAATATTCTATGCAAAAAAGTAGTTTCTGGAATGATTTTTCTATAATTATGAAAGGGAAATTGATTGTATGAATTTAAAATGTTTATTTATTTAACAATCGAAACATTGTCTCACATTTCATTCATTATGGCTTTAAGTATTTTTCGAAGTACAGTTTTCCTCGTTACTGATTTTTGGGAGCCACCTTACAAATAGCTTTTCTAGCAGTTTAATGAGTTTACGATTATATTAATTATAGGATGCTCAAGTGTATTTCTTCCATTAGGAACTTTATTTTATACTCAGAAACTAGTTAGAAATAAAAAATTCTTTTTATAATAAATTATGCTACTAGTACTCAGTTTTAAAAAGTTGTTTTTATTGAAAGTGTCAAAAAAGTAGGTTACAACATTAACCGGTACGGAGAAGATGCAATACGTAATTATACCTTTTTCAAACTATTCTTGGCTCTCCGTTTTCCTCTAGATCTTGGATGGCCTCCGTTGTAACTCGGGAAAATATTTTAAGGGAAAATAAAATTAAAAATACGGATTTCCATATTTTAAGACATTTTCCTAACGCGTGTTACCAAATAATATATTGCAGGAATGGTGCAAGGTACGTTGGACTTAAAATCGATTTTCGCGGATTGTTAACTCCAGATGGATTCATCGTTACGATAGTTGAGCAACACAAGGCTAAATAAAAAATGTATATCAACCTAAATCTTTAAAATATTATCTTCCTCTCAGGGTGAAAGGATGTGTGACCTTATTTCAAGCATGGATACATTCTTCCACTACCATGGTTTTCTGACCACTTTTTCTCTATCTGATATAACATCTGTAGTGTGTTGGGCTATTTTTAGCGGATCAGATCTGATTTATTGTTAATTATATTGTTTAAAGGTATGAAAGATCTGAGTGGTTTTAATTAATTTTTATCTCCATATTTTATTTTTTTTTCTTGATAGAAAATTTTCATAATGTTTCAATTATTATGTTGAAATAAAAAGTCTTACGTGAATAATTCTAAGGGTGAACTTACGTTTAAATTTTTTGTTACAGTTCTGAGATATTTCCAAACAATGGACTAAATAAATCCATAGAACCGATCGAGTTCCATAAGTTATGTTACAAAAAAAAGTAAAAAAAAGTACTTGTGTGTAGTACTTATAATGGTCTAATGATTCTCTATAAAATGTTTTAATTTTTCTTATTTCGCTTATGGTTTTCCTTATACAAAGTCATATGGTCAGCATTACACTGAACCTCCAGGTATCATTTGCGCGAATATGTATAAAAAATCATGATCGTATTTATGAAAATTTGCCCTATTTTCATATAAATAATGTATTCACATTATTGCATATGATATAAAGTAAATATACATCTATCTCTGACTTCGACAAAAATAAAAAAAAATCTGGTGCGCTCATCACACAACTTTCACTTACCATCCTATCATAATTAGGTGTACATTTTCTAAAATATTTTCAAGGAATTCACATAAACATTAATTGAAATATTTTCAGCAGTATGCATTTAACTATGTTTTTCCTCATAAAAGTATAATAAATTTTTTTTTTTAACAATTAGTATTACAATTCTATGCACTACATAGTTTTGGTTTGTTAAGCTTAAAATAAATTTTAAATGTTTTCAATTGATTTCTATTGAAATTCCATTTAGTATCCATGGAAACATTTATTTTCCATTACATTATATAAAAGTAGAATTTATCAACTACAACAAAGTTTTTTTTTTTTTTTTTTTTTTTTTTTTTTTACTTTCCCTTACCTATATACGAAGTATAAAGTAAGGGGAAGTATTGCGATCGTGAAAATTTTCGAATTCGAGTTTTCTACGGAAATACACGTTTTAAGGTCCCCTGAGTCCAAATGACCAAGTCTCGCAAAATGGTCTGTGTGTCTGTGTGTATGTGAACAGTCTAGCTCAAAAACAAAAAGTTGTACGATACTACGTATTTAAGGTTGACACATGTTACAGCAACATTTTCGTCAAAATCGACCAAGCGGAAGTGCCACTTTATATAATCGATTTTACACTTTTTTACAATTTTCTCGAAAACGGCTCTAATGATTTTGATGAAACTTGCCTAAATTATTCTTCATAAAGGTCTTGTGGTGCATCACCGAGGAAATGTAGGGAAAAAAGTTATGATGAAAAGAATATTTTATTTACGCATGACTTCAAAAGCTTACAATTTATGGTAAATTATCTAAGGACTTGTATGAAAGGTAATTATAGCATATAAAAAAAAACACCAGTATTAGCAAAGATACAGTGCATCGGACTAACCGGAATTAGCTATTATATCATGGATTTTACAATTGTTTACAATTTTCTCGTAAACGGCTCCAACGATTTTGGTGAAACTTGCCTAATGTCTTCAACTTAAAGACGTTTAACTTTTCATTTATGTAGTATATCAACGAAAAAGTGCAGGGAAAAAAGTTATGACGAAAAGAATATTTTATTTGCGCTTAACTTAGAAAGCATGCAACTTATAGTAAATTATGTATTATGTATATAAAATTATATGAAAGGTAATTAAATTATCTAAAAAAAAAAAATCATCAAAATCGGACCAGTATTAGCAAAGATACAGCGCATCGGATTAACCGGAATTAGCTATTATATCGTGAATTTTACACTTTTTTTTTTACATTTTTCTCGAAAACGGCTCTAAAGATTTTGATGAAACTTGCCTAAATTATTCTTCATAAAGGCCTTTAACTTTTCATTTATCTAGTAAATCACCGAAAAAATGCAGGAAAAAAAATATGATGAAAAGAATATTTTATTTGCGCATAGCTTAAAAAGTATGCATTTTACGGTAAATTATTTATAGGATTGTATGAAAGGTAATTAAATCATCTAAAAAACAAAAAAAGAATCATCAAAATCGGACCAATAATAGCAAAGATGCAGCGCATCGGACTAACCGGAAATGGTAATTATATCATGGATATTACAATTGTTTACGATTTTCTCGAAAACGGCTCTAACGATTTTGATGAAACTTGCCTAAGTTATTCTTCATAAAGGCCTTTAACTTTTTATTTATCTAGTAAATCACCAAAAAAAATGCAGGGAAAAAAATTATGATGAAAAGAATATTTTATTTGCGAATAGCTCAAAAAGTATGCATTTTATGGTAAATTATTTAAAGAATTGTATGAAAGGTAGTTAAATTCGGACCAATATTACCAAAGATAAATCGCATCGGATTAACTGGATGTAGCTATTATATCAGGGATTTTACAATTTTCTCGTAAACGTCTCCAACGATTTTTATGAAACTTGCCTAATGTCTTCTCCTTAAAGGCCTGTAACTTTTCATTTATGTAGTATATCACCGAGGAAATGCAGCGAAAAAAGTTACGATGAAAAGAATATTTTATTTGCGCTTAACTTAAAAAGCATGCAATTGATATTAAATTATGTATAGAATTGTATGATAGGTTATTAAATTATCTAAAAAACAAATAAAGAATCATCAAAATCGGATAGATTTGTTGTACTAAAATTGTTTAAAAAACTGTTTTATTTTACTGAAGTGGGAGATGATGTTAAGAAGTTAATGCTGCTGAGTTTATTTCAAGCATTGATTATGTGAACTTTCTAAAATTATATTAAAAAGATAATTATTATAGGACGGTAAGAAAAAGTTGTGTGATGCACGCACCGCACCAGATTTTTTAGCTTTCCAACTGTATATTATCTATATTATAGCTCTTATTTTCGGAAATTTGTTTTCAACCTGGGAAAATATTTTTCCGTTTTTCTCCTTTAGTTAATCATCAAATTCATTCATAGTGTCCGTATCATATTTATCCAGTGTCTATTACTACTAACAATAAGAGATAGTTAATTATTCCAAATAAACAAAATTCTTTAATTTTATAAAGTACCTTTGTACTTTAGAGGAAGCCATTTTGAAAATTCGGCATTTAAGCCCTGTCAGACTATATCAATGAGGAAAAGACCTGGGTAATATTAAAGACCATTTAATTAGAAATTGGTCTTAATAATAAATAATTAATTATTTATTATAATTAATAATAATAATAATTAGTAGTTTATTAATAATTGATAAATAACGAGTTTATTCAAAATCGTTAGAGCCTTTTTCGAGAAAATTGTAAAAATGTATAAAAACTCATATAAAGTGGCAATGCTGATTAATTGATTTTAGCGAATATGTTGCTGTAATATACACCTACCTTAAATATGTAATTTCAGTTTCATAAATTTTTTTTTCAGCTAGGCAGTTCACATACACTGTTGTAATTCAATATGCTGTATCTTTGCCAATACTGTTCCGATTTAAATAATTATTTTTTATTTTTTTAGAGAATTTAATTACCTTTTATATTAATGTAAATCTAATTTGTCATAAAATCCTTACTTTTTGAATTATGCGCAAATAAAATTTTCTTTTCGTCATAACTTTATCCCCTGCATTTTCTCGGTGATGTATTACATAAATGAAAAGTTACAGGATTTGAGGAGAAGATTTTAGACAAGTTTCATCAAAATCGTTAGAGCCGTTTTCGAGGAAATTATAAAAGTGTAAAATCAATGATTATAAAGTGACTCTTCCGGTAAGTCGATTTTAGCGAAAAAGTTACTGTAACATCACAGGCATATACCTGCCTTAAATATATAATTTCAGTTTCGTACAACTTTTTGTTTTCGAGTTAGGCTGCTCTCACACACACACACACACACACACACACACACACACACACACACACACACACACACACACACACACACACACACACACACACACACACACACACACGCGCGCACACACACACTCACGCGCACAGACCATTTTGCGAGATTTGGACAAATGTCCACTTTTAGGAGTATTTTCGTTGACTATGACTTTAGAGGACCTTAAAACGTGTATTTCCGTTGAAAACTCGAATTTGAAATTTTTCACGATCGCAATACCTTTACTCTATATGTTCCATATATGGATAATTGAAAGTAAAAATATAAAGTTTGAATAGTTGAGATTTTATTATAAAAATCCTCACAAAATTAGTAAGCTAGGTGAGGGAGGCTGATCTACTAGGCTAAAGAGGTAATATTTGAACTCAATCCCTACTAAATGTACACTCCTCATATTGCACATTCTCATCATCAATCATTAGAAAGATCTGTTTAACAAAAACTTCTTACCTTGTTATTTAACCAAATTTTCATTGATATTTATGGTTCGAACATCCTTCAGAGATTTTGAAAGAGTACGTTCCTTTCCGCTCAGGTGTTTCTTTAGTAATAACAACAGGCAGTAAACCTTGGTTTAGATTAACGCAATTAGCAAGGTAATACATTTCGCACATAATTCAGGGGCTTTAAGTTTCATTGGAAAACTTACTTCACTAGGTAATTAATGTTTTCATTGGATTAATTTTGAAAAAAAAAATAAAGGAAATATTGAAATTATTATGTTCTGAAACTACATGCAGTGATCTGAAATCATATATCAGTGAAAAATGTTGAGACAAAGTATGCGTGAAAATGGAGGTAAGATTATTATAACTTATGACCCCGTGAAAATATTTGTGTCTCTATTGTATTTTTCCGTTCTTCCTAGAAATAATGACTGATTCATAAAGATAAGTCGAGCATCGCTATTCCGACTTCGATGGTACTAGGGGATAGGTTGGAACGGCTAAAAGATTGGATTAGCCAGAGACGAAAAATACGTGGTGTTACATCTAAGTTTTTTTTTTTTCTCTCACATCATGTAGTGAGTGTAAATATAATCGAACGTACATTTTCCACGCGAACTAGAAAGTGTATACAATTTATTAGATAACAGTATATATAATTAGATTATAAAACAAACAAAATACATAATGATACATTAACTAGATTAAAAAGAAGTAGGATGGCAAATAAGATTCTTCTTATACATATATGAGCAACAGGACAATAATCTTTCATAGTTGGAAAATAGGGACGTCAAAGTGTAATACATAGATTACCTGAAAATGGACAAGGATAAGCCCAAAATGTCGTGATAAATTGAAGTATATTAGGGATTATTTACCGAAATATAATAATTTTTATTCTAGCCGGTCGTTGGCCGTGGAATATTGAGTGCTCATTGGGACCACGAGATGGTCGGACTATTCAGAGGGTCGGACCAGTAGAAGTCGGATTAGCGAGGTTCTACATATATATGAACGGGAATGATACATGAACATGTCTCCTTCTACCTGAGCATGCTTGAAATTCTTTCATTCTTTCAGGACCCTCTGATATTCTCTTTTACTCTCAATTGAGTCTCAATTCCTTTCCATGAAATTGCAGTGTAAATATATATATCTTCCCTTCCGCTAATTTACTGGCGTTGTTATACTGTTCAAACAATGCGCTCAGATTTTCTCTAAGCACATTGCAGAATTAAAGGAAGATAAATAGAAATAAATAAATTTTAAAAAATAGGTCTTAATTCTATGCTGAGGACATAAATTACATGTTGACATTCAACCAAAGATGAGTGACTTTAATCTATCATATATCTTTGGAAATTGAATACATTCCACTTGAGATCACACAATCGGTTCAACTAGAATTAATGTATTACAATTCAATTCTTGGTTTAATCTAATCATAAGAAAAATAAGATATTAGTAAATAAATAATTAAACTGGCGCAACAGCTGTGGGAGACTGATTATCTTTGGATGGGAACTCCTAGAGCTTTATGTAACCCTCCGAATACACACCATAATTATATTCGGATCCTACGTATCTCTCCATGAGCCCGCATCGTCCCTATCTCCGGTAGGCGGCTTTGTGGAATGATACCCGAGCGCTTTGTGGCACAACGTTGTCTAATTGGATAGGTAACTTATTTTATATTGTCTTAAAAAAATCAATTTATAAATATTTTTGATTGCAGAATACCACCAAAAAGTAGGCTACAACCTATGGCATAAACATAGTTTTACTATATCGGAGATCTATATTCTGCTTAAATAAGGGTCAATAATTTAAATAAAAAATGTTCAATGCACAATGTGACTTTTTTATGTTTTAATCAACTTTATAATTTTTTTTTTTGGACGGCCTCAACTCCTTTGAAACTTAGTTTTCTCCATAGGGTTTATGGACTAGAAAACTAGCGGAAAATGAGAAATAGAATAGAGATAATTATAGTACAAGAAAGAAATGTAAAATAAATTAATGTTATGATGTATAATAACTTTCTTACATACAACCTCTTTGTTATATCGACTTTTATGTGTCTATTGCCCCATATTTACAGATATAACATCTGATATAGCTTTTTATGCTGCCAGTTGATCATTCCTGAAAATAAAAAGTCTTCCAATCGTATTGGGTTCAATGCATTTGAAATCACCCAGATCATGTCGCTCGTAATTTTTGATTTTTATAATTTTTTTTATCTGTTATTCTTTCTCAAGGGAGCGGGGTAGCTCAGTGGGTAAGGAACTGCGCTACTAATCTCAAGGTCCTGGGTTCGAGACCGACTGAGGCAGATAATTATTTATTCTGTATTCAGCCGTGAATCGACCCTGTGGGATCAGGAGATCCTCCTGGGGCTCACCCAGCCCTCTATATAGTGGGCACCCTTAATTGGGGGAAAATCTGGCGGTTAAGCGTGATATTGACTGAATCACCTCTTTGCACAACCGTTGGCCTAGAAACAAGTACGGTCCTTACCCCAGTACTGAACCCAAAAACAGTTATTCTTTCTCATTTGATGAATTCTAAACTATGGTTAAGTGCATAGGGCTTGTGATATGGTGGTGAAGTATTGGGGACACTTGCCCTGGGCGACAGGATTTTAGAGGGCGGCAAGAGTGGAATGAAATTTTATTTTTCAGATAAGCAAAAAATATAAAATAATTATATTATTTAAAATATGTGCTTTTTGATTGTTTTGACCTCAATTCAATCAATAAATGAGCTAATGCCAGGAAATGATGATATTTTTATTTACATAAAATACTGTTGTTGACTTTTAATAAAGGAGAGAATGAAAGAAGAGGTGACAAAATTATGCTTGCCTCACCCTGGAAAAATTCTAGTTCCGGTCCTGTAGTGCCAACCGAAAGTATCGTTTTATTTTGTATTTATTTATATTAATTAATTTTGGGATAAGGTTCTCTCACACAACAATAAGCCATCTCCTTTACTACACGTATATATCCTATATAATGACTACTTTTTAATATTTGTCTTCGGTAACCTTCCTACATCTACAGCCTCCTTCAATTCAAATCCTCTGTCAGGAAACAAGATCACACCTTTCTGACCTCTATACTCCCTCCCACAGAACTAATACATTCGAACATTCCTTTCTTACCCACTCCACTTTCTCTGAAATTCTCTCCCTTCTAATATCCGCCATTCTTCTTCTCTTCAGTTTCAAATTTCAAATTTTTAACCATCTCTTCACATCCAAAAAATACGCTGTCCTGTCATGAAATTTTAATTCAAGATTAACATCTTGATTAGTAGGAAATATTTGTTTCAATTATCATACAATGTTTCAACTCTGTGAATCATTTCATTATTCATATAATTTTTATATCCTACAATAATGAAATTAAGTTTAGTTGTGAGTAATTGTTTTAACTCTGGATTTTTTCATTATTTTTATATTTTTAAATTTTCTTCGTTTTTTCTTTCTTTTTTTGTTTTACTTTTCATTTTTTTTGTCAGTACTTACGATTAATTTTTTTTTCCAGAAGAATGTTCTTTTTTTTTCTTTCTTTACTTATATGCTATAATTGAGATTATTATAAATATCAATTAAATGTTAATAATATAGTCTTTGGGAAACATTTTTTTTTGTTTTCTTTTTTACTTGCACATACGTGTTATTCTTAAGGGACCTAGTCACAGGATAAAGTTTATTTTTCTATTCTATAATATGATGAGATGATAATATAACAATAATATAATATAAACTATAATATAACAATAATAATAATAATACAGATAGTACGGTTGACCGTTGAGATATATGTAGAAGAAGCTTGCTTAGGTGTACGGTCAATGAAAATACGCACATATAAAAAAATGTTCTATTGCTTCTGCTATTGTTTGTTATCTTCTTCTTTTGTGTGGATCTTTATTGACCGCTCCTCCAACCAAGCTTTTCCTACATAACATAATAACAATATAACGCAATAATATAATATATCATTTGTTGTTGGCTATTTTCCCAAATGTTACGAACAACGATATGTCGTCGTCGGCACTAAAAAGGTTTTACATTTTTCGGGATCATACTTTTTTTTCTGCGGCTATTTTAAGTTTGCTTCACAGCTGAAAACACGTTTTGGGGAAATGCATATAACTTATTTTTGTAGATATCAAAATAAAACAAAAACTAAAATTATGATAATGATGTGCTCGACTTTTTTTGTCTCCTCAACACCTCACATAAGTAGTGAGGAATGTGGTTATAAAAATTCACGAAAATTGACATAAAACGAGACTTTTAGTGCTGCTAAAGTGTATTAAGGAAAGATGATTCACCTTTGTTTTTTTTTCTTGTATAGTTTTATCATTGTACTATTTCAGCAGAAATTTCAATTATGACAAACTTTTTGTTTTTATTTGTTTATATGAATTTTCAAATATGAGTAAATGCCATTGTCTCCAACTTTTAAAGCTGAAAATCTCAAAAGAGATTATATGAATAATTATGAAACTAACTATATGGGTTAATATTTCATAACTATATTATGAAAAAAAGTATATAACTCTATGTAATTGAAACATATGGCACAAATTTGATGATTGATTGTGATATTTAACAGATTCCGGAGTTATAAATTTATAAACAAGTTTTGGGGAACACTTTCCTAATTTAATTTTGCAGAAATCAATATAAAAGCAAAACTAAAATTATGATAATGATGTGCTCTACACTTTTTGTCCTCACAACATATCACCTAAGTAGTTATGATAGTTATAATTTTAGTATTTGTTCTGTTTCGTCAACCAAATATCAATATTTTATAATATTATGACATTTCGATTAAATGCCAAATTCATAGCATATGCTTATGATATTTTCTGTTACGAAAATCAAAAAGCCAGCTTTAAAGGACAGAACGAAAGAAATAATAGAAAATCCTCAGAGCCAAGACCTTTCAAGACGTAATTTTGATGTTTTCTTGCGTCAATTAAAACCCTCCGAGTCGCCTTATGTAGAAATCAGAGCACGCATTGCAGCGGAACCTGTTTATCCGTGTCAGTGCAGTTCACCGTAACCATCGGCGTTTAACAGCGCAGCTGTCTAAGTACTCTAGGAATTAGAGGTTAGGCTGGAGGATACTTCAGTTTACACCCATATTTTTCTTTTCAAAAATCCTTAATCATTCATTGCTAATAACGAACTATCCAAGCCCAAGAACATATTTTAATTATTATAAAATCACTGATATATTATTTATGATTAGCATCGTGATCCGATCTCCAGGGTCTCGTTACCTTGTACTTGTCAAACCTTTGATAGATATTGAATTGTAACGCATGGATGGGAATAATTACGTCATAGATCTGAATCATAAACCATTTGTTTAATATTAAACTTCTAAGAAGCGAAAGTTGAATCAATCTCTACATTCAAGTTTTCAACCCAGAATACCACAATAACAGCAATCTTAGCTAATGAAACGGCTGTCCTCACTAGACATGCAGAAATCACTCAGACGTTAGTTACACTCCAACAATACATCAACTACAGAAATGGAAAATAAAACAAGAATAAATCTCAGCAAATCACATTTACGATCAGATAGGACACCTGCTCTCGAGTTTATTTAGTAATTAGAACTCAACTTCGATAAAAGGATGACTTGGGGCCCACACTAAAACTAGGATTTCTGTATTATATCCTTTATGAACGGTCGGAAACGATTGAATTGTTATATTTACTTATTGAAACCATTATGGATCTAGGCATAACAAATTTTCGGTACAGCAAAAAACATTTACATCCAAAAAATACATTACAGACTTACACATGCCTAATGTACAAGATCACATTCGTTATTCATGTAATTGATTTCACTACAAAGTACTAATTAAACGACAAAGTATGTCATTTGACAAATCTATATTGCTCATGGTGACGACGAACCATGAGCTTATCCTCCAACTTATTATATGACAAACATATATGAATTTATACAAAACATACTGAAACAGAGCTGACTAAGGTATATAATAGTTTAAAATAGTGTTAAATTCCAAGTTAGGAGTAGGAACCGATGAATGATGACATACCACATGCCAGTCATGCCAGTTATATTATGTTCAGATTGCAACCCCTAGTAATTGCGTTATGAGTGAAAGGGTTAAAGATTAATATATATAAAGATTAAAAATGTATATATATATATATATATATATATATATATATATATATTTTTTTTTCGGTTCGCACTATAGACCATGGAGATCTTTGGCCGCGCGAAGTGGTTTCCATACAGACATGCATTGCTTACGGGAGAGAAGACAGCCTGGAGGGGGTCACCCAACCTCACGTTGCTACGAACCTTGGTTTCCATGGTGCACCTACAGGCTATCCATAGCTCCAAAACCGGTCCCTTTGGGGCAAATTCGGCAGTGTCCTTCCCACCGACTCACTCAGGTTCACTCAGGTGACATACCGGTCAAGATCCACGGATTATGGCTGTTCGGAGTCAGCAGGCGCACGAGGTATGGTCCATGGACCAAACCTCCGGGAGGCTATTTTACGTCCTAGAAAACCACACCGCTATTCGCAATTAAGGTACACGGGGTAGGGTCATCACTTCTACGCCCGGTATACATATATATGTGTATCTATATATATATATATATATATATATATATATATATATATATATATATATATACACACATATATATATATATATTTTTTTTTTCCTTTTCTGAAGCACAACTTTAAATAGTATCCATAAAATAGACAGATAGACCAAGAGAAAAAAAAAAAATCTCACATCTCAAACCCACAGTAGAATCATAAAAACTGTTATCAAACGTTAATTAATAATGTTCAAAGTTGATGGTATAAAATATGTTGAGCCTCACTGCCTGGTGAACTCGTGTTTTAAGGAGGATATCTTGGTAAAAAAAAAAAAATCAGAGAATATGCCGTATTAATAACATGAATGTAACGGTATAATCAGATAAAAATACATGCCGTAACCGGAAATAGTGAAGGCTCCATGCGGTCTGGAACGAATATGAAGACGAACAGGTTTGCTCGGCCAAGGGCGGGATGAGACGAGGAATGTACAACTGTGAGGTAACAACAGTACTCCATTCACTGATCATCTTACATCTTCCCCCATTCATCACTTTCTTAACGGAGCATCGTTCGTTGTTACGATTAGAATTTCTTCTCAAAAAAGTTATCATCACTTAGAACAGAACTAATTGTACATAAGAATAATTTGTATATATTTTTTTCCTATAATCGAACCTCATAATACTTGAGAAAAAAACCAACAAATATTGTTTGCAAGATTCATTAATTAGGATTACCTACCACTAGTTAAGTTATATTCTGCATAAGGTATCAAGTCATTTTGTATATTTCATTTCTCACAAACTTAATAAATGCATTAGGAGAGATAGCAACACTTTATTAATTCAAATACACTGTCCAAATGCCTTAGGTTCTTATAATACAAAGTTTCCTAATCAATCATTAAAAAACGCTGCAAATTATTACACAATGGTTCATTATTTCCAAATAGTAATATTTCAAAAATATCTGGTCTGTCTATTGACAGGATTTTCCGTATTGCTTTGGTTTACAGTTTAGATAATTAGATTATCTTTCAAATGAGCATTTGGAGTGTTTTGGGATAGGAACATGTGCAAAATACTTTATAAAAGATATCAACCAAGTTCAGCAAAGAAATAAAGCAGTAGGCACCTATGGGGCAGAAATTTGGAGCTTGTCCCAAGATGATCTTCGGGAGAGTGCCAAACTGGGAGTGTTAAGAAGAAACTGTGTCAATGCAAGTAAGCTGAGATGGTTAGGACATGAAATCAGAGGATAAAATGGTACAGAGGAAAATATGTGATGTGGACTTCAGTGGGAAAAGAAAACGGAAAGATATAATAAAAAAAATATATATAATATATAAAAATATAAAAAAAAAGAAGAGATAATAGCAGGAAGTGCAGAAATAATCCAAGGAAGGATGAAGTAGAGAGATGCTAGGAAGTCAGGAGCTCGCAATTGATGTCGGAGGCCTAGGGCCTGGATTACCTGCAGCACCGGAAAATTAGTCTATGAAGTTCATTACGCCATATCTCGGCTAATACTGGTCCGATTTAAATGATTTTCTTTTGCTTTTGTGGGTAATTTCACCACGTTTCAATAAATTATAACTAAAGCCAAATTTTGTGAAGGACGGATTTTTTTATGTTCGATATTTGGATTCAACATATCTTGAAACGTAAAACCTCAAATTTTGAGGGGGAGGGGGGTAATTATTTTATTCTTGGTAGATTACAAAGGTCTGGTATTGAAAATAATAAAGCAAAAGTATTCATACATATGATTTTTTTTTTTTAATGCCTTGGTATGCTGATTACAAAACATCTTTCATTTCCCCTCTATCTTTATAAATGGCCTATAACTCGGCTTATAAAATCTCTAATCGGCCGCCATTTTGAAACAGACAGACGGTAATGTCGAGTTCCGAATAACATTTAGGGGTGACCTGTGAATTTTCTGCCGAATCTCAAGGAAATCGGTTTTGTAGTCTCGGAGAAAAGCCGGGGACGGCGGACGGATGGATTTTTTTTTTTTATTCGATATTTGGATTCTACGTATCTTGAACATAAAACCTCTAATTTTGAGGGGAGGAGGAGGGTTAAAAAAAAATGTCTTGGTCGATTACAAGAAAACTTTACCTTCAATTATTTTTCCTTCTATTAGGGTGCTTTGGTCGTATTAAAATAAATGCTTTAAAATAAAAAATATATATACAACGTGGCCAGAAATAACTGGCACGCATTGAAGGGCCGTAAAAAAAAGAAATCAATATCTCTAGAAAAAAAGTTTTTATTTTAAAAATGCATATTGAAAATAGCTTTATTTCAGAGGATTATAAAAATCGCAATTTCCAAATGTCGGCTGTTACTGACTATGCATTGCCGAAGATGTTGCTGGGAATTTTCCACCACTCTTTTATTCATTTCTTATGGAATGACCGACACATTTCGGAAGGGCACTGTCGGCGGT
This sequence comes from Rhaphigaster nebulosa, assembly GCA_948150685.1. Lineage (NCBI taxonomy): Eukaryota > Metazoa > Arthropoda > Insecta > Hemiptera > Pentatomidae > Rhaphigaster > Rhaphigaster nebulosa. The sequence goes on along the minus strand of OX411309.1, from coordinate 93,639,963 downwards.
TTTTGGTGACTTCGGTGTTACGTGCACATGTTGGAGACAATACATTCACGGGATCGTAAGTAATTTGAGGCATCAAAGTTAAAAATCGCTTGAGCCATTCTCAAAACAACGTTCCATACCAATAAAGGGAAATATTAAAACAAATTCAATACAAAATGTTTACATTAGTTACTTTGAGCTTAAATTCTTAAGAAACATTCGGGGGACCTCAATAAATAATTTGAGCAATCAAACCTAACAATCTGTTAAGCAGTTCGTTCAAAAAATACCTACATACTTTAATCAGGAATATAAATTGAATCAATTTTTAATTTATACTAAATAAATAAATAAGCTAATCTTTTTTGTCACATACTAGCAGTGTTTAGTAGGCCTAAAACTAAAAAAAAAAAAAAAGAAAGTATATCAAAATGGCATACAAGAACCACTAAAAAGGAACAAAGAATAACAAAAAAAAAGTAACTTCAAAATGGTAAACAAAAACCACTAAAAAAGTAATAAATAAAAACTTTTTAGAACAACAAAAAAACGACTTCAGAACAACACGCAAGAAACATTAAAAAGAAAGAAAGAATTTTTCTTACAAAAGTGTATTATTAAGTAGCATAAGCAACTATTCTATATAAATCAGTCTGAATATTACAATAATTTATTATTTTTTTGTAGTGGGTGTAAAGTCGCGTCACAACTCTGTCATTTCAGCTATTAAGGTGATATATGTTCTTCTCTTCAAAGTTCTCAAGTTGTTCGAAAATGTCAGAAATGTTTGTGTGCGTGTAATTTATGTATGTTACACTAAGTTTTAATTAAAGAAATGATTTATCGTTGCTTTCAAATTAAATACTTTAAAAAAGATTATCGTTTTCGAATCAACTTGCTGCTATGGTAACTAAATGATTACATAAATAATATTAGCAATAGTATTTTTAAGAAACGATCCAGTAAATTTAGTCAAAAATGTATATAAACAAAAACATGTAATAAATATTATCGTATTATCGATGCTTAGCAGTAGGTCTAACTTTGGATTATATTAACCATCATATAATAATATTTATTTTTTTATCCTTTTTAAATACAACAGAATAGAATAGTAACGCAAATAATTGGAAGAGTGTACTTACAATTGAAATATTTCACAATTTATGCTATAGATTACTCTGGGAGGCCTTTGTTTTAATTCACCATAGGCCGTTTATCTAGGGCAAGGATAACATCTTTCCTTATTTAGTAATTACCTGAAGTGTTATTATTCTTATCCATTTCCCTTATAACTTCTATTCTTAACACAGATTCGTTTCACGAAGTCAACAGGATGTTTTTGGACCTGTATTCTATATAAATTCTTCAATAGGAAACGTTTAATTTAGTATACTTTTTGGAATTTATTATGCTGTTGAAGAATCTTAAAATTTTAGAGAAACATAAATTTGAGTTCGAGTAAGAAATATACTGAACAACGATTGCTTTTAAGCAACAGGCATGTTCAAAGCTGAAATCTCTGAATTATTTTTAAATTTATATTTTTTGGTTGAATTAAAATATATCAAAAATATCAATGAATATTATTGTTTAGTTTCCGCTATGCTTTAAAGGCAAAAAATAAATAGACCTTTTTTTTTTAAAGCAGTTACAAGAACATTATTATACTTTCGTGATTAAAATTTATAAGCTTATAGTTCAAGCTATTTAACAATTCTTACTCACGAATTCAATTCTATTCAAGGAGAAAAAATCTTTTTCCTTTTGAGCCACAATTGAAAGTCAAGTCCTTTACACAAAGAAGCCAATCCTAGTCAAAGGTTAATTCAATTTAAAGGCTATTAAATGTTAAACACTTTAAGGCATGCCGGAATAGATTTTCAAAGGTGGGGTTGTTCTCGCCGTGTAATTAGTCTTAGTATGCCACTTTTCTGTTTCATCGGCCTTCACGAAAAAATATAGCTCCTTTTGTTTATATATATATATATATATATATATATATATATATATATATATATATATATATATATAATTAATAATTAGTAATTATATCTATGTAAATTTTATGTTCGTATGTATTTGTAACGTTAAAAAACAAAATTGGAATAACGCATTCAGTTCTATTAATAACATAACTAGGTTTAGAAAGTTGATCGTGAGATGTTTTTGTGGTGTGTCGAATTTCTGAATTCGACTATTAAGTTCTATTAAGTTCTATTCGATTATTAAGTTCTATTAATAACATAACTAGGTTTAGAAAGTTGATCGTGAGATGTTTTTGTGGTGTGTCGAATTTCTGAATAAATCAACCAAACATAGAGAACAAGGTTATAAAGAAGTTAGGTCTAGAATTGTTTTTTTTAAATTTCAATTTATTGGGAGTGATCAGCGCCGAAATCAGATTATCTCAATAAACATATGAACAAAAAAAAACAAATAAATAAAAAAAATTACATATTGTACTGTATTGTCTTATCGACTTCTATTGTTTAAAACTCATTTTTCATCTACATAATTTACAAAACAAAATTCAGATAATGAAATAAATTTATTAAAATAAAACATCAATTAAATTATGTACATATTTATTTAGGTACTATGTAAGTAATTTTCTTGTTAAATAAATATATATATATATATATATATATATATATATATGAGTAGAGGGTGACGCTAAATTCTCACTAAAGTCTATCAGAATTTGATTCAGTTTGAAATCTTTAAATATATTAAATCTTTAAATTAAAATATGGTACGATTTATAATTTCAGCATTTTTTTTTTCAAAAAGACATAATCCTCTATAATTTTTGATAATCTGTATTATATTCTTTTAAACAACTACTGGCAAGAAATTCGATGAAAATTATTGGTTATCTTTGATAAAACAGGAATATGTAGCAAAAAAGAAAGAAAAAGTTTGTAGATGATAATGTTCATACTGAAAATTGATTTTTTATTTTTTTTTCGAACATTGGAATAATACATCACCTGCATAATTAACCTTTTTTTCAGAACTACTAAGCGTTTATTGGAATGCATTGTTTAAAAAAGAAAGTAGATAAAGAAAAAAAAATGAACGGTAATTGAAGTTATGTAATGTAAAGTATGTAGCACGAAATTAATAGTCAATAGTTGGGCTTTGTATTCAACATGCCATTGTTATAATCTAGTGACAGGGTAGACATTTTTTTAATGAAACAGATTTCCATTCAGGAAAATGTAGTTCTTATTATGTTTGAAGTATGTAGGCTTTCGAAGTCTGTCCTTGTTACATTTTTTTTTTTTAATTATAAATATTATAAAGTACTACTAAATTACTCCATCCTCGGTGGAGCAGATGTTATGACCACAAATGCTCACCATTAGCTATGTTCCACATCCTCCAACGGTGGAAAACACATACTCCAGATGTGGCCCTCATAAAAATATCCGAGGCCCATTAAGACGATCGAGCCGGCTATGATCATTCCCTTTATGGGAGATAGTTCATAAAGTGTTCCTCGTAGCCTATGTGCTGCCATGACAGATTTTTTACTGACAATCCATGATATTTTTCTGCCTCGTTTATTCTTACTATCGATTTTGACACGAAACATTTTTCTTATAGCGTGTAGGAAAAACTATCAAGACCAGAACTTATGAATATTTTATTTATTAATTTATTAGCAATTGTTTGGTAGCTGCAAGCACTTGGATTATTTTTACCCTGTACTAACCTTACAGACATTTGAAAATTACGAAGTTTAAATTCAACAACAACAAGATTATATACAATATAGTTTTATACAGCAAAGATTTTTAAATTTTCGTTTAATTTAATATTTTAAAGTATAAATCTTTTAAATCAAGCATAGATCTATACTTAGCTTCAGATGATTTACGATTAGTAATAGACTTAAATATACTATATTAATAGAATTATATTAGTACTAAGTTCATGAAACGTGGACGATTCCATCCTCCATTTAAACAACCATAAAAATGAATACTGAATGTTTGTAAAAATGAAAAAAAATGAATCTGACAATTTGTTTTCCTCACATATCCCTAGTTTTATGAGGAAAAACGAAAAACTTGGATACAGCTTTATTATAGGGTATTTCAATATAAATATAATTTTTAAATGGAGGAAATGATCATCCCATAAGGTTTTTTCATTTTAAAATTACATCCGCCTGTCAGCAAAGTGACTGATTTTAGATCGGCCATTATTATCTCTGACAGTTGGTGAAAGTGATATCGTACCAAGGATAATAATCGTATACATCCGTTACACCACTTGATGTACAGCATACGCAGAGCCCAACCTCGCTCCAGACACAAAGACGTTGTCCTCAATGACCTACAGATCACGTACGTAGCTGCCCACTCTTCTCAGGAAGGTCACCGACAATGGGTTCCTCACTGGGTGAAGGAGTTGAGGTGTCCTAGTACACTGGCCTTGCCCCGTCTTTGCTTGTTTGCGATCGAGAAGTGTGTCGAAGGATACATCAGTAGATAATAGGTTGTGCAGCATATATTAATTAGATCAGTGAGTAGCCATTAATGCTTAGAAGAATAGAACTAAGGATCGGTGGCTTTCCCACCTCCAAAATTTTTCCAAGTTATTCTGCTCAGTAGCTGTGAAGAAGATAAATCCTTGGTTCGAAATCCCTTGCCAAGGGTCACACAAGGTCTTGTGATTGTTGCAGAAACTAGTTGCAAAGTGTGATGGACACCAGACGTAATTTCTTGAACTCCAATTATATTTTTCTAGACTGGTAGTTCTTTATTTCTATTGGTTGATTTCCATTAAAGATAGAAAAAAACACGAAGTTGATTAAAAATCAATACAAATAAATTATCTTTTATTGAACTAAATCATGAATTTAATTTTATATTTTGATTTCATTTTTTCTATTAACTATTTCAAAACTGAAATAGATCATGACATTTATCATAAGTTTTCGTTTATTCAGATTTACTACTCCAATATAAAAATACAATTAAATTTGAAGCCTGTTTAATATGACGAGAAGAAACTACCCATTGGTAGCACTCCAATGACAGTTCTAAGTAGTTGAAAAATCGTTTGAACTACGAAAACCCATTTATCCGTTCAGGAGACAAAAGAGAAAAAGCTAATGGAAATTCGGAAAATTTTCACACTCGTTTTTCCTTTTAAACTACCTCTAAATAGTCGGAAAATTGTTGGAACAGCGAAAATCCATTTTCCGTTCAGGAGACATAAGAGAAAAAGTTAATGGAAATTCGGAAAATTTTCACGCTCGTTTTTCCTTTTGAAGCACCTCTAAATAGTCGGAAAATTGTCTGAACAGCGAAAATCCATTTTCCGTTCACAAAAAATAGAGAGGAAAAACGAATGAAAAGTTGGCCCACAAAATTATAATTCAATTATTTGAATTTTTAGTTGAAAAAACCGGATATAGATTGTGAAACAGCTATAAGATTGCATAGAATGATTTTTAAAAAATGAATAAATTATAAGAGAAAAACATTTTGATTCTATTTTGAAATCTCACATTTGCGCTTGCGAAAAACCCTGACGTGATGGAAGAAAATGAAGGCCATTTTCGGATTCAGCGCTAAAAAATACATAAGAATCAGTTATCTACAACTAAGAAACACAACCATCGCAGACTAGTGTATATAAACAAATAAAAATGATTAAAAAGTTGCTATTACATTATGATAAGATCATGGACCCAGACAAAAAGACAAGAGCCAAAAACTAATAAGCTATCCACGATTTAATAACTGATTACTAAATACCCAAGGATGTTTGACCAAGCGTTTTCAGGGTCGGGAGTTCCCTTGTCAATCTTTTGACTTTCAAATGACCTTTGGTCGTTAACTATTTACCTTTTCGTCATTGCTAGGAAGTGAGCGTTGGCGTTACCATTCCGACATTACGCCACACCTTTGTTTCTGATACTTCTTGCTCAATCACAAGCGAGAAATCATTTTTTTCGTGAACGAGATAATGAATACATTGGCAAACTGGATACATTTTCGCTAGTTTGGGTAAATTGTTTCCTGTCGCCGCCACAGATATGTTCGATCGGAGATTCACGGACTCCAGTTGGTATGAGACAAAACATTACTCGAAGTAACCTACTGTAATATTTTGTTGGGTAATACTAATATCTTATGATATTTGAAATCAATATATATGACATTTAATGTGCTTAAGAAAATAATAAATTGAAAATAAAGTTCAAAAACCTAAAATAAAAAGTAAAATTGATATCACGTAACAACAGCAACAGTAAGACTCACCAGCACAACTGAACTCCGCAGATAGAAGTTTATCCAAAAATAAGAAATGTTGGCAATATTTTTCAGTTGGAATGGAGCTCAACTTGATGGAGCTCAACTTGGTTTTCAGTCCTCTTCAACATCGAGTTCTTTCACCTACGGTAACCATCTTGAGCCATTATTATTAATTGTAGATCGTGTTTATTCATCTTATAATTTATACCTTCAATAATAATTTTTAATAAATTGTTATCCCTCATAGAATGCGTTAAAACGATGAATTTATTCATGACTTTTGTTTGTTTGTTCGCCCTACCACCTGGAACGTTCTGGAACGCCTGGACTACGCATATCCCTGTATTATATATTAGTCCTTGTGTAATATAAGATAATAATTAAATACCTTAAATTTGTTACAATAAATCAGTGATAAGTTAAAAATATTATTGTTTATCTATGTTGAAAGAACATTTATTTTTTCTATCTTGAATTTTCAATATGATTTCGTTAATATTTTTATTGTTATTAAAATACAAATAAAATGTATGATTGGGTAATTGTTACTGAATAATGTTTACATTACCTTTTGACACAAAGCATCTCAAATAGAATAAGCAGCAATAAGCATTAAAAAAATAAAACGGAAACAAGATGATGTAATACTAACGCCTTACCAAGCACTTGGATAATAGCGATCCAAGGAGGTAGTAGCTAGATCGTTTGTGGTGTGATGCAAGCTCAAAATAGCTGTTCTTGCTCAAGCAAAGGAACAAAAAAGTATCCGAAACAGGATGGTACTGGAGGGAATATATGTTTTTATGAGTTATAACCTCAAGCTTTCTTTAAGTTTAATCTAAATTTCTGTTCTGCAACATTCTTAACTTGGTACCAGCTCAGATAATGAACTATTTAAAGTCTTCAAGAAAGACAGCCCGTCACACAGTGGTTCAAAACGCACTTTTTCGGGACAAAACTCCGTCCTGGTCTTTCTATTTATGATAGAGCAACCATCTCAACGCCATTTTACTCTTAAGTAAATTTACTTTAAATGTTTAGAATATCAAATTTTTAGCTAATTTTAATTTGATAAAATCTATTATTCTTTATTTATCATTAATTCTTGTATTTTTCAAAAAAAAATTTGCTTACTAATAATTCTTGTATATATCAATATTTTCAGTATTTTCCTTTGTTTTTAATTGTTATTACATAAGTTTAAGAAAATATAGATTTTTATATCACAACTTGCTAATTTTTTACGATTTTTCAAAAAATGTCGTCAAAATTATAATTTATTTGCATATCTCAATATATGCATAACATATTGGAGTGCGAAGTGTGCGTAAAATTTTAGTTTTGTTTCTAGATTTTACCATGAAAATTTCTAAACTATGCATCAATTTATACGCTTTAGACGAAGAGTAACGCGTATTTTGCTATAGAAATTTTTTCAATGAGTAGACCAAAAACTATTTGTCATAAAAAAATAGCTTAATCCTTAAATTAAGGTTTTCAGTAAAAAAAACATAGCGAAGTTCTGCCCCCAAGCGAGATATAGCTACAAATGTGTTTTTGTAGGGTGTTTTATTTATTTTTTTATTTTATACATACAATTACGCAATGTGATAGCTAATGCTCAAATGATATACTAGAATGTCAGATAAGATGGAATTAATATCAAAAATAAGAAAAATTCTACCCCGAAACGCGATACTGCTATTTTTTTTTTTTTTCGTCTAAAGCGTAGAAATTGATGCATAGTTTTAAAATTTTCATGGTAAAATCTAGAAACAAAACTAAAATTTTACGCATACTTCGCACTCCAATATGTTATGTATATATTGAGATATGCAAATAAATTATAATTTTGACGACATTTTTTGAAAAATCGTAAAAAATCAGCAAGTTGTGATATAAAACCTTATATATTCTTAACCTTATCTAATGACAATTAAAAACAAAGGGACATACAGAAAATATTGATATCTACAAGAATTATTAGAAAGCAAATTTTTTTATGAAAAATACTAAAAGAATTTAGTATGATTTGATAGAGTTTTATCAAATTAAAATTAGCTAAAAATTTGATAATCTAAAAATTGAAAATAAATTTACTTAGAAGTAAAATGACGTTGAGATGGTTGCTCTATCATAAATAGAACGACCAGGGCGGAGTTTTGTCCCGAAAAAATGCGTTTTGAACCACTGTGCGTCAGAAAGAACAAGTCATCGAAAATGTTCGTTTTTTTCGTTTTATTATTATATCATAAGTATATTTTGGGGTCGATATAAAAACTTTGTTTTACGATATCTTCGTCTACCATTATGCAATTAAATTTTTAATTATGTATTTTATTTTATTTTTTTATAACTTTATTTTTTTTTATCCATACCTGTCACTCATATCGCGACAATAAGCGTAATAGTAAATAACTGGCATGGCAGGCATGAGAGAGGCAGTACCCCCCAATGGCACCTCCTCTTCTAAGATTTTAAAGAATTTTACACAAGGAGATATCTCTTAGCCAGCTCCTTTTCAGTCTTCTTCTGGTTAGTTCAGGCATGTCCGTTGTTGCCATGTTTCGTATAAGTGTGCTGTAATGTCCGTAGAGTTTGTCATGGAATCTTTTGTATGAGGTTTGAATATGCTCTTGAACTGTAGGTATATGTAAATCTGTGTATATTATTTTTAATATACTATATAGTATATTATAGTATGTAGTAATATGGGTATATTATTTTTTTTATGTGGCATTTATATCGACGTAATTTTTTTAAAAAGGCATAAGCTCGATTTAGCCAACTTTACAGGAAACACACGAAACGATTTTTCCCTAAATAACAATAATTTTGTGTTTTAATTTTTTTTTTTATTGTATACAGTAGGAGTTTATTTATCTGACAAAACCTTTATAATTACAATATATGCTTAAGGCTTCTAGCACTGGTTTAGTCCAGAGTGACGACTGAGAATTGTTAGAATCTGGTGCCTACGTCATCAATATTCGATTTTTAGAACATTTCCAATTTTGTTTTCGATATATCGTGAGTGGTAATTGATAAAGGTGCTATTTATGTTCCATAATCAATTGAAATCTAAATTTCGAATTTTGGCGCTTAGGCTCTTAACAAAAAACCACGTCGATGTGTCTTTAGACAAGAGAAATGAACGTATTAATATTTAAGAAACGAACCATCTGTGAGAAAATACAAATTTAGGAGATGATTGTAGAGTACTTTTTTTTTTTTTTATTTATATGAAGATCAACAATCCAAATGACAAGGCAGCTATAATATATTTTCTTTTAACTATTTTTTTCTAAATAAAACGCCATTCGTGATTTATAAAATCCGAAAGGATTGGTTATTGTTGGCCAAGCGGAGGTCCTTAGGCCCTAAGCTCTTGTAGAAGATTGAGAGCGCAAGGAGGAGGGCTTCCACTGCTCGCCCTATTACCCAACCATTCGTGAAAATTCAATTCCGGCCCTTGAAGAGGCTATCTCAATCAATGGTGTTCTTATAAGCTGAAAGATTCGGCTCGATTAAAGCTTCTTCGTGGATTTTGTTTGAAGGCTAGGAATCATTTGAAGGTGATGTAAAGCGTCTATGAGAAATAACATCCGTTACATAGCTAGCTAAATGAGATTCAATTGATTTAGTTTCATGCAATAACGATGTGAAATAATTAAAACTGACTCAGTAATACAGTCAAAGCTCCTATTTGTGAAACACATAGATTAATAGTTAAATAAGACCTTTTCTGCTACCATTCTGTGTATGTTTTCAACAGCTCAAAGCCTCAAAATTTTGTAGCAAACCAACTGAACATCTACATGGTGCCTAATGTATTATAAGTCATAGTTTTTATTGCAATACAGCCCTTCATTAAATTTATCATTTCGCTTTTATCAATGCGACAAAAACAACTATAATGACATTCAACTCACTCAAATTATGAAAAGGTATTTTGCAATCGAGACTTTAATGGCTTAGTAGAGGATTTAGAAATATTCCAGTTTTTAAATGTTTAAAATAGTTAAGTAAAATATTAGTATTAAAGTGTACATTCTTTATTCTTTCACGTCATCGGAACAGTTAAACAAATCATTGATAGCATTCTTAGAAAATCGAAGTCTTAAGCAGAAAAATTCCATCTCAAAAGAAAAAAAAATGAAACTTTGTCCATTGTGATGCCATGAATACATCAGATGGCAATATTTTGTGATGAATAAACGAAAATTTGCGGCAGGAAATCGCAATATCATATCTTAAAAACTTTAAGATAATAAATATCATAAACTTAAAATTCAACAGGAGATGTGATTTAAGTTCCCTAAGTCTAGAAACAGAATTTCTCTTAACTGCCATGACCATATCTGCAGTCCTTAAAAGGATTTAAAAAAATATTTAGAAAAAGTTACAAACATTCTTTACATCAAATATTCTTTGCAAGTTTCTTCAATTGTGTGATGCCCTATTAATCAATTTATGCAGTTGAAGCATGCAAGTAATTTATAATTCACATCGAAGCAGTTTATGAAGCTGATAGTAATTTGTTTAACACATTTTTTTTTTAAAGTCAATAATGGAGATTCTTCCTCTTGGATCCCTGGCAGCCCAAGTTTTTGCCTAATAGTTGAAAATTATTTCCAATATTTGCTAAAGCTAGAATGTATGAGATGAGCTCTATTCATAATTTTTTATTTACATTGTGGACACTGCTGTACTTGACGCATATTCTATTAGGTTGTGCCTGTATGCCTTTTTAAACATTTGAAGAAACTATAGCTCTCTCTTTGCTAGATCTGAAGTTGTTAATAAGAACTTAATAGTTTATGGAAGAGCTTGGTGAATAGTAAACAATAAACTAACACCACTCCCTTTTTACAAGGATAATAACGAAAGTATTCTCATATTTATTTACACCATTTATTGTTATGTATTTATTATAGACTAAAATCGTATATTTTTAAATGTATTAATTTTATGAAATACAAATTAATTCATATTTATTGTAATTTTAATGCTAAATTAATTCTAACGCTGTTTGAACTGCTAAAATATTTGATTATTGCTAAGTAATTTGCATATCACAAATTACGTTTTATACTCAAGATAATATGTTTGTTAATAAATAAATATTTGTTGCGTATGTTATTTGTTTTTAGGATTATCTAATATATTTTTTCTCTCTTCAGATTGAGTTTGTTCGACATTATAGCGTTTTCGAGTTCTAAGGGCAATTTTTATAATATGAGGTACTAAGAAAGGAGAAAAATAATATGTTTCAGCTTTCAAGGCTGTTTGACAGTTTCGTGCACTAATCGCCTGATTAAAATTCCTGGTACTTTTGAAATACGTTCACTTCTCTTTAGAACATTTCCGTCCTATGATTGACCTAGGAGTTCATGGTATCTCCTGGAATAGAGATGGTACCGTTACTAATTCAGAATATATCAGTAATATAGAGCTACTTTTTTACATCTTGCTTTTTACGGTATCATTAGTGGCAAGAATTGTGAACCCCAGTTTTCCAAACTACGCCAGGTTGGTACTTAGATTTCACAATAGAATTTGGAAACGACATCTCACCTTCCCATTCTAGAGATCGTTCACAGCTCGTGATGGGAGCAGTTGAGATCGGATCAATGCCAACCCCCATGAAGATATTAAACATTGATCGGTCTCATTCAACGGCTGAATGCACTTACAAAAAAGGTGCTATAAGTTTGATACAAATACGGCAATTTAACAAATATGTTAACGATTGAAAATCAGTGTTTCAAGATATATATATATATATATATATATATATATATATATATATATATATATTATATATATATATATATATATATATATAACCTAAAACGGTTTTGAACAATAATATTGAATTATTGATAGATTAGGTAATTATAATTTTTTTTAAAGTATGCTATATTAAGCGAGGAAAACTTGACAAATCTCAAAAAGTTTTGACAAATCAAAACTCCACAAATTTTGATTACTTGACTTGCAGCAGTAGCCTCGGCTAACAGATTTGAATTCATTTGCTCGTTGTATTTTCTAATTTATTTTCCCAAGTAATATAGAGGATCTAAATAAACGAATAAAATGTTTTATAGGTGAACACTTTTATAAAGTTTTATCAGTTAAAAGATTTCCGAAACTGGTGTCATTAAGAGCATCAAACATTCCCATCGGCATTACTACAATATGTAGTTCCTCGTTAACACAAATTCGCCGGAAGACCGAATTCTCCAATTCGCGTTAAAAATGTTTGCGTTAAATGAAATTTCGTTTAACAAGAACAAGTGCGACTTATCCAATTGACTAAAAGTTTCTCTGTACATATTTGTTCTCAAATGCTCATTTTTTTTAAACAATTGGTCTCACAATTAATACATGAATTTTGTCTTGAATTTCTAATACACGAAAAAAAACATACATTATGCCATAAAGTTTATAATTTAATAAAAATTCAACTTATGAAATATAATTTAAATTAACTTAAATCAAATCAAAAATCATGTGTATGCCAAACAAGTATATACCACAAAAAAACGCTGCAAATTATTACACAATGGTTTATTATTTCCACTTATTTATTCCACTTGTTTATAATTCCACAAAAATATCTATTCTGTCAAAGTTAAAAATATGAAGCAGTAGGTACACCAAAGGAAAAGAAATTTGAAGCTTGTCACAAGATGTTCGCCGTGAGAGTGCCGAACTGTGTTAATTAAAAAAACTGCTCCAATGCAAGTAGACTGTGATGTAAAATGATACAGAGGAAATATTTGATGTGCACTTCACTAGGAAAAAATAAAAACGAAGTTCATAAAGCTATATCTCAGCTAATAATGGTCCGATTTAGGAGATTTCTAGATCGTATTGTAGGGATTTTCGTTAGCTTTCGTTTACGGCGTACGGCGGACGGCGGACGGACGGATTTTTTTTTATTCGATATTTGGATATCCGCCGTATCTTGAAACGTAAAACCTCAAATTTTGAGGGGGGGGGGGGGGGGTTACAAAAAAATTTTCTTTGGTCGATTCCAAAGGTCTATTATTGAAAATAATAAACCAAAAGCATTTACAGATAGAGATTTTTTTATTTTTCGTTTTTTTTATTTTTTCTTTTTTGTTATTTTAATGCCTTGTTATGCTGATTCCAAAACACTTTACATTTCTCCTCTATGTTTATAAATGGCCAAATTATGGGTATATAAGATCTTTAATCGGCAATTATTATAGATTTTTTGTTTTTCAATTTTTTTTTTTTTTTTTGGTTTCTCGTTATGCTGATTCCAAAACACCTTACATTTTCTCTCTATCTTTATAAATGACCGAGTTATGGGCTTATTAGATATTTAATCGGTAATTATACAGATTTTTTGTTTTTCAATTTTTTTTTTTTTTTTTTTTTTATGTCTCGTTATGCTGATTCCAAAACACCTTACATTTTCTCTCTATCTTTATAAATGACCGAGTTATGGACTTATGAGATCTCTGATCGGCCGCCATTTTGAAACAAACAGACGGATTATAATGTCGAGTTCCGGGATGACCTGTGACTTTGGTACCGAATCTCAAGAAAATCGGTCCAGTAGTCTCGGAGAAAAGCCGCGGACGGCGTACGGACGGATTTTTTTTTATTCGATATTTGGATTCTACGTATCTTGAAACGTAAAACCTCAAATTTTGAGGGGGGGTTACAAAAAAATTTTCTTTGGTCGATTCCAAAGGTCTATTATTGAAAATAATAAACCAAAAAAAAATCTTACATTACAGAGGTAAACACAAAATAAATAAAAATAAGCCTCAATTAAAATAATTAAATGAATAAATAAAATAAAATTTTTTTTAAAATTTTCACAAAATAAGTTGTAGTTGTTTAGCGGAACTTCACAAGTCTCACTTCACCTTGTGTTCTTTTCTGAACTATCTCTTTTATCTTGTGTTCGTATTAGCCGAAAATTTCATTCTACTGTTTCCTAAAATTGTTTGAGATTCATGTTAATAATTCGTGTTAAACGAGGATTTCTACAAACATATTCCATGAAATACATGCTTTATGATGCGGCTAAGAAATAGTTCGTATTATCCGACGTTTCGCGTTATCCGAGTTCGTGATAACGAAGGACTACTGTACTGTGTATTAAGTTCCTGAATGCATGCTAGTGAGACTGTAACATTACCGTACATACCAATCCTAATATGAGGATATCCATGGAAGAAGGGGGAGTCCGCAGTGCCACCATAATTTCTTTTTTACTGTAAATGCTGGTATAATCTTATATGTAGTATATATATACCGGTATTCTTGTTATGAATATATGATATACATCGTAACAAATATATGATATATAAAATAAATTCTTATGTATATATGGTATATAATATGAACCGTCGAATCAGGAAAAAAAAATTTGTGACATGGCGGATTAGCTCTTCTTGTATGTAGCACCTCCATACTTCATATTATCCAAATGCTTATCTACTAGCCCATGAAAATGTAATTAAAAAAATATTTTTATATCAAAAATGATGTTGATAATTAAAAAAGATTATTGCTTAAAAAATTATTCCTCTGAATATTGTCAGGCATTCAATTTGTGACTAACTGGACCATGAGAACCAAAACATAATTCTCATCTCAACAAAGCCCACTAATTTACTGTAAAGAGGAAACTGGTAAACAGCCAGAATTTGAAACGAGGTCGCTAAGGACAGGAACTCAATCAGGAAACTTTCAGTCCACTCGCCACGGTG
The DNA here is from genome assembly GCA_948150685.1 of Rhaphigaster nebulosa. Lineage (NCBI taxonomy): Eukaryota > Metazoa > Arthropoda > Insecta > Hemiptera > Pentatomidae > Rhaphigaster > Rhaphigaster nebulosa. The sequence continues at coordinate 93,624,947 of OX411309.1, read as the reverse complement.
ATTAATTTTTAAAATATTCGAACAGGCTGAATCTAATAAATGTAATTACTGATAATTTAATAATGCGCTTTACTGAATTTACAGAAAAGTAAGCCTAGGATTAGACAGTACTTAATTTTAAGTTAGTGAAGATCAGTTTTCACTAAAGGTGTTTTTTGTATTCACGTCTCATCGATTATTGTTCGTATTTTTCAAATGTACGTATCAATAAAGATTGTGTTTCAATTCTATTTGATTATGTTTTTAATTTATGACATTCCTGTACTAGGTTTGTAGATGAAGTTTATATTCTTTGGATATATGTGAAACACTGAGGGCTATTTCTATTATTTTTGTAAGATGTTCTTTAAAAATCATAATTTCGTAGTCATACGATAATATTGATTTTCTTATAAAATGGATTTTGACGATACAATAGTTTTAAATCAGCACTGTTAACGAGTCGCAATGGCTCTAATAGGATTGAAAAAAAAATTTCAATATTAATTTTGCATGATGACACATTTGAGTCTGATTCTCATTACATAAAATCGATGAAGTTGCATAAGTTTTGGTAAGCGGGTTCATCCAGTTTAAGGTATGAACGTATCAAGGGCATGGGAAAATAAAAATGAACTATTGAATTCTGTTTTGATTACGTGCAACCTAACTCATACGTCGCGTAATTAGGCGAGCATGCAACGAATTGTAATCACTGGAAAGAATAAGGCTTCGTTTAGTGTCTGATGTAAGGTGTAATGTAAGCTTTAGATTTTATTGACGTCTTGCAACATTTTTAGTAGGCTACAAGAAAAAACTACCGTATAATCGCATTAGTGAATGAATAAAAACGAATGCGAGTCTTGATCGGAATTCATATAAAATGTTTTTTTATATATATAAATCCTTTTCTTTAGAATAAGGCAACATATAAACTGAGAGAATGGCGCAGAGTGGTTGAAAGACGGAAAAAACTATTATTCATGGTTTTGGAAAAATCATTCTGTTTTCGTTATTGACAGATATATTAGTTATCTAAAACATTTTACTAATTTAATCGGAAATATATTAATTTTTATACTTGTAACGAGCATCCAAATCCAATTATGGAATAATGCTTGATATTTAAGGAAAAATTGTCCACATTATTATTATTATTATTATTATTGTCTCTCACATTTTTTTTCCTCAATGCGATTTCACTTTACAATCAATAACAGCTATACCATACAATATAATACGTAAAATATAAACGATAAAATATTTTTTTCACGTAGTGTATTGTATAGGGTGGTATAGGAATGCTGTGTAATGCGCGCACCGCACCAGATTTTTTTTACCTCTGCTAGGTTTTATTTGCTTTGGGATAGAAATTAAGAAACTCCGTCATATTTTTATTATTTAATATATAAATTAATAGATCTTTGTATAATATTTAAATTTATCATTTTGGCCTTAAGAAATATTTAGTTGTGGAAAAAGCAAAACTTGATTAGCAAAAAACTTGCTTAGCTTTTGTTTATTTTGGGTTAAAATCCAGAAATTTCATCGTATTCGTAAGAACCTGAATAAAAGGGAGAAAACACGTTAAGTATTTGATTCCGGAATAGATATCTCAAAAATTTGTCCGCTACATTAATTGCAATAACTTTTGTAAGGATGTATCTCAATGCAACTTTCATTGTGATTAAGATGGTATCAAAATTATTTTTCTGTACAGATCGGGCTGGATGGGTTTTTCCGAAGAAAAAGTCAATTTTCAACCACAGTGTGGCTACAGTTAATGATCTTAACCTGGTCAAAATACGAAAAATTCAAATCCAGATATTGAGTATGAATTATCACAGATTTGTTTTTCTGCACCTGAACTTACATTAATGTGGTATTTTCGGCCGTGAAAACTATTTTATTTAAGGGTTTTATGTTTAATAATGCATTTTATCATTGTCAGTTTATTTACTTCATTATTACTCGAGTACATCAAATTTCTTTTGCTTTGATTCCTGGTTGTTCAAATACCCTACCTTTCAAATTCGAAAAATTATTTTTAATAGTTCAACAACGTAAAGAAAAGTTGCACAAACTTGCAACATTTCGCGAAAATTGCATTACTCGTTAGGAAGCGCCTGAAGCTTAATAAAGATGTGAAGCTTTTTAGGAGCTATTTAAGGAAATCTTCACGACCTAACACCAACCAGGATATACTAAACAACGGTTTCATCGGACTTGCGAATTACTCTCCTTCGGAAATAACCTCCCTTAAAATCGTCAGAAAGTTCTTGAAATATTAAAGGAGGCAAATATTTCAAATCAAGTTGAAAGTGATTGTTCAATTAGTTCTTAGAACGTTGAAAATTATTTTTTTCTTTTGTAACTTACTAGTTATTTAACAATTTATTAATAAAATAATCTTACCAATTTAGTTTCGGTATTTTTTTTCCTTTTTCTTGACTAACCATATTTATAGAAAAAACAAACAGTTTTTTCGCTATAATATTTGAACAATCCTATTAAATCCAAAAAAAAAAAAAAAACTGCTAAAGATGTGGTTGTTGAATTTTTAAAATATTTTTTTCAGATTCAGCATCTCACAAAAAATAAGAATGATCCAGACCATGTGGTGGGGTATTAAAATATTGAATTATCCAAATTTTCCATTTAAATAACAAAAAGCTATAGAAGATTTTAAAAAATTACTGTTTTTATACGCAAGAAGTTCATTAGATTATCATTCGGATAATGATAAAAACCAATGAATTCACTGAAATAACCAAAGTATTGACATGAAATACGATGATCTACTTCGACAAATTCATTTAAAATTATATTTTAATAAAAACTAATTAAAACTCATTTTATAATAATATTGAAGGTGAGGATCGAGTCTGTGGCGAATATTTTTTTAGTTTAAACGAAATATTTGGTAAGGAATTGGGATAAAATGCTAATAAGATTGGGAAACAGTAATTCCCAGATCAGCAAAACAAATATAGCCAAGAGATGTCAAGGCCTCATTTAAATTTGGATCGATTTTGTAACGAGCGAAGGCAGTTATTTATTTGAAAAATCTTACAGTTTAATTGAAATTGACAAGTAATTTAAATTAGTTATTTTAATTTAATAAATAACTACTTTTATAGACGTTATCATGTTCATCACTATAGAATAATTTCTATGTAAAACATCATTTTCTTTATATTAAGGTGTTAAATTTAAATTTCGAATACATGCTAAGGTTTAAATAGATTTAATCATTCAAGGATTCTGCAGCAAGTTCATGTATTACATTTTTACTCCCACTCTTAACTAATATAAGAGGACGCCATTCCAAAGCGTCTGTTATTTAGGTTCTCTGTGAAACGGCGCTGTCTTTTAATGCATTTATATCAGATTGTTGTTAGCGTAGAGTAATTTGTAAATCACCTCAATGACATCAGCAACAGCTTCGAAATAATAAACCAAAAAATATCGTATTCTATAATATCTACAAAGGTGAAAAACTTAAAAAAATTAATTTAAAAAACATATCGAAATGAAAAAATATATAATTTATATAATATTTATACAATTATAATGGTTTATAATCTATTAAATTTTATTAAAAATTATAATATTTATATAAAAAATCAAGGAAAATAGGAATTATACGAAAAAAGTATGTATGCCCTAATCTAGTTTTTTTTTCCTCAAGTTGTGAAGAAACCTAGTTAAGGAATTTTTATACATTTCACACTCTAGATAAAAACACACCTTAATAATTCAACGTTACTTATAAAAGCGATAAAACTTAAAATGTTGACATAAAGTTTCTCTTGACTAAGTCTGGGCGTTCACTGGAACCATTATCAGCCGATTTCAACCGGCAGAGGAAGCGATTTCAGCCAACAAAAGAACCGATTTTTACTTGCAGAGGAACCGGTTTCAACCGGCACACAGTGGGTCATACAGCGACTTAAGCACGAAAAAATTCAAATTTTGAATATTTAATATTGAAATGGAAATTGTTCGTATCGAAAATAGACTAGTTAGTAAATATTGGATCCGAGATATTAGCCTCGGTTGTTTACACTAATGATTCAATAAGACAAGACAAAACAAAAACAATAAATCCTTGAATTTCCTCTCATTATGAGCTCGTTCATTAGTGAGTACAAATTTTCTCCTAAAATGGAAGCTATCTACAAATTGAAGTCATCTAACTATGACAAAACAAATTTTGATTGATTGTATATTAAAGTACTTTATAGCGCAAAATCGATTTTAAAAAAGGTAGAAGAAATTGTTGCACACGATTGCATGTCTTGTGGCTGTTATATTTATATTCCAAATTATTGCCTAATTTTTAATTAAAATCTACGAAAACATGCGAAAAGAAACACAATGCACACACTTCTTAAATCAGCAACTTCGTCTCGGGTAGTTGAACGTTAAAAAAAAAAAAAATGCATAGAGATTTGATAATTAATACTATGATAATTTTTACTCATTAGATGCGCTTTACTCTGCTTTTCCATCTATTTCCTTTCGACATATCGATATCGATTTATGGTTTCGTGTATTGCAAAATATCAAATATCGATATTTTACTTTCGATGTTCCAACCCTAGTCGAAAATGATTCCAGTGGACGCGCGGCCTTAGACTAATGTAACCTAAGTTACATCGAACAGATTAAAGAAATGATACTCCCTTTCTCGGCTGAGGAATGGTCATCCAATGAATATTTTTTTTTAATTTAATTTAACTACTCTTTTTTAATTTTAATTTATTTTATTTTGATGTTCGAATCGATTTCTTCCATAAATGCGATCTTAAGAGCCATTTTTAGATTGATTGTACATCATTGTATATCACAAATTGATGTAATACCATGTTTGTCTGTAACCACCGTATATATGATTCAATTTAGTAAGACTCAGGCTTAATATATATGGGCTGTTTAGATTTCTACTAACGAATTGATTCATCGCGAATCCTACTGAACTAGTTTATTGACTGACTTACCTTTTAGGGATAAGGAGAAAATTAAATATGCATAGAACTTGACACATTTAGATATTTATAAACAATTCTTTATTTTTTTTGCTATGAATGTAGATAGTGATTTGGATGGAGATTAATATTATATTACACAACGATTGAATTTAATATACCACCCAAATCTTAGAGTTCGATTCCCAAATAACATCCCAATATCAACATGAACTTCTTCAAGCTCTGCTAATACTGATCCGGTTTCGATGATTTGTTTGTTATTTTGCAGGAAATTTAATTACCTTTCAAATGATCCCATACGTGATTTACCATAAAATGCATAATTATTTAGTTATAATTATAGTTATAATATATTTAATTCATTAAAATTTTCTTTTTGCCATAACCTTTTTCTTCCATTTGTTTTGTGGTGTGCGACATATATAAAAAGTTAACGGGCTTTAAGGAGAAACCTTTAGGCAAGTATCTTCAAAATCGTTAGAGCCGTTTTCGAGAAAATCGTGGCTTTTAGTCGATTTCAGCGCAAAATTTAATAAGCGTAAACCTTAATAAGTAATTTCAGTTTCGTACAACTTTTCTTTCTCAAGTTTGGCTGTTCACATTATACATGCACATAAGCACAGACAATTCTTCGAAACTTGTCTCTTGTTTAAGATGGATCTTAAAACGTGTACTTCCGTTGAAAACTCAAATTTGCAATTTTTCACGGTCTCAATACTTCCCCATTTCATATATAGGTGAGGGAAAGTAAAAATTGTGTAACAACGAGTAATGTAATAATTTAAGAAGATTGCTGCCTTGTAAAACATGTTCAAATGGTCATGAATAAAACACAAGATCTTCAAATGGTCATCAGTGGTAACAGCTCTTATTTCACTAAAATATTTGTCTTGTGGCTAACCGATTCCTTCTTAAAAGGTTAAGGGTTAATATGGTGCGAATAACATAAGGAGAGAAACGTTTGATTGCTACTTTCTTTAATTCAATTACATGAATCGTATAAGCTGTATAAACATGAGTTATGAAACATTATGTTATATGGCTAGAGTTGGATTTGGATTTCACCAAGGAATATAATCAGATTTTTATTTTTTTAATTGGTTACGGTATCTTCTAATTTTTATTTCTCCTTCCCTATATATGAAATACTAGCTGACTCGGAAATGCTTCGCTATTGCTTTATTTGAGTATACATATAGATTAAATGAATACAATTGAAAGTTTGATAAAATTATTATGCGTATAAATGAAGTATTAAAAAATTGAATTAATAATAGTTTAAAAAACAGCACATGGAAAATTTGACACGATTGCAATACTTTCCTTTCATCACGTTTATATGCTGCACTTCCTCCGACCTGCAGCGGTAGGAAAATAAAAACATTGCTACAATGTTTAGTGCGCTGCATCCTTGCTAATAATGGTCTGATTTCGATGATTTTTTTGTCTTTTATTGTAGGGAATTTAATTACCTTTCAACTGATTTTTACCATTAATAAAATGCACACTTTTCGAGGTATGCGCGATTAAAATATTCTTTCCAACATAATTTTTTCCTTCTTTTTCTGGGGGACGTAGTTCATGTAAGGATAATTAAAGGACTTAAGGAGAAGACTTTAGACAAGCTTCATTAATACCATATGAGCCGTTTTCCGCTACACTCTAGGGAAGAAGTGGTATTTTTGGCTTTTGAGCCGCTGTTATATTGATATCGGTAGTTTTTAATATTGAAAAACCCTCTAGGAACCATGAAGATGATATGATTAAAATTTGGTTCGGATTGTTTTCGCGGTTAGCTCTTACAAACGAAAAAAGGACTTTTACGTAATAGTATGATTATACTGTCCTGGTTCTCATAAATCACGAAAGATTTGAGTGATTCATACCAAATTCAAGAAACTAAGATTTTTAGGTGTGTTAAACCCAAATCTGCAATCGTTTTTGGTGTGAAAAAATCTATATGGCAAGTTTATTTAATAATTTAAAAACTTTTTAAAATTTATTTGACCAAAAATCAATTATTTTTCAATGTTAATATTTTTCTTTTAATATAATTTAAAAAACAAAACAAATGTTTTGCTGGAAAACCATGCCAATATCATTTTCAAGACTCGAGATATAAAATAAAGAAATTTTAAATTCTTTTATTTTTTCTTAACTTCTAGAATGTACATTAGATGATTTTTTGTTTTTTAAGCATCTTTCAAATGACCAATCGTATAATCAGCAAAAAATGCATACTTTTCGAGTCATGAGCAATTCAAATATTCTTTCCATCATAACATTTTCTTTCTCTTTCTCGGGGATATAGTTCATATATGGACAGTTAAAGATCTTAGAAGACTTTAGGCAAGTTTCATTAAAATTTTCTGTGTCGTTTTGGTGCAACACTCTAGGAAAGAAGAGGTTTTTCGCAGTAGTAGTTTTTAGTAGTAGTAGGTTTTTGTAGACTTTTGCACAGCTTCACTATCGATATCGGGAGATTTTATTAGCGCAAAACCATCTAGAAACCTTAAAGATGATATAGCTAAAATTTGATAAAGATTGGTTCGGTAGTTTTCGCGGTTAGCGCTTATAAACGAAAAACGGGCGTTCCTTTCATTTAATAGTCTGATATAATTACGGAAATATTTCGAATCCTAATTTCGATGAGGAAATACTCTCTTTTCCGAGGTTTTTCTATTAATTTAGTGATAAATTTTTTCCTTCATCAAAATTAAATTATGAACTGAGGTCTTCAGGTTTACAAATTGATTCTATCTATTTAGCTTTTATGTGCTAAATAAATAGGCTATAGTTTCCACCTAAATTAAACTGAGAGTCAAAAAACCACCAATTTTATTCCAGATCATATCAGTTCGTAGTTTAAAGATTATTTAAATAAAATAAATACTTTGGTTACTTAAACATTTGTCTTAAATCTTGTTTAAAAATTTTACGTTTTTTCTTCAAAATATTTACGAAGTAAAAGTTTGAGCTGATAATGAGTAATAGGTATGTTTCTAAATGCATTTCTAACTTGTATTGTAGGCTGTTCTAAACCTTTTAGTGAAAAAATCATTGTGATATGATAAAAATAAATTCCCAAAGTTATGAATTTTTCTCTTAAACTATGTCTCTACTGCTATAGTTCTCGGTAATGCAAAAACGTCTTTTCTCATACATTTTGGATAATTAATATCTCGAAAAGTATTCAAGATATAAAAATTAAATATTTTTTTTTAAATTGTTAATGAGGGTGTGCAATGGAACAAATAAAAACAATCATAAAAATCTGAGACCATGGATTAAATGGTCTGGATAATGTGATATGGATTGACCCTTGTATTATTCAGGTCCTTCCCCTATGCTGAAGAACCCCATCATAGGAGTCAAAAATTAATAACTAGCATTCAAAATTTTCTATTTACAGGAAATCAGTGGTCTTTGTCTGAAGGACGTGGTTTAACCAGACCTTCAGCAGGTTACATTAATTATATTAGTCTGAGGATAAACGAGACGGCTGAATCTATCTGTCGAGAATACCATAATGCTCAGAATCAGGCAATAAAGAGTACCTAATTTTTACAATTTAAAGTAACCACTAAATTATTACCACTCTTCTTCCCAAATTGAGATAGAAATAAAACATTTTTTCCAATTCCCTACGGTATTTTGAAACCCTCTATATGTTGTAACAATCTCCCCACTCCAGTAACACTGAGAGAAGTTTATTTCGGAGGTCATTGTTGCGAGAATCGCGTGCATAAGGAGGGAATTGTTAATTAATAATTTTCAGATATTTTATTATTACACGTCTAATTATCAATGATAAAAATTATATTGCTGTGCAATTATTTCGAAACGATTCCTTGGATAGATAGAGTCATGAGATTTTTCGTAAGCTTTTCCTAACATTGCGAAATAGCGACGTAATTCTGACCTTGGAGTATGACTAAACGTTTTTGGTAGTATTGATAAATTATTGGAGGAAAATGGTCTTGTAAAAAGTAATTGTGTCGTATAACATTACACGTAGTGCCGATTATCTTATGATAATTACCTATTAGAAAAAAAAAATGGAATAAGTTTCTTCACTTTTACGAATGTATTAATATCCTCACCTAGAGATGCTGATTTATTAGTCAATCCTACTCAGGCAAGTTCTCTCCTCTAACCAGCTTTCAAGCTTTGAAGCAGCTCCTTGGGCAGCGTATCTTGTCCCATTCTCTTCACATATTCCATCCTTTTTAGTCTCTCAATCTGTATAAACAGAATATATTTGGCTTATTGAAGAGCTCAAGGAGTTCTCTAATGGCTCTTATCCACCAGTGATGATATTTAATTAGTTCGAAATATTGCCTGGCGCACTTTATATATGAATTATGATTACAATTTTTTATGCACATTTCTTAAAAAAAATGAAAGATTTTCTACGTAATCAGGTGGATTTTGAATTTTTCAACTCAAATATTAGATACACCATTTTAAATTTCTGTATTTTTGTATTATTGCTTATATTCTAAACGCATATATTCTAATTCCTTCTTCTGTTTATATTCTAACATTTTCAAGATTCCTTTATATATAGTAAATGCCATATGAATACTTCGCTATCATTTTTGTCGCAATAATTCAAATCTCTAGAAAAATAACCCTGTAGTAAAAATGTCCACACAGCAAAAAAAGAGCAGCCTTAAATAGGGATAATATCAAAAAGGACTATCCCACCAGGAAAGGGCCTCTGGCGATTCGCGGATCGGCTAAGGAATATTTGCTGACACCCGGCGCTTCGGTCCTCGGTTTTAGTAGGGAACATTAGTCACCTAAAGAATGACGACTGCTAATGACTCTAACCAGAATAATGCATCCTTCAGAGCTTTCCGCTTCGGCTTAAGAGAAATGGAAGCTGAAATTGGGGCGGAGTGTCTGTTAGCACCCAATTGTCAAGGTAGAAATTGCAATTATTACCAAATTCAAAAGACCACAACTGCTAATCGAATTGCTCCAGCCAGATACCCAATTTTAGCTTCAGTAGCTCTGCGAATCGCCGAGATCCCTTTCCTACTGGGACAGCCTTTTGATATCACCCCTTTTCACGGCTGCTCTTTTTTTGCTGTGTGGACATTTTTACTACGGAGTTACTTTTTCTGGAGATTTGAATTATTGTGACAAAAATGATAGCGATGTATTCATATTATATTTAATGCATACAAAGGAATCTTTAAGCAATTTGAAAATAAGCAGAAGAAGCATTTAGAATATATGCATTTATATCATAAGCAATAAAAAAATAATTACAGAAATTGAATATATTTGAGCCCTTTTTTTTGCAGCGATGTATTACATACATTTTTACAACGGAGTTGTTTTTTTTGGAAGATAATTCTTTTTGCAGATGTTTGTTCATTAATATAGATCGGCAAACATTGCAGGAATTTCAAAAAAATTTCACCTCCAATCTGTCTCAGTAGTGAAGAATTAATTCTTATAACATTACGAGTGGAGTGAGAGGCGTCCGCCAGTCCGGCACGTCCAATAATCCGGCGCTCTGTGGGACCGGTGGATCAGATGATTTCATGTCTCCGCATGTAAGAGCGGTAGACCGTACTTTACCAGACTCAACTAGTGCGTTGTCTGCTGTCGGTGACAGTAGTACGCCATATTTAACCAACGTATCTATCTGCGTATAGAAGAAGTGTTAGCGCGATGCCACAAATCGAAAACATGCCCACATTAACTTTAAAATAGTTTTATTCTTTGCATTACAAAATTACCGTATTTTATTGCAATAAAGTATTTTAAGTAGCTTTCGCAGGTAACTAGGTATGTAAGGTTTGCACGTTAATTTATTTTTCTTTTTAAAAAATACCCTTTCTAATCCGATATTTACGATAATCTGATAGGACTAGATCAGTGAGATTTTACTGTATTCATTTATTTGCCCCCCTTCGTTTCAGTAATAAATATTGGATTCAGTAATAAACTATTGCTGCGAACAATAGCTGCACTAACATAATTAAATACAATGTGAATACAGATAGTATTAATACGTATTCTTCAAGGTGATGTAACCACTAAAATACAAAATAAAACTCATAAATAATTTAAAATTTAAGTTTAAGATTCACTTAAATAGGTTTCACGTTTAGAGGCTTTTTTAATTCTCTTCACCTCCGATTTTATTAACAAATAATGCTTTCACACAGCTATTCTACTCTTATT